>CM023201.3:49595623-50195623 GCA_004115045.4 Sinella curviseta | reverse complement strand
CATTGCAAACATTTTTTTAGAATTATGCCTTTTAGCTTATATGGATCTATTTCTACATACCACATCATATCGTTGATCGTGTGGAATATATATACAATATATTTCATATTTTAAAACATTTTGACTTTCCATTTCTTTTCTAGACAAAGATGAATAACCTTGAAAGTTTTTTTTTACATATTTATTGTCATATTTAACAGCATCATCACGGCCGCGTATGCAACACTGTATTTGTCGTTATTGAATTTGCAAGTAAGATAAAGATAACTATAACAGTCATACATTCATGCATCCAATCCCGTCCAACGCAAACTCATTCTTTCTCAATATGTAGTTTAAAAATAAATTAGAGCAACCTTCATTTACTCTCAGATTTTTCTAGTTTCAAAATTACAAATCAAGCATCACCGTCATTAATTGGGAATTGCATGTATTACCTATCATTTGCTCAATGTGTCAAGTAGGTAATTATTATCGTGTTTGCCTATTTTCTGCCGTCAAACCACATGTGATTTAATTCTTGTCTGTGTGGAGCAATCAGTCTCGTCAATACCGCAAGGATAAAAGATAAGATTAGTTTCTTGCAAAGTTTTCATTCGGCTCGGCAGGTTCCACTGAATTCCTTATACATTGCAACTGACAAGGTTAATACCGCATTAAAAGTTCGGAATGTTGGGAACGATGCCAATCCAGCAACCGACAAAGTTCATGTGACTTTATACTGATTTTATGTCGGCAGGTTTACATGCATACCTGTTGCCGCAGATTTAATTCAATCCTTGCAAAGGTAGACGTAGAAACATCAGCACTCTGTTGTGACTGTAGTGGTAATATAGTAAAGTTTGTGAAATATAGTAGTAACGAGGTTCGTAAATAATATTAGCTAATGAAAGCCGGAGGAGCCTAAGCCCAAATCCCATGCAAGTGCAGCAATTTATATTTTGGCTTAACTACTTTTCTGGATTGAACCTGAACCGGTAATAATAGTAAATTAACGTAAAGTCATCTACTAATTAGTAGAATAGATAAATATGAACTTTACAAAACTTAACTTGCACAGCGTTTGTATAATTTATTCTTATAAGGTAGTATGTATTGGCTTCACTCTGTCTACAAGAAAATGGTCCATGAAATATTGTTTGTTATACATGCGTTGTCATTTGTCACTTTTATGAGAAACTGGGGAACGTGGATAGATCAAATTAATATTCAGTTCAGTTCTGTCTGGATTCTCCCAAGACATATTTATTTTAAATCCAAAATGGGAACGAATACATCTTTGTAATTCCATTTTTGTACGCATTTAGATCTGTGTACAGTGTACTCATTTAAAAGTTGAACATTAAAGTAATTTAACCACTTCCACAGTGTAAATACACACACTTGAATCTTACAATGTTGTACAAAATAGTGTACGAACAAGTTGTTTAACCAAACACCTTGACATTTGTCATTTTTATCTTTGACACGTGAAGTTTGATCTTCCATGTGATCGAACATAGCTAATATGTCATAATATGCCATTGATTACCTGGATATAAACAAGAATATTGACACTGATAACATGAGTACATTTTATCAATTCTTCGTGTTGCATAAGTGAAGACGTCATTTCATGATACCCCAATTTAAGCTATTCTTGTTTTTTTTGCTGTGCAAAGAAAAATGTTAACAAGTTGATATCACTTGAGTTCAACGTTTGAACCGTTATGCAATAATTAGGACACTCGTGAAACTCGTACGTGTTTATTAATTCAATAATGGACTATTTAATGGATTTTTAGAACAAAGTCTATTTAATGAAGAGCATCTGAAGCCAACCTTACAAACTACGGAGTGTATAAATACTACTTCCGTTGTAAAATAGACAAGGGAACTCATTTTTAAAATCCTTATTGCCATTGAAGTCACTATCCAACATGAAGAGTCCTGGGTCGATTTCCGAAAAGGGGAATATGGAGCGTTTAGAAATGGTAATCATATTTTTTAAGCCGCATCAATTTATATTATTTTGCATGTAATTTTGGATAAAATACTGAATCTAGGGTTTGAGAGTACAAGTGGTGGTCCCAAAATTTTATTACATCAATCGATGTTCACATCCAAAATGTCGGGTTCCTAAGTGGCCCCCAAAACATGTTTTGTATGAAGTATGTACATTAATCAGCATCATGTCTTTATGTAACTGAACTGGGATGGGTAACCCTTCTCAGTTTTGTTACATTCAGACATGATGCTGGATATGAAGAATACTTCATTGTGATATGCAAAAGATCAAAAAAAGTATACGCTTTTCAAACCTGACATCTCATAACTTTTTTGAGGGTGCATTGTACCACCACCACTTGTACTCGCAAACTGAATCTCAAACCGAGCTTATTTTTGTACCAGAACGAAGTAGTGGACTTGAAGGCTCCATATCCCAAGGGAATATTCTTCATTATGGCGACCGAGTTGAGTGAACGGTTTTCCTATTATGGAATGCGCGCAGTGTTAACAATCTACATGAGGAATGTGCTGAACTTCAGCGAAAATCAGGCTACATCCTACTACCACATATTCCTCATGATATGCTACGGGCTTCCAATATTTTGGGGCGTCATTTCAGACTCGTGGTTAGGAAAATTTAAGACGATCTTGTACGTGTCCATCCTGTTCGCGATAGGGAATGTAGCCTTAACCCTGTCATCAGTTCCACCTTTACATTTACCTACAACGTATGTATGCTCACTTCATGGATATAACGTAAAGTTAGCAATATGGAGAAATGTACATATATCTGAAATCATGATTCTTGTAGGGGTCTTTTCTTTGTCGGACTGTTTCTAATGGCTGTTGGAACAGCAGGTAAGATCATTTAAAGAAAGACATCTATTCATAATTTGCAATAAAGAATAATTAAATAACTTTTTTCTGACCTGGCATGGGCAATAGGAATGAAACCTTGTGTTGTAAGTAAGCATGATTGACAGAATTTTTACACAATTTGTTTCGTTTTTTGCAAGAAACACAGTTAATAAAATATGTTGCCCTCTAATTCAGGCTCCGTTGGGAGGCGAACAGTTCGTTTTGCCGCAACAGACAAAGCAACTCACGCAGTTCTTTTCCGTATTTTTCTTTGTTGTCACAATTGGAAACATGGTTTCAACAATAGTTACACCTATCTTTAGGCGAGATGTTTCGTGTTTTGGAATGGATAACTGTTTTCCACTTGCATTTGGAGGTAAACGTTTATTATTTTGGTTACATGAGTAGCAAGAAACATGTCAAAATTAATTGAATGAGAAGCTGGGTGGCAAACAAAATAAATTCAATTTTTAACTGATTTCAGTTCCCGCTGGAACAATGGTTTTAGCCATTTGTAAGTTTAAAGTTGATAAACCGATATTTGTAAAATATGTACATATGTAGATATGTATGTATATGTATGTATTGTAAGTAAACCTACTTACTCATTTGAATTGAACAGTGATTTTTCTATGTGGAAAGCCTCTATATAAGCTTAACAAACCAAATGGAAATATGCTTGTCAAAGTATCAAAATGTGTAGCAGTAAGTGTAAATCCGTTCATAAAAAAATATAAAATCAAATAAAAAACCTGACTTAACAAACGTTCAATATTCAGCACGCCCTTACCAACAGAGGAAGGAAGTCTTCTGATGTCATGTTTCGTCGTCGTCATTGGCTTGACTCTGCTTCGGATTTGTATGACCAGGAAATCATCAATGACACGAAAGGATTATTTCGTATTCTACCGTACTTTCTTCCCGTGCCAATGTTCTTTGCCCTATATGAGCAACTGGTAATTCGTGAATTCTATAGATTACTTATTTTACTGAAATAGGATGCAACACTACTTACTAACTACTTAGTTACAACGTAGAAGGAACATTACAAATCAATTATTTGCATTTCAAGGGAAGTCGATGGACACTGCAAGCAACGCGTATGAAAGGGACGGTTGGCTCCTTTTCAATTAAACCTGATCAAATGCAGGTTAGTTTGTAAAGGAAAATTTCAAAGCAGAACAATGAAACAATTGGTTCAATGGAACCGTATATTTTGCCAAATGTTAGGTCAGCAATGCAATTTTGATGTTTATATCTCTTCCCCTGTTCAACTGGGTCTTATACCCGCTCATAGCCAAACTTGGGTTCAACTTTCGAACTCTCCAGAAAATGGTTGTGGGAGGATTGTTGGCAGCTTCATCTTTCGGAGTAGCTGGCATTGTTGAAATGAAAATTGAGGTATAATTGATTTATTGTTTTATTGATGATGATAATTTATGTTGCAAATTTAAAAATGGATTAACTTTTCTCGTAGCCAGCAATAAAAAGCCGACCGATCGAAGGGCATACAGTGGTTACGTTGGTCAATTCAATACCATGTCCCGTTTCGGTGTGGACAAACACGGCAAATAATCACACAGTTGAGCCCAATGACTATCTCACACTCCCGGCATTTGCTTACACAAATCCAACTTCTTTCGTTGTGCGAACTGTGACCGGAAAATGTCCGAACATTGCTTCATGGACAGGCGAAGTGAATATGCTACCGAGACAATTTCAAACTGTAAGTATGTCGATGTTTTCTGACGGATCTCTGTCTGTAAACGCGTACCCTTTTGAAGATGACTACAAAAAATCTAAGGACGGGAATGCTCGAATTAGGTAGCTGCAACTTAACCTGCACATATGCATTCATATGACGTGAACTATTAATCTTATATATGCTATATGTAATTCGTCTCAAGATTTATTATTGAAGATGAAGATCATGTTCCCTCCCATTTCAAAGCTGATCCACAAAATATGAAAGTAATTATGACCCCGGTAGAAGGGGGCTCAACCAAATCGTACAATCTTCAGCAAAAGGATAGCATGTTTTACTCTGAAACGGAAGAAATTGGGGAAGCTGCGTAAGATACTCTTCATTACAATTATTTAATTCTTTTTCAGTATATGTTGCGTGCAAAATCGTTTGTCTTGACGTTTTCAATTTGACTTTAAATTATAGATACAAAGCTAGCCTACAGTCCAGTAGTGGTACGTTAGACGTTAATACACAAATGAACCTTTTAAACGGAGGAAGTTATAATCTCATTGTACACAAAAATTCAAGTAGTAACCAATTAGAAGCCAAGTTAGTGACAATAACTCCTCCAAACGATGTGCACATATTATGGCTACTTCCTCAATACATCTTGATGGCATGGGGTGAAATTTTATTCATCGTGAGTGGGATGGAATTTGCTTATACTGAGGTAGGTTAGGAAAAGCTGGTTAATTCTAATTAATTAGGAATCATGAAAAAGTCCATTTTTAAATTATTTGTGTACACAGGCGCCCCCTGCGATGAAAAGTGTCTGCCAAGGATTATGGCATTTGGCAAACGCAATAGGGAACGTGATCGTGATCATTGCTGCTCAGAATCATGGACAAGGATCACAGGTATCTAATTTAAAAATCTAAAAAATATAGAACATGAGAGGAGTGATTTACTTATCATTGGTATGGACTATGCACTATGCAGAATGAATCCTTGATGAGTACATTTTCTCTTTTTCGTAGGCGATTGAGTTTTTCGTTTTTGGAGGCTGCATGTTTGTGGATGCAATCATTTTAGGATTAATGGCACGGCGATATAAATACGTTGCTCAACAAGGCAGTGTGGTTGTGATGCACTGATGATAACCAATGATCGATTATTGGTTCTCCGCGCTCTGAGCTTTTATGTGATTTTTGACATTTTCTCGGTTTTAAATTCGATAAGCTTGTACATTAATTATCAGTATTCCGCTACAGTTTTTTTAGTGATAGAAAATATTTTTAATTCGATGGAGCAGTGAAATGCTCTTTGCGTGAAATAAATCGGAAATGCAACTTGTCCTTTTAAATACGTAAATCAAAAACATATAATTTATTTTACTGCTTTCCATTATAACAATTTCTTAAATATCACGACTGTACATACATCATATTTATATACATGCAAATATCGTATTAAATATTTCAAAAAATTACAGCGCATAATCTATTACATAATTTACATTTGTTCTGGATGCCTGGTCAAATTGATCATATTTTATATATATTTTTTGTTTGTAAAATTCCTTGGAAAATCGATATTTTGACAAACAATGATTTCAGTATTTTTGTTCTAAAATGCTTCTGTAAATACACACATCTCGAATCGGGGAAATATTTTACATGATGATGAGGATGATAAAATTACATATAACATGTCTTCAGAAAATATCAAATATTTTTTTTGTCGTCTGTTGTTGTATACGTTACAAGCGAATTAGTAAGTTTTTTTATGGATTGTAACTAAATACGATTTATATACGTTGAATTGATATTTACACAACTTTTCTATTTTTTGACAGTCTCTGACAAAGACTGCTTACCGCAATTTGATACACAAACATATTATTATTATACACACTACACATTAATGAAAACTATTTTCCTTTTGTTTTTACGAAACAGGTACAACGAGATCAGGACATGAAAAATATCATGATAGTGTTTTCTTACGCATATAGTAATAAGTTCATTGTATATACATACATATTAGAAGATTAATATCATCTCTATTGAGCCAATGAGTAAAAAAAACTTTTCATAAAGTGCTTGAGTTTTTGTGCCTCCCCAACTATCATACGGTTAATTGAACATTCACTGCTACAATTTGTTTCACAAAGTACGAAAAATTGGGCATATCTTATCATCAGATAATTCTTTGGTATATTAAACAGAAGGAGATGCACGGATTTAAGAATAACATAGTTCACGGCATGCAACAAAATAGTAATAACAACAACAATAAAATAACATTTTTAGCGTACGTAGACCGCAATAACGGTAGCACAAAAATGGTCACACAAGTTATTACAATACTAATGAATTAGTTGACTATAATTTCAATGGAGTTTGGAATACGTTTTGCTTTCGTTTTGAAATTATATGCCCATAAGCTTCATATACGGGGAGAGTAATAACATTATTTTCCTCCATAGGACTATCAAATTTATTCAGTCATGGAGCATTTTTTGACAAACAAACTTTTTTGTGGCTATTTGATATCTTCTGCACGGTTTACTTCAATTTACATCAATAAATTGACACACATGAAAGAGTATCATTTCAGGATTTGATCAATATAATATGTACGCTGTACTATAAAATATAAACACACTAGTAACTGCAAGTATGAAAAGAATGACCATAATAATTAAATATACATACTGAAATATATTATACTTTATTATTTGTTTAGCGTAGAAACTAAGATATCGTAACCTCCTACATACCTAAATACAAGATGGCTACAACAGAAATTACACAAGTATATATCAAAGTACTTTAATTAATGACTATTATCTACAAATATATATTTCCAATAAGATAAGTAAAATAAAAGGAGGATTTTGAACGCACTGCGCTCAATGAACCAGCCCCGTATTATATATGATGCACTGTATATATTCATATTGAAAAAGACAATAATATATCATCAATAATCAAATATTACACTGATACACAATAATAATAATAATCATAGCAAAAAATATTATCATACATACATCATAGTCGTCATTATCATCAACGTATTTGTATTTAAAGTTCGGAATTCCCATTTTAGAACAGGGAGGTCTTTTTTCTGGAGAGATGGATTGGGATTTCTGGATTTTCAAGAGCGACTCCTCGAAACTTTGAAAACTGATTAAAAAAGTCAATAGGTTTTTTACTGGTTGCTAGTAATGTTTACTGTACTACGTATAATGCTATCTAGTTAAGTACAATTTGGAAAAGGTCAGGTCAGGTGTTTTAAGCCTAAGCTCGTTCATGATCAGTGTTTTGTCGGAACACGAAAGATTAATAATAATTATTTTAAGATTACAATTGGCAATTTCTTTTTAAAAAACGGAAACTGAATGACTGTTTGAGTGAGGAGTCACGGGGGAAGTTGGTATCTAAAGCAGCTCACAAAGAGTAATTATTATTATGTTACCTTACATTACGTTTGTATCATAAATGTATAGAATATCCACTATTAAATGTACGTTACTCAACAAAACAAGACACAGGAATAGAAACGAAGGACCCGGAAAACTAAAAAGTGCATTATAATAAATAAAAACTTAAACATTTACTCATTTATGTACCTACATTTGCATTGTTAGCATTGCATACAAACTGTTATCTAATTAACAATTTGGTGTCAGCTATCGAGCTAAACCTATACGTTAAATTAAAACTGAAATGAAGAGGTCACTGCTTACGCATTTTGACCTCTCTGTATTTGTATGTTCATAGATACACATTTTATTAGGCGTGAGATGAAATCATATATAACAGAGCACACTAACTTTTAATTAATATGGCACACTTTACTGAATTCACTTAGAAAATGAGACAGTATAGGAATTTAACCAGTGATTTTTTTAAAACTATTTTTACAGACCATAATTTGTTATCATCGAAATTTTAATTTGGTATTTGTTCCTGAAACTGTACAAGTTCACGTAGACCGAAGAACCTACAACTTGAGTACGCAGGCTATCCTACTTTTAAATGATGGATGAGCATTGCAGTTGCAGTACTTTGAATGAAGATGCACATCTTGGATTATGGCAAGAATAAATTGATTAAATTCATCTTTAACTGGAAAATGAATTAAGAATTTTCCCTTTGCAATTAATATACACAAACAAAGAGGAGATTCATTCAGATTAAAGAAGTTGGACAGTCTACTTTTTATTGAACATTTAATGTGTGTTCTAATGGACTAGAATGCGCAACTGCATAAAGATAATATATTAAATATTAAGTGAGCCAGAACATTTCAAAAATTCACGAATGAACAAAATCGTTATAAAAAACCCGGATGAGATTAATAATATCAATATAGCTTTTTTGCATTTTACAGTTGCCACACTGTATTAAAATCAGTTGAGAAACATTTTGCGCTTAATTTATTAATATCGGTGTAATTGCGATAAGCGTATTTCGAGCCAGATTACATTCCTTTTTTGCATTATTTTTTTTTCAGAACAAAAGTTTTCCCAGTGACGACGGATGTTTATTCTGTCAGATAGGATCTATCTTGCTATTTTGATGTTGATCTATAAACGGACGATAATATTAATGATATTTATCGTTAATTTTTACAAGTTGGATGCGTACATATGAATTCAGATCTTGGTCTCTTGATGTACGACTTGATACTTAAAAATTATCTGCTGATTACTAAATTTCAAATGTATGTGCTATTAAATTCTAGCGATAGAGTGAGGTCGATTACACCAAAACGTAAATGTAATATATATAGACGTGATGATATTGAGAATATAACAACCAGCTAAAAAATCTAATTTATGATTCCAGCCTAGCAAGAATTGGACATGAGCCTTATCGTATTGATATTTTAGCGTATTTGATCTAACAAGTCTCCTATCATCTAATGATTTCTTTTTTACCTGGTGCCTCAAGTCTCATTTTCAAATTTGATTAGCACATTGAAATCCAAATCTTCGTTTTAGAATCCAAAATCACTCATATTAACCCCGCATTTAGTACATCTTTCACTTGATTAATCTGAATTGGTGATGCATGCATATGTACAAGTGCAATTTTTAGGGAAGGATTTTGGTACGTACGGGTTCAAATCTGCATAATTTAAGCTACATAGTTAGTGCTTGGTGTTGTAGGTACCGCTTTTTAAGTTTTGAGCATTTATAGTAAGTACTTGATAAAGCTAATAGTTTATTTATGTGGTTATTTCTAAGCTTTTCTAAAAAAACATCCCGGCCCAATTAATTGTCAGACAAAATTTTCAAAATTAACCGAATTTTTTTCAAATTCAAACGCGAATATAAAATTTTGCATACTATTGATAAAATTGTTTCTATTTCAATACGTGTCGTGGGAAAAAAACATTGTTGTCAGCACTGGTTGCAGGTACCGGTACAGTTCGAAGATATCAGATTTCATTCTCATTTATTTATTTACTTTAAAATATTTATTATTACTTCCTGTGAAATAACATTGTCAAGAGGTAGCTAGTAGCTCATATAATAATTGTTAAATATTCATTTCATGAGATATCTTTCTTTGTCAAGTTAATCATGGTCATCTTTATTATATTTTTCTCGTACCATTTTAGGTTCATAGTAGTTATATTCTCGATTACTCGAATTAATCCACCCTAACTATTTGACTACCTGATCTGAATTCATACCGTATGATAAGATGTGAACATTTATTTGAGACATGAATGATGAGAATGACATTTTACAACTACAACCTGATATAGTTCAATTAAGTATTAGTTTGTACATTTCGCCACCTCCACAACTGTATCGATCTATTAAATATGTACATACATGCAATCAAAAATTCTAAATACCAGAGATCCTTTTTAATTCTTAAATACGTATGACAAATCATTCGAGTGCAGATAACAAAAAAGTCACAGAGTACCGAGGAAGCGTACGTTCTGAGCAGCACCGACATCAAAATCCGTAAACTCATTAACGATCTATCTAATCAACCTTTTCCCGTCGTGGCCAATGAAATGCTAAGTAGTTGACGTCCTGCATTTATTTTCTTCCACAAAAACCCATTTACCTACTCTCATTATATAAACTCGGTTGGTTCATATCCTGCACCAAAGATGAAAAACACTGCATCCCTTCGAAGAAGTCACGCAGGCAGACATCTGCGTCATAAACAGGCCCATCATTAAACCTACGCTTCTTGGTAAAAGCTACTACAACATGTTTTGTTTACCATCTTCTCTTTTACAATCATAAGGATGGTTACACACAAAAGGGTGATCTTTGACCTCTTGCGCTACATATTGGTTGGTTGGCAGAATAAAATGATCTCGGTGAATCCAAGCTCAAGAACATCGTTGGCATGATTCACAGATTCCTATTCAAATTATTATTTTAGAATGACATTCCAACTTTCATATTATTGAAGTTAACAACCACACAAACACAGTTTGTGTCACACATTATTACACACCGTATGTACTTGCACACAAATAAATCAGTTCCCAGAACTGAGGTTTCAACTTTCAATCCAACGACTAAGAGAATGTTAACGCACAGCTTAATATATAGTATTTCCTGATAGATGCACCAGCATCTTTGCTTCCAACAATTCAAAAATGATATTGACCTTTGAGTATAGTAACAATATATTTATAAACACTGTTTATTTGTATCAACGGTTTCCGCTCAAACCCCCATTTCAATTTCATGCTCAACATTTTAAACCTTCATGCATTTTGTATTCATCAACTCCAGAGCTCTTTTAGTAGCCTAATTGAAACAGTTTCTATAAGATCGCACAGCAATCTAGAAAATTACGGTATTCTGAGTACCAAAGAGAGCCTAAATACTTAAAAAGCAAGATTTGTGTTGATGAGAGCATATTATAATGTTTGCCTTTTTTATTTATTAGGACGGCGGTGGCGAGTGAACAGAGAGCGATCCAAGATTTAGTGCAGGAGACATCTGAGTTGGCGACTCGGGTGCAAAGCTGGAAGATGAGGATGGTGGTCTGGAATACTCTGATTTAATAATCCTCTCGTCGACAATTGGTTCTGATGATGTTGAAGTGGGTGTACTTGTGTTACCACCACTCATGAGATCTGATGATGAGGATGAGCTGTTGCGAGTATGTGTTCGCAAGTGACGTGTAATCATGTCCCGTCGACAAGCAGAATAGGGACATTGAGGACATTTGTACGGCTTCTCACCTGTATGAGTTCTTTGATGCGTGCTTAAGTGGTCCGACCTAGTCCAAAAAAGATTTTCATAATGAGTACGTCATGCAGCGAGATGACAATAGCAGGCAGTACGCTCTGATCACTGCCAAAATCAATAAAGTGTGTAAATGTACGCTTTCACTGACCTTGAAAATACCTGGCCGCACATTTTGCACGTGTATGGCTTGACACCTAAAGACGAAATGTAAAATAGGAGTAGTAATGTGTCATAGTAAGTAATGTAATTGTTAACATAAATAAGAATATATACTGTTGTTGGCGTACCTGTGTGAAGACGAACCTAAAGAATAGACGGGGAAAGTAACAAGAAAGCGATATATTAACGACATGTTTACATTTTCTCATGCTCCATTGTTACGCACACAACAGAAACCTCCATGAACTTGTTTAACATTCATGGAGAAAGTACATATGTAGGAGCTGTGTTGTAAATAGGCACATATATAATATATTTTATGCATTGCACTGCTTGTACTTACATGACGAGTAAGCATATCGCTTCGAGCAAAGGATCGATGACAGACCTCACAAGGATAGCTTTTGTTTGGATCATGAGGCTTGCTTTTATGACGTGAAGCCATGTGTTTCGCAAGCCTATCGTGAAGACTAAACACTTGGCCGCAAACAGGACACACAAATCCCATGTCAGCGCCAGGCCGGTTTTCCTCTACTTGAGATACTTCTAGATTGTACCGGAGCGCAATCGACTGTCGAGTCGTAGGTGAAATCACTGGCATACCTGCAAAACCACAATGTCGAATGAAAATCGTTGTCCAGTGTCCAGAAGTATGCTTGAGCCTGAACAAAAGGAAATATCAATGAAAAGTGTACCTGGAGACAGAGGACCCCCTTGTGCCTGAGGAGGAATGACTAAGGAAGAAATAGACCGGGAAGTGCCAAAACTGTCGCAACTAGGTGTGCTCCCAAATCGTTCTCTGCTTCCTTTCATAGACAAATCTAATGGCGAGTCCTGAGGTGTCGACTGGTCGGACTCTAAAGAGCCAGATTTTATAGCTGGCATTACCAGTGGATGTGGTATCCATCGTTTATTCCGTTGCGTCGAAGATCGTGCCTTTACAGTCAAGTCGGTAGGTTCTAGCTTTGGTGAATCTGGCAAGCATGGAAGATCCGAATCCGAATGGCATCTGTAAATGGGGCAACGTGATTCATTAAGACTGACCTTTTGGGTACAGTCACTGTACTCCAGTGGACATGCAATTTAATGACACATGTAATGTAAGCAGTTATTACCTGCGTCGATATAGCTCTTCTAAAATACCCTGTTGAAACATGTGCTCATGTGGCGAGAGCGGGGATGGAGAAAGCGGTGTATTGGGTGTCAGAGGTGACACTGGCGACGACGGTACACCAAAGAGACAACGGGCCTGGTCAATATTTGTGGTGGGTGGTAACACCGCGAGACCCGTGTGGACCCTAGGAAATAGTCTATTCTGGCTATCCATGATTGGTGATGGTGTGAGAGTGGTCGGAATAGACGGAGGCGAGTCTTCAATTCTCAGTGGACTAATAGTAATCCTTGGTGAATCCAACACTATGTGAGGTGAGTCAAATGATCTTGTAGAGATGGATGATGGGGACGGACCAGGACTGAAAATAAATTTTTGAAATGATATATTGAAGGGGTTGACATGAGAAGCATGGGTCGGGTGAAATAATTTGTTAAATTTAATGAGATACATATAGGGAACGACAACGTTTCTTTTAATGGAATATAGCAAAGAATTTATTTGGGTCAATGAAACGTATTACTTAAAACTCAAGTCGTGTGGCAATTACTTACTAAAATCAAATAAACAAAATGCATTTTTTAAATAATTGGTAACCAACCTGAATACTTCCTCGTCTTCCTCCGAAATAGCGCGGCATAAGTATCGTTCTCGGTCAGTACTGTCAAACCTAAACACCTGCTCTACTGCTCTCCCGTGGAAATTTGTGGTGCCTGGCATGGACAACGACGGCTGAATAGCTGGAGGTGGTGGACCTCCCAAAATTCCACCTACAACGATTCCTGACGAAGATGAGGAAGATGACGAGCTACAACTTGCTAACGCAGCCGATGATGATATTGATGACGATGAAGGGAAGCTACAGCCGGAAGAGCTGGGTGAGCTAGGTGTGCCGACTATATTGGTCCCGTAAGATGATGGGCTAGTTGCATGCACTGTACCTCCACTGTACTGTGTTTGGTGCAGTTGACCAGGAATGTGTTGAGGTGAAAGTTCAAACTTTGCATGAATAAACTGCTGATGTTGCGCGAACGCAGGATGCTGCTGCGGTGAATATATATCTGGAGAAGTACGAAACTGATCAGCTCTGATGGGTTCCCCCAGTGTTGTAGCTGGAGGAGTGATGGGATCTGACTGATCGATGGTCAGTTCAGATGGAATACTATTTTGATGTGTCAAAATTTGGTCATGATGGGACTGTAGTGGCGCTGGTGCAACAGAAGCTGTTGAAGTGTCCGCAGACAATGTGGCATCTGTCGACGGTGACGAAGATGATGAGGAGGAGGATGGTTGTGGTTCTGACGTTGATGAAACGGAGGAAGCTGCTGTGTTGAAATTTGAAGTTGCAGTTGGTGAAGTTGGTAACTGCGACTGCGAAAATGAGGAGGAGGAGGACAGCAACCCACGTTTGGCCTTGTGGAATTTGGAGTGGATCAAAGCACTGTCGTCGTCTACGATATCCATATCACAAAAATTTAGCGTTTTGAATGTTTAGTCCTTGTACCGGACACGGTTCCCGTGAAGTGCTGCTCAAAGATGTTCCAGAAGCCATTACGATAGATCATTGGGTGAGTTCCTGAAAACAACAATCAGATATATCCTGTTAGTTTTGAATGCAATTTACAACGAGGAAGAAGCTATACTTTACGATCTCTATTATTATGACTTTTAATTTTGAACAACTATGTCATGTCGAAATATAAGCATATTACTTCATAAAATATCGGAAGTTTGTAATTATTAGAAGGCGTCCATTATGCAATGTCGCACATAATAACTTGCGAAATAAAAATTCCAACACGTGTCACATCTTCCCACAATCAACTGCATACAGCATATAAGCTTTCCATTGTCATTTATATTACTCTTCCTATGTACATGCTCCAATTTCATGGACTTTCTTGTTTCTTTCCTTCAAAATTCTCCGTTTTATAAAAACGTCCTTGAATTGTACAAGAATAGTCATATTTTACAAAAAAAAAAATATTCCAACGCTTGCTTCACTCTGCTAACGTCATTTCCTCTCTGTGACGTATGCCAAATTCCCTTGCGTGCTTGAAAGGTACATTCTCTTAATTAAAAATGAAGTACGCATTTTTATGCACAGATTATGAAAATTCCTTTTAAATCATAAGACGTTACAAGAAAAAATATAATATGCAAAACTTTATGTCACCATACTCGTCTCCTCTTCACACAGCACATCCAACATCCGCATCATATATTTTCTGGAACGGAAAAAGGAATAATGAAATACCTTACGGCAAATCTTAAAAGAGAAAAGAAGAAAGATTTCTAAAAAGAGAGGAAGGGGGAAAGCCTATACGTATCGAACCTAAAAATAAGACGCAAGTCCAAGAAGAACGGTGTAGCAATACTCTGTGCTATCCGAATCAAAACGCGGAGAAGCGTATCTATTTTTCGTGAACTAGAAACGCGAGTTCTATGTGTCAAGTGTAATTCAGTAAAGCATGATTTAACAATTGAAATTGAAAAACATACATTCATGCAATTGCGATATGGACAATAGTGTAAACCTGAAACACCTCTCATTTGTCACTGAAGTCCTCTACATTTTTATATACGTAAAAGTACAGTTTCAGCATATGCACTTATTACGACATAATTGTCTAGCCTGACGGTGGCCTACCTGTGTGGTTTTGACGTGAGGAGAATTACTACGATTCATTCCACCCCTACCTTGTACGTACAGTTACATTACACACGTATGCCTTAATTTGAAACGATATTTGCTCTGCACTTTACACAACAACAGTGATGTAACATGGTATCCGGGTAAGAGAATCAGTATATCTTTTTATGGGAACCAAGAGAATAATCCTACACTCTGTTGTATTGACAAATATAAAATGTTCTCTAAAAGCCCCAACTTACACAACATGTTTGCCTTTCAAAGCAAAGAAAGTGAAGAGCTGAGTTTTTAAAAGCGGTTTCGTGTAGAATGTACGATGCAAGCAACATTACAGCCAAGGCTTGGTTCATCTACCTGAAATGGTATGAGAACAGGGAAGAATATGTAACATGAGGAGAAAGCAGAGAGTAAGTGAAGTGGGAGCGCAGCGTCATCCAAGCTGAAGATCAAGGTGAAAATATGGAAGGACAGCATAATAGTGTAGAAAGTAAAAGGAGAAACAGAGCAATATACGTGATATGCGATTCAAAATTGGGTTTTTGAAGAGAGAATCTGTTGATAAATATAGAAGCACAATAATGAAAGCTGCCATTTTCTCATCATACATAGCACATCAATTTGTATCTCTTCCTTAATGCTCTCTACTATTTGCTCATCAAAACGCAAATAAATATAAAAAGTGACGTTTGCTATCAGAAAACGGTGACTGCATACGTATTATTAAGGTGCCCATGAAAATTTCGATTTCCTTTTTCAAACACTACATTTTCATACTACTAACGATGGGGGGCCGTGACGTGATTCTCTCCAATAGCCTTCATATTCTGGCACGATATTACCCTAGTTGGGATCAGTCTACGTGTAAAATACCAGCTTTCCATGGGCAAACGTTTTCCACTTATACGACAAAAACGTTTCACGAAAGCAATTTTCCCAATTCCTTTATGGCGTTCAACATGTGGTAACCAATGACAACACAGGTTTCTAGGGTGGAAATGGTCGTTACATTCATCTGCATTCCCAATTTATATTATTAATGGTGTGATCACATTAGATTCCATTAATGTTGATAATCTTTTAATTTTGACAAAAGACCACAGGACAAAAGACCTGTGTTGTCATTGGTTTCCACATGTTGAACGCCATAAAGAAATTGGGAAAATTTCTTTGGTGAAACGTTTTTGTCGTATAAGTGGAAAACGTTTGCCCATGGAAAGCTGGTATTATGCACGAAGACTGACCCCAACTGGGGTAATATCGTGCCAGAATATGAAGGCAATTGGAGAGAATCACGTCACGGCCGCCCATCGTAAGTGAAGTCAATACAGTTACAAGTGTTGGGTTGTTGCGACAATAATAGTTAGGTATGTAGAATTCAGAGCACAAGTCAATTCATCCTTATCTAGAGACATTGCAGTGAAGGTGCATATTACATTTTCTACTGTAGTGGTTTATTTATTTGTACTGTAGTAGTGTAATTATCAGCCAGAGTAAAGTTGCACAACGCCAACGTAATTACTATTACAGACCTAATGAAATGTTTTAAGTGTCTGCTTTTTTGATGTTTGCTTTTCATCTATTCCGCCAACATAAATGCATTTATACCAACCCAACCATCAGCGTTATCTTGCAACTTTTGTACCTAAATGTAGCAGTATCGCTGTTTCGTAAAAGACAGCGATCTTCCCTAAAATCCGGCAGATATAATAGATATTGTCAACCGTAGAAAAATGTGGGTTGCATGCTAGATACACTGAATGCGGGCGAGAAAGTGTTGTGAAATACTACAACCAAGTTCACTGGTACTTATATCATTAGTATTACGAAGCGAGAAAAAAGCAAAGTATCAATCTTCGTTTTTAGCAAACCACAAACGCCATTCTTCCTTCATTCTTGTAAATTATAGTCATTTACATTACCCGTCTGTTTCTTACCCAACTTTTGAGAAAGGCAATCAGACAGCGCATAAGTACCACCTACCCTTAGCTAAAATGTCCTGTTATGTACATGTTTACTTTGATCATTATATCTGCGTAGTCTCCAAATTACGTAGAGAGACAAGATGTTTAATTTGGATATTTTGTTAAACTACTATTTGAAGTCGTCATGTAGCATCTTTGTGGTACTCACGATTCGGGACAAACATCACGACCATTAACATTAACCATGGTTGAGTCTGACACGAACAGATTACCAAAATTATGCAACTTTATAAATTGCGACGGTCGTAATTTCAGCATTTTTTAGCTAGCTACGCATCGAATGTTACATAGGTACGTATGCACCTACGAAAAGGATGCGTAATTTCATGATCACGAAACAGTAATACGGTCACGGTGATAGCCAACTTGTACACACAGCTTTATTTTTTTCCGTAATACTTATACAGTGGAACCTCTCTAAGAACAACCCCAAGGGAAGTGAAATTTTGTTGCTCTAATAGAGGTTTTGCTCTTATAGAGGTAATTTATAATGGGCGTAAATACACTTGTGTAAGAAAAAATTGCTTGCTGTTATGGAGGTTTTGCTCTTAGAGAGTTTGCTCTTATAGAGGTTCCACTGTATGTACTTGTTGTATAGTTGCGCTATGCGCTGCTATATTACTTTCACTTGCACCATCGTCATCAACATAATCATGATCATCATCAACTATAGTCACCTCACGACACACACAAACACATGCCTACCAGACCAGACATAGCATTGAGAGAGCTCTTTCCTTTCGTGCGCTCGTGCTTTCTCTTTCTTTCTCTCGCTCTCCCTCCCGTCTCTGCTGATGACGCAAATGGTTACCATAGCTAAATCTGGTTTCTATCTCTTGCTTTCCACTACTTTTCCCAGTTTTACTACGTATTCTACTATTCTCCGTCTCGTACTACGTCTGCCAGTTGAACCAAGTCCAAACTCATGAGATACACATGTGATGCAAACAGCAAAAAGATGATGATGGTATGGTATGGTAAATAAGCAAGCGAGATAGGACACCATACTGCTATAGGTACTATACTCTTTTCCTGATAAACACAGATCAAACTCGTACATATTATACATATTCATATTGTACGATATCTAGTAAAGTGTACGAAAGCATGAAAAAATCAGCAAAAATCGAAGTGCTCATGAGATTGTTTTGAATACTTATGTATATATGTGTGTGATTTTTTGGTATATATTTCTTTCTTTTCCACTCAGTGAATCTGTTAACAAAGGATAATATAATCTTCAGCATATTACATATCGTGATCTTCTTCCCGAGTGAGTCTTGATGCCTTTTGATCTATGAAAAGTTGTTTCACAAAGCTTCCCTTGTCCTTTTCGGTTTTTTTTTTCGTTACGTATCACCGCAATAATTATCCAGAATCCTAGCAAACCGCTCTTACAATAATTGAAACCCATGTTCGTGATTTTACACCGCCTCGTATTCCAATCAAAAAAGCAGCAGGTGAATCTATTGTATAATGCCGTATTGCGGTGCGGCATTCTTGTTGTACGTAACTTGCAATCATGTCATCAAGATAAGCTACCTATAGTCTAATAAGCTCATGAACGGTATCATAATAGAAACTTAAGGATTATTATTATTATTTTGTCGTTACACAAGCCTTTAAGTTTAATCTAAACTTCGTACGTACAGCGAGTGTAATGTAGGTAGGTAACTTTTTGTATTCTCCTAATACACGAGACAAGAAACCTTGAAAAATAAAGCAAGATTTGACTTGGAAAGAAAACTTTTCTGCTTTGGTGTACAATTTGCTTCCATTATTATGGATTTATCTATCATGGATTTTCTCTTTTTCCACCTTGTATTATGACATAAAATCGACGCTCTTGTTTTTTTAGCATTTTCTGTCCAGGTGCACGATCATATTAGATAGGTATAGGTTCCTTTTGTAGGTTCATATGATGAAATCTGAACTTACTTATCAAATCTTGCAGCTACGGGAAAAGTTGAGAGAAGAGTTGTCTAGCTGCATAGTACATAGTATGTAATACTATATTCTTTCAAGTACCTTTTGAATACATCACAAAGGATACTTTTCTATGGGCGATGGGCGCCTCTCTTGTTGCGACCTATTCCAATTTCCAACAAAACGACCTGTTGTCTGTGTAGTTTTCATTATCAGGAAACGAAGAGACGCAGACTGGAGTAGACGCCAGGCACTTGAATCTATACACCGTTTTTACAAGCCTGTTGTTAATAAGATGGCGGAACCGTATATCTATATAGGTTGGTTTTCAGAGAAATCAGCTCATTTTCACTATACATTTTTTTATTTCAATAAATCTTATTGTATGTTGTATACTACGTACGTAGTACTAGTAGTTCATTTACATACATTTCCTTTCGTTTTCCACTTGGATGAACGTAGACACGATGAGTGACTGATCCATATTTCCAGGAACCAGCTAAGTATGCATATAGCTTTAATGCCTGTTCTGGATACACAAGCTAACAAATTATATTGACATAAGAAGGGTATGACTACCTAACCTAATCTACATTTCATCCATGATGTTTTGATGCACATTGCCATATTATGCATCTGACCATGACCGTGAAATGTGAAGATGCTCAATCAAAGGGCAAAGAGAAAGTATTATCCGGGGAAAATTATGCCTATGTGCCTCTATATCTTTATAGTCCTATTTCTAATATTCACATATATTCCTCGTTACAGTATTGTGTTTATAAAATATAAGGTATAATCTTTCTCATTTTGCTTTTATGTATGCGGTGTACAAGAAGATCGTTACAGCAGCCCCGTTTATGCAGCTAATAATATTAAATGACAGAGTATCCAGTTTTTGGGAAATTTAACGGAGAAATTGTTTTTCTTTAACAGGTCCCTGAATATATGTGAGTGGTGTTTTGTATGTGATTCTGCATAATGTACAACACACTTTGGCATAGTTTATTGCTGATTATAGAATACATAAAAGTGACCTTATTTTGTGCTCAACAGTTGTTGAACCAACATTTTTTTTTCTCTTTGTTCCAAAAGGTGCATGTTAGAATGACAGACAGACTATACCTGCTTGGAGTCACTTCGTAGTTTAAAATATGTATGAAATTCACAATTGAAAGCAACTTTTTGCGCAACGCATGTCTTGCAAGTCAAGTTTTTATTGCATCATTGATGGTTTAGTGGTTAAATTAATCACTTTATAAAGTGTACCTCAATGATGGCACATACTTATACGTGCTTTAGAGGACACATATTTAAAACCAACGCTTCTTAAATGTCTAAGTGCATTATAAGCCATGCTTTTTGCCGAAAACAATTATTTCGTCCTTGGTTATGTCGCCGAAAACCTTTCAAGTTAGTTTTGAATTGAATATACGTGCCATTAATTTTTCGTACGCCTGTCAATCTCCCTGCTTTCTCCCGCTTTATTCAGTGGGGAATGAAGAAAATACGCCTGTAGCTGTGTAAATGTTTAATCATTCGTCAACATAGGCCAACGATTTGTACATTTGCGACATATTATTTAAAATCGCTTTCATGGACGGTAGTTATATTTTAATTGTTATTTTCTTTCATATTTGTTAAATAACTACCTAAAATATTGGCGGCGGACGGAATTTTATGAATGCATGGATCACGTGCTGGAAAGGAAGACATTCAATGACAATGTATCTAACAGAAGCAACCATCGCCACTGCTGCCATAACAGAGCCGTCAGGAGGGAAAGAAATGAAAGCCAGGTGAAATGTTTCATGGTATTACCTATTATGCTTATCGCGACTCCAGCGAACGCGTAAGTTGATTGAGAATACAGAGGACATGGGAATGTAGAAGTATGTAACATCATTACAATATGTAGTACATGTATAATAAGTTGTGCTTGGTTTCAATTCAACTTCTTTCTCCGTTCACGTTGCTCCCGTTCCCGCTGAAACTTTCTTTTTCCTTTCTTCTTTACTTTTCTCGGTCGCCAGTTCGTTCGATAGCGGGCACTGGGCACACGTCACAAACACTCCCCCAATATATGTATATTTTGCTATACATACAAAGATACATAGACAACTCCCTCGTTCTTAAACAGGTTCGAGGAACTAGGACTCTTTTTGGAAGGAAAAATGCACGATCAATATTGAGGAGGTGGAGGAGAGGACCGAGGTCATAGCCTTGAATTTTTTGCTGCTATTGCTAAGCATAGTAGACAGACAGTGCTCTTTCACCATATATTCCATCATTGTAGCGTAATATGCACAGTTATTTGAGAATTTATGCTTCAGCATGTATTATGTTTGTCCGTATTTCGTAAGTGTCATCCCATCATGATGATATAACGAATATATTATGCACAGGTATATATCGTGCACATATACGAACCCAAAAATAACACAATTCAATCCTCATCAGTTATTAATTTAGTGTGAAGCGTGGTTTTGTAAGAGGTAGGCCGCCTGGAATACTTGCGGTTGTTTGTCTTGTGCCTTTTCTTTAAACTGCATAATTTATAGTCATATTTTGCTGTACTCTACATGACATTCGGGAGATTGTGCAGATTGTGTTGGTTTGATTTCCTGGAGTTTCAGATAGATAAAATATTACTGTTAGAGTCTCGCCACTTTCTATTTGTTAGATAACACTATCACTAATTGCTATACCATTGTCAGTTTTCTATGCTGAAAATTGTTGAAATTGCTAGTTTAACCTCGTAATGATCTCTAAATCTTGTGCTAGACGTTTATAACTGATATATCAGCAGCAACTGCTAGGATTAAGACCCAACAAAAGCTCTCAACCCAGTTAATGAGTTAATTGTAAAAAGCGTATATATACTACTGCTTTTCTCCTAATCCTCATTTCCAAGTTTGATGATAGACAAGAAGAGGATGAAGTTTTTTAGTCTAACAACTGATGATCTGTTGATACTCACAGCATTTTAATATGGAACAGAAGTAGAGTAGTAGGGCTTAGCTAGAAACCATTGTACCAGAAACAAACAAACAGGCATATTATCCATGTAAATGAACGTAGTATAGATAGGTATGTATAAAGGATACAACGCATACAACGAATAAATGGAAGAATTGTAATAGTATAATGGAAACGATACAAGAAACAAGTGAACGGGCTAATTTCTAGTAAAATCAAAGGCACTTCCCACAGTGAAAACTTTTTCCTTGTTAGCGCATCCGGTACAGACGGTAATGTGGTCTTGTTACTTTAATCACTCGATTCTTAAAATTGCGATATCAAGAGTTTTTGAGATAGCCCACGCACTGGTTCCACGAACATACCAAAAGGAAGTTTCGCTATTAAGTATCCGATATTCAACAAAAGGGTACTTGTTGAGAATGCTGGTTTATGGCCGTTTGTCCGTAAAATCTGCAAATTGTTTACATTTTCTGGAGGCAATGCTCACATAATGAGTTATTTGGAAAATGCATGTACATTTTAACGGCATGGGCGATTTCAACTGACATTTAAAAATGTTAACGCTCGGTTACTTGCTAAATGCTTGTATGGTTTTTTCACAAATATAATATTCATCATAATTTCTAGGTTATTTTGTCCAATCTGCGTTATCTGTTATCTTCCAATGAATCCTTTGTCGGATCCTTCTGGTCTTTCGGAATCCGAAATTCGGATACTTGGTTCAATGTGTTTTCGGCTTAGAAAAGTACATACCAGCATGATACACGCTCCAGTTTGCAGCAAAATAACTTTTAAAACGCTACAGTAAAGTTCCAACAAAGAATTTGCACCCTATGGTCTCATGGTCATATATAACCCGCTTCGGAGAGACAGACAAGTGTACAAACTCTAGGGCCTTCGCTTCCTTTCGTAGTATTTGTACAGGAAAAAGCATCATCCCATGCATTAAACTAAAGTAGTGCAAATTCTTTGTAAAGAATGTGGCATGACCTCGTAGAAATCCTAATTGAACCATGCAGTCTTCTAAGGTTATTGCTCAAGAGCAAACATTTCTCCCTTTATCGACCGACAGGAGGCAGAAAGGACTAGAATCTGGCGTGTAGGCGTTGAAGAGGAAAATGTCATAATGGCATTTCACTCCAATACTCACAGATAAGGTAAAAATCAAAGATGAGATTTCCAACGAAAGAAACTTGGCAAACATAATCCATTCCTGCTAATAAGGATGTCCACATCCTACTTGCTTCCTTAATTGAATATATGGTTACATGGATTTTCAAAAAGAAAGTAATCGGAATACGACTAGATAATTTTCAACAATGGTTACATTTCAACAAAAGTGTTGCTGATAAGCATGACGCAGATGGGAACAAAGACTACCATAATATACGTGGGTCGTCGTTTCCAATAACATTGTTTCAATAGGATATTATTGCTATTTAAATTTTACTTGACAAACTTTCTGCTGGTGCCTTGTGGGTTGAAACTTTGTGTAACAACCCTAAACATGATTGCTGTAAAGATAAGATTTCTCATTACTTCCCCGAAAATTTTCAAGGAAGTATGTAGGTACATATACATAATTAGCATTCCAAACGGAGATTCACCACAACTTCAAATTATTTAGCTTTTTAACCTGCGCCTTGTGCCTACTCAACGTATCATAACCGAAAAACTTTTCCATTTATTTCCAATTTTCAATGGTGCGATGACGAAGTACCTCAAGTTCAATAGTCCAATCCTTTAATTCTCATCGTGTGCTAATATGAATATATCATCAAAAATGCTATGTACTAAAAAATCATCAAAAAATGGTTTTGATTACTTCACTTTTTTACTTCTGTCAATATTTAAGTACGCCTCTTATACTCCCTTATCTACGTCATCATAAAACCTTGTGCAACAGCCTCAAAAGGAAAGTATGAAGTAATAAACGAAAGTGTTAAGTATTTTTGTAAAAATTGTGTACACACGCGACAAAAATAACCAAGTATTTGTCATTGGTAAACAGATACGCAAAGTTATTATATAAAAGCATGAGCAAACATTCGTCTTTGAAAGTTGATACTTTTAAATTTTCACCCATGGGATGTGACGATGAATGGATGAATCTTTCACTGCAAGATGAATAATAATATCTTTTTTCTATCAATTTGTTGTTCTTAGTGTGCATAAGTTATTTCTCCGGTTATGACATCTCAAACAAAATTCCTGGCAATTTTGCTGACGCAAATTGTAGAAAAACTCTCCTGAAAACTGTTGTAACCTTTATCATCACGCTACTTCCTCGACTTGTCATATTATTTATTATAGTTTGTATTATTTTTTATAGAAAACTTCAAATAAAAACCAATACAGATGACTTACTATAAGGTAAACAACAACATGTACGTTATGCACACATACTTGACACTTGCCGCCTTACGCAGAGACGAGAACGACCCTTTTGAAGTGATTGACGTAGATTAAAAACGTAAGAAAAAAACTCAATTTTAACAAGATCTCTTTTATGGAAAGTGGTAGTGAGGCGTAAACTATTAATATTCATATTTGCATAACCACCACTTACTTGACTATATATGCCCTTATTCTCAGCATTTTAGCATTAATATTATTATTACACCTAAATTGAATTACTATTATCAGCCAAGTACCATCATCTTTTGTTTGGGTGAATAAATTTTCACGGAAAATTCTCTCCTCTCCCTCTCGCTTTCTCTCTATCTTTCTCTCTCATCTAGAAAAAGAGCAATCAAAAACCTAGCTTTTCTCCTATTTCAGCTTTCACATTTTACATCAAAAATGTCTTTAATCGTAAAAAATCAGATGATGCATGCTCCTTGTTGATCATTTCATTTACAAGATTTTTTTGTAAAAGCCATGTAGTTATTTCATATATGTGTAGTAATGTGTAGTATCGGAGTGCTACAATATATGTGTAGTAATCAATCACTTTCTAAATACAAAACACGTCAATAGGGAGTCTAACATGAGTAGTACTCCAGTCGTAGCAATTCCTAGAAAAAGTGGGTAGTAGCGAAAGCAAAATGTTTTCAACAACGAGATGGTTTGGATAATCAAATGAGAAAATATAAAGCAATATACCTACATCCAACCTACTCAATATTTTGATTGTTGACTCTATGTTGACAATAAATGACAGCACTCTCACTCTCTTTCTTCGAGGTAGCCCACTATACCATCATGCATCAAGCCATTTTCCACTCGCTTTTCCCATGTCTCATTTCATGCTTGTGATTCAATTATGTACTATTTAACAATTATTATAATGTTTGCTCTTTTCTGGAAAAAATCAGCAATTTGTATTATGCCTTTAAAGGTCACGTCACATACGCTTCTCCGTCAGCTCACTTGCACATTTGGAGGCCCTGCTGTTCTAAAGGTCAACAAACAAAATTATTATCACGTACTTAGAAGGGATTCCATACCATGTAGTGATCATGTATGACGCAAGCAGGCAACAAGTATAACGGAATCACCAACGCCAACTCAAAAAAGCATACCTACACGATCGAATACATTATTCCTTTAAACTTTTCCTTTATATTTGAGTTTGCTGTAGGAGAAGTGAAAGTAGGCTCATATAGCCAAACAACTTTGCATCTTATCTCACAGTAAAGTTGTAGAGATAGAGTTACTGAATATAAGAGGGGATATGAGATGCCCAATAGTAGGACAGCGGCCACTAGAATTTTTGAAACATCGAATAACCAATTATGAATCTGAACGGCCTTGTCTTCCTACTCCGTTTTACTGCAAATCCACAAACCCACATATACATCCATACAATTTTATAGAAAAGTTAGTGAGCATACAACGCTGTCACTTTCACTCCCACGAAGATCCTTTAAGCGTGAGCTCTGCTGACGTAAACGCGGTAATGTATGATCCTCGCCATCACATATTTATTCGCAGTGTAGCTTTACTGCAAGCGGATACGTTTATGTATGTACTTGTACTAACGAAGTTCTGCTCTTCACTCCACACACATAAAATATATGTCTTCTCGTCCTATAATATAGTTTACCTTTATACAAAAAAGTTGTAATTATGATTAGGTATTATTAGGTTATATTGCTGGGATAAGCACATTCAATAGGCACTGTGGAGTCACCCATAGTTGTATATAGTCCATCAATATATTTTATCTCGTAGCAGAAAATTTATCATTTTCTCTTTTCTCCGACTCTCATATAAACAATTCAACAGTCAACTTCTATGAAATAAAGCGTATACGACAATCTCGCATAGACCTACACCAGATACCTGAAGCCACAAAAAGCGAGAAGAATGGCAAAATGCAAAGGTAGACCATGTGCGGCTACAGTATTAGGTATACTTATTTGTCTATAGCATTTCCCGGAACATCATTTGTAATGCAACATTATCAGCTTAAAAACTCATGCCAGGAGAAGGGCAGACCAAAAAATACTTCTCTCCTTCAGATTCCTAGAGTTTCCATCGGATCGAGCTTACATGGTCGTCACTCATTTGCCAAAACTTTTTTTTCACCCACTACCATATCACCATCAACATCGTCATTATTTACCACTGTTGCCAGAAAACTTTCATGAGGATCATTACTCAATATGAAAGAATTAGTATTGATGAGTTTTTTCTTGATATGCGGAAGGCGTTTGCGGCTTCAATCTTTTTTCAGGATGCCTCTCTACACGAGTAAGTGACAATGGGAGAGAAGTCAAATAATGCTGGTATAAATACAAATAACAGGAGTTGATTTTTCAACTTGACGAAAAATATAATAATGGTCATGATGGGCTAAAGTCATACTCTACCAAAGTAAATTTTAAGATCTCTCTACAGCACAATATATTATTATTATTTTCTTGGATCTTTCTACTCCGTGCGTGAGTGATAATATGTACAATAAACCTACTTGATTACATGTCAAATGACAAAGGAAGAGAAAAAAATAAATATTTCGCATGGCAAATAGAAAGTATGCAGTAATGGCGCCACATACTATTGTTTTCCCCTTTCTATAACTGTACCTAACACGTACGCTATGCTTATATTATATAATCGCGGTTGAATTGAATGGCGTGTGGATAAGATGTTAATAAAGTGAGTGCAGTCATTGTACACACCTTCATTTAGCTATTTATAGACCTGTGTGTAGGCACAAAATAGCGCAAAAACTAATGAAGGATGTATGTACTCATTTGCGGTGTAGGTTACATTCTGGTACAACGTTTTTTAGTTTTTAATTCTCCTCCCTCACATTATTCCTTTTCACTTATATACTCTCGGCTACATGAAGCTATGCATGGCGCATAAATTAGGAACGTGAAAACGAGGACCTCGCTCTAGTCACTGTATATACACATCGAAACTTTGCAAGTCTTGTGAATTAAAAGACATACTTTTTACATTCTTCCGTCCGCATCCATTTTTTACATACTACTTCTATAATTAATTGTCCCCAAGAAGAAAAATGTAATTTTAGCATACCTTTCTTTTCCAAACAGTGCCAACCCACAAGAGCAAAATGCATTCATAATATGGAGACAAAAAATACAAATGCTGAGAACATGTTTATAAAAAACAACCTGTTCAATTCGACAGAGTCACCGTCTCACGAAATGCTACTACACTCCACATGAAACCTTATTCAAAATTAGATCAAGTCAAGAAAGTGTTACTTTTTGCCACAGGTTACATTTTAGAGCTGAAATCTAAATTGTCGCAAAGAAACGTCACACAATTCCATATATATCAAGCGTGTGATAAAAAGGAGCGACAACAGGAGAGCAACAACGGTGGTGCTAATCAAGGAAAGAGAAGTGTGGTGCCAGTTTCTCAGATTGAAATCAAATCCCTTTAAGTATTTAATCACGTGCAGTGAGCACACAGTTCAGTAATATGTTTTGACTTCCCTTCCAACAACAAATATGTACCTATGTCTATGCGTATCCTGAGGTAATGGTCTGGCAGACCAAAACCGAAGGAGAATTATAATGGAAATGAATGAGAAATTGGTTGCAATCACAAAAGTCTGATTGTAAGATTTCACCAAACGAATTAGAACAAAGACACTCTGTGAGACGTTTCGGTAGCACCACAGCTAAGATTTTTTGCTGCTAAGGTGGACATTGAAAGAGAAGAGTGGAGAGGTAGACAATTTTGACTTTGAAAAATTGCGACCGCAATATTTCAACGAGTATGAATGATTACTTGTGCCAAAAAACACAGCAACACTATAAAAGACGATGGTGAGCAATCAAATCAAGTCATTAAAATTTGGTTAGTAGGTGGCACGACAAAAAGTGGTAGGTGGAAGGAAAAGAAAATCTAGCATAAAATGTATGCTGTACACGTTATAATTATTATTGGAAACGGGAAGGCAAAAAACCTCAAGCTTTGGACAAGAGTAAAAAGACAAACGGCTACTTTCCACTGTTTTCACCATACCACCTTCTTCGCCACCACGAGCATATATGGTTTGTTCAAGGTTTTTGTTGAACTCGGTCAGGATTTTTTCTTAAGAAATCTTTGCAGCATAATAATATTTTATAAAGAATGTTAATGACTGGTTACATTAATCTTGACTAATCATGACTAAATTTTTGAGTCCAAAATGAGAATTATAACATGCAAACATGAATACATGAAGGCGAACAAAGTAGGAGGCTCGCGTTGCTGCTACATTCAAAACAATGCAAGCTGGCTTCCCACATCATTTAAGCTTCCTCAGTTCCTGCTGCTAGCATTGGACTACTTGCTGGATTCATGGGGAAATTGTATGTTAGATGTAATCTTCAAAATACTTCCAGCAGGACTCGGGCAGTTGGGTAGGTTGTAGGTGGGTGGATAGAAAACCCTAAACTTGACGGAGTGGTAAAATACAAGTTTGAGGTGTAATATTTCTACCAACATACGCAGATATAAACCCGCTCATTTTTGCTCATGGCCAGTGTTCAGGTAAACCCTGTGTATACCATGTGTGCAACAAAGTAAAACGCTTTTCGAAATGTTGGCCAAAGCAAAAAGCAAGTTACTATATATAGTAGGCAATGCAAGGTTTACCATTTTTTCTCTCTCTTTCCCGTCTTGCTTCTCTCTCTACACTCTTTTTTGCTTTCTCTTTTCTCCTCGCTCACTCGCTATTTCTCTCCCATGCTTTCTGCCTTTTACATTATACAATCAGTGGATTCCCTATGGCTCTTCTCCTAACCCAGTTGACGTCAGCAAGGACTTTTTTACGAGCAATCGATATAATGAGAAGTGCAAAAGGTGGACCTTGTATGTATATTTATTATTATTATTGTACCGGTGTGGTACACGGTACACGCATACATATGCTAACGTATCTTCTCTTCTTGCTCTTTGCTGCCGTAATAATAAGTGTTTATAAGTGAACAGCTTACACACACATTTCTTATCAAGAGGAAAAAATCCTCTGCTCAATAAAAGTTCTCCATTTGGTATAATATTATTGCATATACACGTGTAGTTCTATAACCGTAACTAGATAAAATACACACAAGGCGCGTACATACACACGACATTGTATAAATTACTTATGTACAGGACATATAGCATCTATCTATGTATTTACTTGTGAGACAACATACGTACTATAATAACGGAAACAGATAGGGAGAAAGAAGACAAGCAAGTTTGTTACTCCTTTTTCCTCCTTTTACTCCTACGACTTTATTTTACCAAAAAACGGCCAACAGCCAGAGACTATCAACTCTGCTGCTACTATTATTGCTATGCTGTTGCTACTGAAGCCATCGTGCCGCATGTTCCTTTGCTGCTTTTCCTCTTACTACACACATCCACTACTACTACTACGACTACTACTACTACCAGCACTTAACTTACCATTTACCGTTTTTGCAGGCAACTTTTGCTGCTTTGAGCAGCAGCAGCAGCAGCAAATCCCGCTAAACTATGTATACACATACTTGAGCTATTTATGTTTTTTATTTCAGGCTTCTTCTAAAACTACTCGCTTAAGTGGTCGTGGTGGTACTGGCATATCTCTGCGTGAGGTGATCGGATGCTTTTTTGCGAGTAAAAGTAAGGTTCTAAAAAGTGAGGATGAGAATCATGTGCTTGGTATATTTTTCGGCACGAGGCCGGAGACCACCAGAATTCCAAAACATATGGACTATATCTGTCTGTCTAGGTAAAGTCGTAGGAGGAAAAATAACAAGGCAAATGGTATAATCCTTATTAATAATGTACAATACAAGAAAAACTTCATGGATTTTTTATTAATTTCGCAGTTAAAAATAAAACGTACGCCTAAAGAATAAAGTAGAAAGCTACGACGAGTGTAATGGGAGATGTAGAGGCTAAAAATAAAATTGCTTGTAACTTAAATGCTTTGTTTTGTGAAGCACAATAAGCGTATTGCAAAATGCCACCAGCCAAACAACACGATCACGATGATGATCATCATCATCAGTAAGCAGAAAAAGTGAAACATATGATCCAGGAAAAAGAGAAAAAGTAGAGGACGGGAAGTAAAAGAATAACACGGATAATATGGTAAAATAGCGTGTACCTAATATAATAACACTTAAGGCTAAAAATCTTGTGGATATGAAATGAAGATGATTATGGTACATAAAGGGAAACAGCCGAAGTGCGTCATCATGATAGCTCCCTCAGTAGTTTCTCCACACACACACAACCATACTTTCAGCCCAAGTTACACATATCGGATGATTTGCTCACATCTCTGTGCATGCAACCACACACACGGTCAACACTTATCAGCCAAAAGAAAGACGACAGCAGTAGTATAAGGCATCATCATCAGCAGGAGGAGCAGCACATACCAAAATGAAGCAATATTATTATTATGAGAATATAAGTACAAAAAATGTTCAGTTATACAACACCATAATATCTACCATACCACCACCATAAAACGTTCTTATTCGGGCTACTTACTTCACTTGACTACTTCTCCCGAAAATGAAACTAACGCGAAGCTATTTTCCCTTTCTTTTCTACTTTTCTCCTTTAACTTCTTCTTGTCTGTCCACCATTACAATGCATTATATATTATTATAATAACATATACTAAAACTTTTGCCATGTCAAGGTAAAAGTAGTTTGTAGATGTAAAGTAAATAGTTTCTGTTGGAGCAGAATATTAAATATTATATTCGTGCATTCCTCCATGCAATACATTAAACACACCCACCCACGCCACTATAATCCAAGTAATGTGTTTCGCAGTTGTTTTATATACCACCAGCAGCCGAGCCAAGCAACCAAGCACACACCATGCCAAAAGCCATCAGAAAAAATCCATATAACTGCTGCTGCCTGCTCTCTGGTGATATACAAAGTGTGCATGTTCTATATCCCATACCATTTTCTCTCTTCTTTGCAAAACTCCCCATACTAAATTTTGCACACTGCACTCCATCCCACTATATTACCACTTGTTATATTCTTATATGTTGCAGCTACAAATATTATTGTACTTTTCACGGTGCTTAAGTTTTTGTGTATTTTTTGTAAGTGCGGGAGGAGGCGAGGTTAGGTTCAACTCTTGTCGGTTTTTACAAACAATTGTACATACGTCACGTACAGGCCAGGCTATATGCTCAACACTTGTACCGTACCCATTTTCCACCATGAATTTTCACGGTATTTTGGACTCCTTCCATGTAAAAACCTCAACAAATTATGGTTTCCACCAATAAATTCGCAAACCTTTTTCTTAGGAAAACGGAGTTATATGTTAAGATGCCACCATGATCTATTCTATTCATTTACAGCATATCACCAAGACCGAAAACATGCTGGTTCTAGTTTTTTGTTACTTTTAAATATTTTCAGTTTTTCGGGCAAAAATAAAGGTCTCTGTCTAATGGTGTATATATCAATGCTTGATGAAGTGGGGTTTACATACGACATTGATATGAAATATATTTACCTAAATCACAACTGACCAGATGCAATAATTAAAGTGCTCTTAATCGTCTAGTTTCACTCAGCTTGTTGTTCAAGTACCGTGTATTTACACGTAGGAAAGTTCGCACTTTCAATAAGCTTAGGAAAATGAAAGAGAAGTGTGGTAGCTCGTACACTGCATCTCAGTAATGCCGTGGTGGATCTGGAACAGAGCTCCAGTACACTGCAAATGAAGAACCGCGCCGATGACATTGAAGAACAATATTGCGTGGGAACCTCTCATAGGACGCGGACAAATAAATGATAAGCATGGCAATGACATTTTCTCGTCGTACTTTCTCTGATTTTTGGAAAGGTATGTGCGAATTGAATATGAGCATTTGTTAATTGTGCTAACGATGGAACATGTACCATCTCATGAAAACAGGGGGAGTGCTTATTTATTTATTCGTTAAAGAATTTATGAGCACGTGGCCTTTTTCATGATCCCATATACTTCCTAAGAAAAGACAAATAGAAGGATCATGGGTGAATCTGGATTACCTTGCCCTGGTATTGTCACGTTACTAACTGCTTGTATCCTGCCCATGCAAGTATAATATTAAATTGCTACCATATTTTATAGCACCCTCATATTTAAGGTTAAGCTCATATATTTGCGTCTGTGTTTATAAGCTAAAAAAGGACAAAATGTCACTTGACTCGCGTAGGTGGACACTGACAACGCCAGCACATATTAATCATATATTATAGTGGTTCTGTGAATATGGCCCGTCTGACTTTTGAGAGCTCGACAACGACATCCTTATCTCATTACAGCAGTACTAAGCCAGCTAGAGAGATACGGCATAGGGCATTTATCAATGCAAAAGGATGATCTTTTCACCTTTTACATCAAATACGCCCATAGTAAGCAGCCTTTCCTTATCACTATCTTTATGATGATGGACCAAGAACTTTCTCAGTAGGGCACGTGAATCCGCCAAGTAAACATGGCGAGAATCCATATATTTCTGTACCTGTATATGATTTGTTATTTATTGTCATTGTAAAACTATCATGTATACATCCAATCAACAGCATGTATCGTTTTGGTTTCGTGAAAGTGATGGATAATATGATACTGGATTTTGTGCATGTCTATAGGTACGTCTCTAGATACTTTTACAACGTCATCATCGTATCATCATCATACCACTACATCAGATATCACCATCATCAGTTCTAATTTAAAAACGGGCATAATTATTGGTATGTAGTTGTATTGCAGAGAACACAATAGGCAACCCGACATATCTAGGCAAAGAGTTTATTTAATCAAATAAGCAGGAACGGTGTGGTTTTGTTGGTTGTTAGTATGATGTGGTTCCTTTAGTTTTACCTTAGTCATGTATTACTGAGAAAACTGTGGGACTCCTCGCCTACGCTCGTATTCCTGCTCGTATTTCGTTTATCACATTGCTACATGATACGAAATACAACAACCGTGATAATGCTGTTTCTACTGATGCGATGAAGCCTTTTCTGAACAAAGATGAAAATGTAAATTGACAACAGATAATGAACAATATGGAATTGGAGGATTTCCGATTGATTCAAATAGGATTCCTTACACCATCTTCGATACATAGAAATGTTGAATCCTTATATATGTACATATAGCTACAACTGATTCAAGTTAAATGGCAAATTATTATTACCTTTCAGAACAGGGCTAAAACGCTTTAAAATTAGAGTGAATATTAAATCTATTGTAAAGCGAAAATGTGGTAGAACCAATAATACCAATAATAATACTAAAATATATAGAAAGGTAGATGCAAATTCAGAGGTTTTGTATCAGCGAGTTTTCCCTGTTAAAAGCCAATGGTCTTTATCCGCTCAATGCGAACTTTAGCAGCAGGAAAGCGCAGTAAAGTAGAAAGTGTATCGTAATGTTCATGTGAGAACAGAATGATTTCCGCTGTGGAACAGTTGTGTGCATACCTCCTTTTTTCCTTGTCAAGAAAAGTCAATATTTGGACAGGATCGTGGCGTAGGAGAAAGAAATGGAAACTTATAACTTTACATTTATACGTATATGTAAGCTTGGATATAGTATTGTATTATTATTTGCCGGTTTATGATTCTACATAATATCCTGCCTTTACGCAATCTACATAATTCTCAACATTACAACTTCCTGCCCAACATTTTGCTGTGTGGTAGGTTATGGCCTTCAGCAATAGCGGGAGTAACAGCCGATGTTTGACAAATAATTGCAAAAAACAGACGTTTTCCATCTGAGATTTTGCAAGAATTTTCCCAGAATAAATTAACAAATTACACACCAACTGACCTGTGACCTAGTTCACTACTAATTTTGTGAATCATTTAAAATGTTTTAAAATTAAATAAAATACTTTATAATTGACGGCGATGGAAATGGAAATAACTTGATGCTGGCATGGGCAAATTCTTAATTATAGATCATGTGTGATGAAATTGTCCTTGTATGTACTTGTTTTTTTGTGCCCCTGAAAAAATGTCTCTTGATTATTGCTGTACAGAATTGCCTTATTCGTTACAAAAAACAGTCAGCATGCAGACGCTCCATCCCAAAGTCAAGCCAGATGATGGCAGCAATTCTTTGAAATATTTAAGTAGATGCTTGAGTAGAACAGAACTAGTTTGGAGAAAGGACTGTGAAAAGTGAAAGGAGTTCTTGCTCCGTGTGCCCACACAATATTTCAAGCCTACAACAGAGTAGTCATGCATGCAAGGGAGAGGCGTGCAAGTGAGGATCTTTTCAGGGAAAAGAAAAGACGTCAGCGACCAACAACAGTCCTTGAGAAATGAAATGAAAAGCATCCTGGATGCTCGCTTTTCTCCTTTACGGTGGGAAATACACATGCTTGTGTTTGCGGTGTAATGAATACATCCCATGTATATGAAGGCACGTCCAGGGCTTTAAAAGGAAAAACAATCAAGTCAAGTGTATCTCTGGAAGCACTCGACAACAACATCAACCATGATCATCCGTATCAGCGTCATGTCTTTTTACTTTGCACGCTACTGCAGGCTATTATGGTTTAAGGTCGTTACTTTTCCCAGTATAGGGATAAGAAGGTCGTCACATAAAGGATGAAATGTGTCAATTCAATTGACATAAACCAAAAAGTGTCGTTCCATTCTAATGGAATGTCTATCTATATCATGCATAATTTATAGGAAGCTACGTTTTCTGATAAAGCAATATACATATGTAATTTGGCAGGTTAAATGATTACAAGTTATAGGCATTTCTAAAATGACACCGGAAACACGTGCGCGCCATGCCTTCATGCTATATTATTTATGATAGGTGTATACTGTCCTATTTCTTGTGTGTATACTTATTATGCAAAGAGTATTGGTATTCAGAGAAAAATTAATAAAGTTTTGCTCCTACAAAACCATACATACCAATAAAAATATCATACAATACGTACCGGAAGCCGAAACCCCGCTGACGGATGTAGGTCACCAGAAAAGTTCCGTTGGAAATGATTGACAGCAAAATCATGTTGAGACTTCTGATTGATGAATATACCGACACAGGAAAAAAAAGTAGAAGTTGATCCCGCGAGAAAAAAAGTTGACAAGAAGATGAGTGGACTATTGAACACGCTAAAGGATGAAAAAGTTGGCCCAAACGAGAATAACGTGAACGCTGATTCAATAGTAACAATTGTTATAGTTCTAAAATATTGAATTTGTAGTATGACAAACTTATAAACTGACGAAGACAGAGTTTGCCAGCATAACTCCGTTCTAGAATATGTTTCTAGTTTTTGTACTGTCTGTATTGTAATGAACGGCTTTCGCAAAGAAGAAAAATCAAGCGTTTCTCTAGCACGTGTGTGGAATGGGTAGAAACTAATAATGATAATCTCGAATGTTAAAAATACGATGACAGATTTAAGATCGGCTAACTATTTAAAAGTATTATTTTGTCGTCTATGCTATTTCAAAATAAATAAATATTGCATTCCAGGTACTTGTTACAAAACACAAAAGCCTCAGCTCAAGATTGACTTTTAATTAAAATATCCTCTTTCTCTCAACTCAGCTCCAACAATATACATACATATAGGTAGGTAGGTAAGCTTGACGTTGAAATAATAATCGGTGTCACAAGGATTTAATTCAATTTCTTTTATTTTTTTGAAACACCTTCTTATTGTCTCTTTATTTTCTTCTTTATTTTTCTGGTTGGACAGCAAAGCTTGTTTTGTGTTTGATTGAATGGCAGTAAAATACTTTAGCTCGCCAAAAACGTGCTACTGCACTATCAACAAGACGGAATGACAGATGACAAGCTGCTGATGACGATTATTTCAGCACACCGGATAAATATTTTGTCTTGTGCTCCTAGTACGTATCTCTCTCTCTGATGGTGCATGCATATAATGCATGCACTGACAAAGCAGAGATGTGAATGTGATTCAGCTTCAACGCTGACTGTTGTCGAGCGTATCAACTTCTTCACTTGATATTTTCTTGGCAGAAGCAGCAAAAATCCTTTTTTCCTACTGCTCTCTGCTGTTGTGATATCTTGTATACTCCTATTATTATTACTACGGGGTATAGTGCCACAGTTGACAAGGCTGTAGTAGTATTGTTAGCAGTTGTAGTAGTAGTGACTCTGCAAGAAACTGACTGAGATTTGCTCCAATAAACTTGAAGAGAACTGGAGGCCGACCTCAGATGGAATGCCAGCGTTCTGTCATGTATCCTAACACTTTATTATGATGTGGATGACGGCTGCCTCACTCCGACTTGTACAGCAACGTTGCAGCAGCAGGAAAAGTGCTGGCGAAAGTGAAGACATGAGACTGAGCTGGTACACACAGACGACTCAAGTAGTTTATAGTCAGCGTGACTCTGCTCTCACCGCACCACTACTACTGGAGCCAAACGATAGCTTTGCTGAAACAGCAATCCTTTTTCGTTCCCGTTGTCGTCGTGCAGGTAGAAGAGAAAGCTCGCTCGCTGCGTTCTCGTCATATGCTTTTACACTGCAAAGCCACAAAAATCCTCCGTGCAAAAATGTTTTTTGCAAAAACAGTATACCACACCGTTATACAACCAGAGCACAAACCTGTACATAGGATAGGAACAAGAGCCTTTTCCAGGCAGCCCGAGTATAAAAGCTGTTGTTACAGCATGGATTCTACATAAGAGTGGAGTCGCGGAACCACAAAACTACTACTGCTGCTTCTGAAGGTCCTACCATATAGTCTCTTGCTTTTCCTCAATATATTGCCGAAGGCTGGGTCTTTACATTGCAGTGTCCGTGAACAAGACTTTGCGCGCACCACTGCATTACCCACTTTTCACGATATAACAGTTCTCAGTTCCGTAGTGTGTGTCCCGATTCCCGATGCCTTATACTAACTTACTTGTTATCTAACAGCTACTAAATATGAGTATAGTGAGTACATGCCTATGTAGTTTGTGCAAAATTGAATGTATATCTTTTTCCTCGGGATGGCTGGCTGATAAAACGACATCCTGGTTGGTAGAGTAGTAAAAGTACGTGAACCCATTTTGTACATGCTTAAAAGTTTGCATTCTATTCAACAACAGGCAACAACGTGCTTCTTACGTCATCCTGTCTGTCCTCTAGTACAAAGCACACCACCACCTCCGCTTCCAATTTCCAGAGGCACGATGGCAAAGGCAAGAACCGAAGTACAGAAAGCAGTCGCCTTATAGATATAAGCTCAGCAACATTTTCTTATTAAGCACGAGCAGACCTTCAAAATTATTAAAAACCCTTTGATGTGCTGCTGCTGGGAACATTCCTAAGTAAATCATATTAAATATCATATACCTAGTACGGTACATAAATATCCATTATATACTACCTTAGTTGCTCTCGTGAATGATATTTACCTAGGTATATACATACATGTACATATGTATAATTTTTCCCACACATCAACAAGCTCTATCATCATCATCATCGGTTTCAGTCGGTTTCGACCGGCGTGTGTGAGCATCATGCTTTTGTGCTGCATACGTGCGATACTGCTGTATAAATAGCATAAAGTAAATTTCTATCTAAGGCCAAAAACTACGTTAAAACTACTTCTCCCGTGCGCTATGCGTGCTTTTTAGGTATATTGTTTTTTTCTTGGCCCGTTGTGCCAACAACAATGTAGTGTAAATTATATCTGTAAATATACCTATGTGGATATATACATTCATGCAGCTGGAAGACGTGATAATGAAATAGAAACATAGACTTATACAACATGTTGCCTGAGCTTCTACAGTGTCTACGATTTTATGCATTTTTTTACCAAGTATATGTACACACTTGTAGATAAATAACTAATCTAAATATACATATCCATCATATACAAATAATATAGGTTTGTTTGCATCGTTTTGTAGAAAATTGTAGAGCACAAATAAATTCGTTTTCCTTGATATCTTTCCGCTTAGCGTGGTATAATGTGAGCATTATCCCGTTGTTCCATGTTTTATTGTTCTCGTATTACTGACATTGTCGTACGCTTCGAGAAAGCACTTTTTTTTTATTTCCATGTTTCTATTTTTGCAACGAAAACACTTGTATGATTCCATTTTACACAAGTTTGTAGATTTGTCTCTTTTGATTTGATTCGTCAAGTCTTTTTCTTGTTTCATAATCTTATACTAGAAGCTTTCTTCTGTCTTGCTGACACTGCACAGGATAAAGTATTTTCCAGGTATCCAGCACAAAAAGTGCTAGTCGAATTGCCCCATTCTCAAGCAAATTGACTACTGCATATTTTGAAAGTGGTCTATATGCTGAGCTAATAAGTATTTTTCAATGGAAGAACTGCATGTTCAACATCCTGCTTCAGAAGTTTCCACGAAATCTTTCAATTGTCCAATAATACAATAGATACTTATGTCAGATGTATAAATTGGGAAACAAATGCATGTATATAAATAGGAATATTTCATGAATTCGTCAGAATTATAGACAAACTTTTCATATATAGATATATCTAGATGTAGAATCAACTAAGCATGGTACGCCGCTTTCTACTAGACTAAGTAATTGTCTTTCCAGATGAAAAAAGCTGACAATGAGACACTTCTGAAAAATCGGATTTCAATTCACTTCTCTGACAGAAATCTAAATCTGCTTTCTCTTCCTTCAAATGGCGAAACTAAAATATTTTGTTCAAAGTATCAAATTGTTTCCAAAATATACATACAGCAGACTGATGTATGTACAAACTACTTACCTATGTTGAGTGATATATTATATGATATATGCATTTAAACCGAGTGCAGAGCAAGTTGGTGATCGGATAAGATACGAGATAATGTTGAGAGGCTTCACTTCTCGTTGATTTGAAGAGTTGGCGTCGTGTCCTTGAAAGTTAGCACGGTTATAGTCACAACAAAGAAAGTGATAGATCAATGATACGATATAAAATATATTGACAAAATGAAGGCGTATATCTACGTTAAAATGTTTATTGACTGGGCATATTTCTACAAAACTTACTTAACTATGCGACTGGAAAAATCCGCTGGAAAATGTTTAACTTGGGAAATTTCTCTTTGGAAATTCACCATTATAATTCGTGTGTGGTGTACTGGTGCTGGGTATATATGCCCACAAAATAATAACTAATGCGAAAATTCCATTCAAATTGTGATTACATTAACCTCCCACATGAAAGGTGTCTCGGAATGGGAAGCTTGTATTCTCCTATAACAAGTCAAATTCAATTTCACAAACTGTGGAACATACAACGCTTACAGTTCCGAGAAGGCACCGATGTTCCTTCCTCTCGTTAATTTCAATGGCTTCATTTCAATAAAGAGAAAAGTATTTTTGAAGAGAAATATAATATACGGCAATCATAAGCAAGGGAGAGTTGTATGACGTCACATTTTCAGTAAAATATTTTTACCTTGAAAGCAAATAACGCGCAGGTATTTTGTTGATTGTGTGTTGTGGAGAGTGTGGCCACTTAAAAATGTTTTAATACTTCTCCGTCACATGCATAATATTATTAGGCCCATCGGCCCAACAAAACTAATTCATCATCGTCACGTACTATACAACCAGTACACATTTCTCTTTGCATACATTAAATGTAAAGTAACATCCACCCACCATCATCATCCTCATCATCACCATCAAACTAATCATTCGTAGCAAAAACAGCTTCACTTGTAAAATGTAGGAAGCCCTCAAGCACATGTCAACTGTGAGAGCGTGAATGGAAAAGCTATATAGCACCATCAAGGCACAAATGCACGTACACACACACCATGAATAATGAAGGATTAAACAAAGGAACAACAATAACAACCGTGTAACCACGCCATGTCACATACCTTTGCATATTTTCTCTCGGCAGAGTTGATTCGATATCAATAATAGAACAGACAAACTGCAAGCACAATGTAATTTAAATACATCTAATATGCATCAGCCGAACATTAATAATAATTGGTGAAACATCATAAAAAAGATAAATGAGAATCAAATGCAATTATTCTATTTACAGATCAACAACCGACCAAAGTAAAAGGAGATGATGCTGATAGAGAAAAAATATATATGCTTACTAACTCAGCGTCAACTTAAATCTTATCATCATCACCAGTAGATTGATAGCTGTGTTTTGTAAAGTGTGTTGTATATTTTTTCTGCTAGAAGAGTCGGTGATACTACTTTTGACTGCTGCTACCATGCATGCCATCATCATCATGTGAAGTTTATATAGCCAACAGTCAAAAAGTAAGAAAATAGAGATTGAACAAGAGATGAGGCTTTTATTCAGATGGAGGAGTCGCAGCAGGTGCACCTTTCTTCATTACAGACGCTCATCTTCTCTCTTCTTGGAGTTTGGACCGACCATTTTGACGACATTGGAATTAGAGAGTGGTAGGCAGGTTGGCATGCAGGTTGAAGAAGAGAAGTCGAAGAAAAGAAAAAGGCTTTTGCATTTACTATTTACCTCACTTTTTGTCTGCCTGCTGCATACCTCTTCGTCTCTCTTTTATTGACGACGATGATGATGCCTGGTCCTACAATCTACCTGGTTCAGACTTTTTCCTATATTGCCTGTTGTTATTCAAGCAAAGAGAGAGAGAGAGACAGAGAGAGACAGAGACGCGAAGGAATGCATGCTGGCCGAGAGCGGTATAATAATCATCTTTTATAACAACGCCAGTCAGGCCAAACCATTAGAGTCTACACCAAAAAACCACCCTCGCCACCCTCGACATTCACATGAATAGGTAAAAGGTATAAGATGGTATTATGAATGCTACTAAACGAACCAACCAAACACATATCTAACCGACGAATGAACCCAAAACCCAACCAAAGTTTTTATTTTCAGTTTGTGTGCATTCACCTGTAAGAAGTCTTCTGCTACCTTTTCTTCTTCTTAAGTAACCTCAACAAAAAAATCCCTTTTCAGGAAAAAAACTTGTGAGAAGGCCGAGATTTCAAAGAGATATGGCAGGAGCCTTGAGAAACTTAAAAGACAACGCCAACGCCACCACCGCTATCATTATAAATAGGTACATAATACCTCTTGAAAAGAACAAGCCCTGATGAAATGCACATTTTTTAAAACTTTGTTTCCCTGCTTTGTAATTCAGAAAAGCAATCAGGCAGGTAACTGCGTACACAATTTTCTAAATACACACACATATTTCCACCTTACTCTTTTCACTATCCTTCCTTGTTTTGTTGTGTCGGTCGGTCTATTTTTAACAAGGAAGGGGTTGGAAGTAACCAACTTAAACACATTTAGTTTTTAGTTCACGCAACCCACCTTTTTATTTACTTTCTTAGTTCCCCAAAGGCCAAAAGAATCAACACGCAAAGCTGCGCGATAATCAAGCATTATCACGGTTTGCTGGAAAGGAGGTTTTTATCATACGGTTTTATCTATTCTTCCAGGATTTTTATGTAGAAGAGAAAACATTTTTTGAAAGCAATTTTATAAGAAATAGGCATTTTCTTAAATATATATTATAGGCTAGAAGACAAAGAGAAAAACATCATCAACATCAATTATAGATTGCTGTTGGGTAGTGTGGGGGAGAGAGATCATGTGATCATGATTCTGACGACGGAGATGAGGACCAAGAAAAAGTGGAATATTTAAGAAACAAAGTTAATAACTCGACTTTTTTTAGTAGGCAAGAAAAAATTGATGAGGAGTATTGCAACAAGTAAAAATGAGTCGGACCTGTCTGTTCATCGGCTCTCTCTCTCTCTCTTAAAGCATTATTTAAGCTACTTCTTTTTCAAGTCACTCAGCAAAGCAGCTCAGTAGACTTCACGGAACAAAGCAGCAGCAAGGTCAACTCAATGCTGCACGTTTTTAGGTTCATGTGTATCGACACACATACAATAAATAATGTTCGATTGTAATAAAATGTGTATCGTTATTATAATAAAAAAGGTCGGCAGTTGTTGTAGCAGTCACTTTTTTAAAAGCTAATTAATAATAAAAGGGTGGAATATTGTGTAGTAGAGCACACATGCACATGTTCGTAGGTATGCATAATAATACTATACATATAATCAGCCCAGACCACTGCTGATCTTGCTCATCTTGAGAGCGAACAGGAATGCTTGAGATGATCGCATTTGTGTTGTCAGCGACAGCAAAAGTCAAGTCAGGAGCTCAAGAGAGTTGATATTATTATGAAAATGTGTATTTGAATTGCAACCATTTTGCAATGAAAAAATGTGTAGATAGATAAAAGTACACATCTACAATAAATGTGAATATCCGCGTAATACAGAATTGTTGGGCATAATGTATGTGTAGAAGCAGTAGTAGTAGTTGAGTCGAGGTGATACATAAATATAATTTTTTTGAAATGAAAAAAATAAAAAGCGACAGGTTGGTTGGTTTGGTTTTTCGTCATTCTTTGGTATGCGATGATGGGTATAGTAGTAGTAGTCCACAGGGTATAAAATGTGTGGTGGTGGCGGTGGTGTGGTGGCACAGCTTTTTATTACCATTTTGCCGTCGTGGTACTTACCAGTAATGTAAAAACGCAAGTAAATATTCTTGTGTGTGAGCAAAAATGTATTTTGCTCGTTTTGACTCTCCTGACTTGATGCTTTTTAGTAGTGGTTATTGCTTGTGAGTTGTGATGATGACAATGATTATGTTATGCCCATGCTATGGTCTTTCGTGGTGGTGGTGGTGGTGCTACCCTATGAGAAGTTGAAATGAAGCTGAAAGAAGAAGAGCAATCAAGCAAGGAAAGCAAGAAACAATAAATATTGGTGATGTTTTGCTGGCAATACAGGTTGCTGTTGTTCAACATGATCTTTTTGATGATGATGATGAGACCTTTGGAGATGAAGCTGGCTTTTGGCTGTGTGGTGCGGTGGTGGTTTTAGTTTGAAGACGAGGAGACGGAGATGAGATGTGGCCAAGCCAGTACTACAAGTGGTAGTAGTAGTGGACAAAGTGGACTGCTTTTTCACCATCATCATTATCGTCATATCATACCAACCAGATGAAAAAAGGAGTTAACGTTCACGTACTCTGTGTGTAAATTGTACATATATGTATGTATGTACATAGTTTTTAGTCACGATATCTTGTAAAATAAAAGTTGAAAGGGCAGATCGAGATGCAGAGAGAGAGAAATACTTTAGAAAGAAAAGAAGTCTCTTTTTAAAATGATTTTTTGTTATGCTTTTTACAACTTCTATATAATAATAATAGTAATAAATATATGTTTATGTACACGCAAAAGACAAGGTAAAAATACTGGTCGGATTAGTTTTTAGTTCATCTTCGCTCACTCACTCACTTGTTCTTCTTCTTTTCGACTCTCTGGTTTGGTTTTTTTCTCTTCTGCCAAGCAGGTGTATATAATCATATATGTTATGAGCGAGCATACCTTTCTGTTTTATCTGTGAAGAAAACTGGAATGCCAGGGGCAAGGCGAGGTGCGGGTGGCTAGCCACAGTATATATTTTTTACTAGTAAATATGTTGCGAGGGTGGCTTAATTGCTAAAGGCCCATGGCTGCCTCACCTTAAGGTCAACTCTACGTCCTTGCCCAAATACCTTTCTTTTTACGTGCCTACATATCCTTTTACGACGACAAGTGTGGCTGGGCTGTTATTAGGCTGAGATACTTACATACCTACGTACATGTAATGTATGTACATATGTAACATGTTTTGAAAAGATGAGATCCTTATTCTCTTCAAAACCTTTTTTCTTCGTTACACATAACTTTTTCTCTCTTCTCTTTTCATCTTGCTCTTGCTTTTACATGCAGACAGAAGAACAGGAGGACAGGTTGTCTTTTCTTAACTATATAGTGGTAGTAAGGGAGATAGGCCCACATACTTACATGTTGTACTTAATCTATACATTACACACGTCATCATCATCATCATTACAGCCAGCCACACCACCAACAAAATCTCTCTACGACATAACAACAAGCTCGACTATCTCTGCAGCTTAATTTACAACAAGCGTTTCTGCATTCTTTCCAACAATCTCTCTCTCTCTCCGTCCATCCGGCTCCTTTTCTTTTTGCCCCAGCTTTTTCATCTCGTCATGTTATTGATTACTATCTCCATTTCTCGTAAGTTCTTTTCTTTTATATGCATTTCTTCACCCTCTCACTTGAACTGTTATATATATTATCTAAAATTGTGCATATTTCCTTATGTTATTTTGCCATATCATACGAGAGAATCCGTTTCAAGATCATCATCTCAATAATGATGACGACCAATAAGTGTGAGATGAGATGAGCGCCACGCCGTTGAATGCATAGGAAAAAGTAGAGCACCTTCATCCTTTTCTACCTGCAATAATGTTCGTTATCATTATCGCTCCCATAATGATGGTACTATGCTTCTTGTATGCGACTTCTTATATTACTTTTACTATGATTGGAATTCTTCGTCGAAGTTGCTTGTGTGATTTTGCTTTTGGACTGCAATGCAGAGCATCCAGAAGGTAATGAAGTACAATATTATTTTGCTAACCGATACTCACTCCATCCTTTCCTGATACCAATGCACTACCCTCAATTGTATCGGCAAGTACGCAGATTATCAAGGACATCTTTGTCAAAAATCAAAAATCTTCCCAACAAATGTACAATGAACAGTGTGTCAATGTCAATAGTTAAACTTCATTGTACACACTAATCTATTTCAACCAAGTTGTTTTTGCTAGAATTTTTAATAAAACAGGCCATGAAATTCCTACCATATGTCTAAAACCAAATGGTTTTTAAAAACTTGCATCTTGTACATTTTTTTGGGCTATTTCATCATGTGAACACGCCTCCTTTCGCAAGAAAAATGTTTAAGTCATATAGTTTTGACTATGATCCTTTTCCTGATTGCAAAATCGTAAGAAAATGGGTGACAGACGTGTTTTTAAACGAAACATGTTACAAAGCAATCGTTTAAAATTTATGAATTCAAATCTAGCGCATGTGAGATTAAGATAGAGCTCTGTAAGAGTGTCACGGACGCTAGCTCACGTTGATTTTTGCTTTTAACATTTGAACTTTGTCCTTCGTGCCGCGTGTGCGGTACCACAATTATTATGTATTATTTTTTTCTATCCATATTAATAAACCTCCAGCGATGCTGTTACCATTTTTCTAGTGAAAATATTGTTTATATTTATTCAGCTATAATATTCATCATGTCATAAAATGGTACCAGGATATTGAGAATATTGCGATATATATTCTGCTGTACACTGTCCCATCTCTTTCTCTTCATCTAGGATGTTGAGAGCTTGTCATTATTGTTGTCATCATTAATATTAATAACAAAAGGTATGCATATTATTAAAAGTAGACCACGCACAGAGTATAAAATCTACAAGTTATAACACCCAGGGCACATATCACAAAGGAATTTTCCTTCGTTTAAACCTCGCCAACACTGTCTTAATGGTATGTAGTGTTTTTTTAGGAGCCATCAGATCATGAAAAAAAAAGAATCCCGTGAAGATATTGTTGGTTTGCATAAACTTAAGTAGGGAGAGGGATACGGATAGAAGGATGGATACTCCTACAAAAATTCTCTCTCTCTTTCTCTTCTTTGCTATTATTCTTAAAGCGAAAAGCCAGCTGCCTCTCTTTCTTATCAACATCATATCGTCAAGTCACAGAGAACATACATAACGAAAGTCCTTCACAATGGGAATGGCACACAGTCTTCACAATAGAATAGATAACTTGTCGAATTCACAATGCAAACGAAGCAACAGGCTGCAGCACAGCGCACACATATCCTCGTGATCACATCGCCAACGCCGCCGCCACCACCACCACCACCACCTAAAAGATTTGTATCTCCCTGCTCATCTTGTATGTGTATGTGTACACAATGTAGGTATTTATTCATGCTACACGACATCGTCTTCGTAATAAGAAGCACATTCCTTTTCTCTGCTTCATTTGACCAGTTGCAATTACAACTGACTGAAACAACTCGATAATCTCTCTTTGAAAAAGTTACTACAGTCGATGAGGAAAACAACTTTGTACTAATGCCACACCAGCCAAACCAAGTCTTACCAAAGCCACGCCAATAGCACCATCATATTCACACACTCGCTTTGCTTACTACTATAACAATCAGTTTCGCGTTGTAGTGGTAAATAAATAGTAATGGCCACTAAATAATATCCACATAGTAGTGATCATGCATGTGATACATATGTAATAAAGGTGGATCAAACTCTTTCTTTCTTCTTCGCCAAGTGATCCAAGAGTTTGGATTTTTCAAAAAATCTCAAAGATTATAAGAAGGAGTCACAAACAGCAAGATCAGCAAAACAAGATGAGAAAAAAACAAAAAGATGATAAAAACCAACTATTACAAACGATGGAATCCAGCTTTGAGTGTGGGTTTTTTCCTACTATCCTCTTACCCTCTGAGAAATAAAAGTAGTTACCAAATTGTGAGATGTTTATATGATGCTTGTGTTACCTTATATCATGCGTACTTGTACGTAGTCCCCTTTTGATTATGTTTTTTATTCCATTTTTTCAGCTTTAATGGTCTTTGTTTTTGTTTTTCTTCGTGTTAGATTACTGAACGCAGAAAAAGAGGTACTATCAGATTTTTTATTCCAATTAATTGTATCCAACAAAACAGAATAGAGAACAACGATATGGCACAGAAAAGGAAACCAAAAAGTACAACTTGATTATACTCGCGTTCAAACGTAGGTTTAATAATCATTGAGTTTCTTCAGAATTTGCCACTTTATTATTTATTATTTTACAAAAATGATGAGTAAACTTTGAGTGACTCAGCTAGACGAGTGCAGTAAACTTCAAGACTACTGCACTTTGGTACGTAAATATGTATGACTAGACGGATGTCTTATCTCATGAATGTAGCATAAAGTATCACAATTATCGGGTAGACTAGACACAGGTCGCGGATATTGATAATAAACAACGGAATGTCATTTCTTGCAGTAACATGATTTTAAATGGCTTCGCCAGTAAATCGTGGTTCAACTACTGTCTGTCTCCATTTTGGCATTTTACGTGGACAATAATACAATTTTCGTTGTATTAGAATTCAAGTTTTTTCTTTCTCTCTCCATTGTGCTTAAACTCATGATCTATGGCTATTTTATAGCGGTGCTGGTGGGTTTCAGGCAGAAGAAGCTGCAGTAATAATTGAGGTTGAACTAAAAATGTAAAGTGGACTGCTCCAAGCTAATGGATAGTTTTTTCAACTAAAGTTCATCCGAACAAGCGAGGGGGAGAGAATAAAGTAGATGAAATGAAATAAGATAATGAACGATATGAAAACATAATAGGAGGAGCATTTGCCAATGGCACAAAGACGCTGATAAGAAAAACGTTTGAACGTTTGCATATTATCTGTATTGCTCATAACTTTACTGTAAAGTCAAAGTTCCTTTTCTTCTCATTTTCCATTCCCTCTTGCCCCATCAATTTTTTTTTATTTATTGTGTATCGCCCGATAATAAAATAAAATAATATATAAAATGGAACGAGCTCGAGACACACCATCCATCCTCCTCCTCCTTCACTTCATCTTATTATTATTATATTTCTCAATAGGAAAATTATGATTATTAATATTACTTGAACACAAGCTCTGTGCTTTCATTTTAGAGCAAAAAAGTAATGACTATAATAATAATGCTCTTGATAATAATTGCTTCTTTTGACTATGTGATGTGAATCTATAGTAGTCAGTCAGAGCTAGTATTGTAACACAAGTACAAATATAAGTATACTGTTCAAGGCCCACATACGAAAACTGATATGGATTACGGAGGATGATGATGATGGGAGAAAAGAAGAAGGAGAAAAAAACAAATTAAGTTAACCTTTTGGCTTTTATACTTGAATTTGATAGTAGAACATCGTAGTACGGTTGTGGTATATTATGTCCTCCTCCAATCCTTCTAATAACCAAGCCAAAATATGTCTCCGTCCGTCCTCTGTGGTGCCGAGTGTAGGAAAGTATGAAATATAAGGTGAGGAATGTGTTTTTTCTGCGCCATATCCACCCACAAGCCAATAATAACCACCCATCATCATCATCATATGAGAAAGACGATAATAATGATGATCAAGAAGAAGAGGATGACGATTATACGCTGAGGATGATGATGATCATGATATAGATATTAAGTACTACAAAAGCTTACCTCCAAAAATATACAAATCTAACCGGATTTGAAATACCTACACACGCTCACACATCATCGTTAGCATGTAGTACACTTATTTAGGCCGATACACACAAAAACAAAACCCTTCCTTGTAGTGTCTTGGATTGAGTCTTTCTACGGCTTAATTGGAGGTATTTGCCGTAAGCTACAATGGAGCGTATGAATGTGATGGCAAGGTCTAAATACAACTTCAGCAGCCACACAATTTAATTCAACATAAAAGCGTCACATCATTTGGAAGAGATTGTCGCTCGTTTGATACTTTGAATGTTTGTCTTTGTCTTATGCATATAGGAACTGTTCACCCTCTTCTAGACTTTAGCATTGTGCTAGTGCCATCCATATAATAATGATCATGATGCCCCTTTTAATTTCTTTAATGCCATTTTTGACTGAATGGGACTTCATTGGATTTCCTTGAAAGGAATTTCCCCCTTAAAAAGAATGCACTACTTAATTAATAAACGCGCGGCGAACCACCACCACTCCACGCCATACACATAACTCAAAAAATGAAATACATGTCAATCACCTGCTGTTGCCTTTGCATGCTTGAATCCTGAATAGGTATTCTTAGAAAATGCCGTGATGATCAAACCGTGTGGATTGATTAGTTGAAGTTGACTTTTGTGGTGGTGGTAGTGGTGATAGTATTGTGTGTATTTTTGTGACTGTGAGAAAAGAAAATCATGCAAATAATAACAATAATAAAAGTTGATAATGAAAAAGCTGATGGTGCGGAATGAGAAGCGTGCGACGCGCCGTTGTAATTTGATGGTGATAGTTTGGCTGGTTGGCGGTGGTGGTGGTGGTTTTGATTTGATCATGATGATGATTACAAACTTGCTTAAGTCCAAACAGACAATAATAATAACAGCGCGAAAGCACCAGACAAGAAGCACCAACAATGAATAATGAGTATCATACCAGTATAATAATAATCACAATCACGACACGACAAAACGACCATGCATACCACGACCATCAACGCTTCATCCTTGAGATTTTGCTAAAATCCCTTGTATAAAAAAGTGTAAAAAAGTTAATCAACAGCAAACCCAACTTAATTGCGGTGATGGTGGGTCAGCAAGACGAAAAACGGATGTTGTTGTAGGATGCCTCAGAAGAGGATAAAAATGTACATACCCATTATTGTTGTTACATATATTACCATAATCACAATATTATTGCTATTATTATGACCATGTAAGTACAAACTATGAGAGATATGCTCATCCCTATATCATGGTTTTGTGCAAAGGTAAGTGCACATACTTTTCTTTTGGGAAACGATCGTCATCAGAATGGAATGACCGATACACCTTGCTCACAGCCACCACCACCAAACCATTCAACTGCTCTGCTCTACTACTATAATAATATGGCCTGCTAAGTTGCCGTCGTAGGTGGCACAACCATGTTGTTGTGTGCCCCATATATGGCTATCTGATGAGGATTAACCGCTTCATCGTGACGCTTTAAATATATAGTTATGTCCATAAAGGATCATGTCATGTAGTCTCACTCGAGTATAGAGTACTGCTCTGATCTCTTGGTCCGATTTTTTTACGCATTTGTACTCATATATCCTTTGACTGGCTATGTACATACAAACATGCCTGTTTATTATTGTTATCACCATTAATATTGTCCTACTACAAGTGTAACTTAATACACATTAAAATCGATTTTTCTTTCGAGAAAAGTGATGATGATAATGATGCTGATGCGATTTGCCATTACTAACCCTTTTCATGTCGTTTCTAGTTGTTCTGCTGTCCACTTCAGTACCAAAACAGAGATCAGCAGCAGCTTTTGACTCTGACTATGATGAGGAGGAGCAGAAATACATAAGCCCCTTGTGTAATATGTTATGGTATTATCATTATCGCTTCTTGTCTCGTATTCAATTTGGCTGAACTGAAAAAAAGAAGACAAATTGACTTGAGAATAAAAAGTGATACATTCATAATAAGTAATCATTTTAAGCGTTTGTTACAAAATGGATCAGCTTATATATTTATGACGGATATACGAATATGCAGTAATCAATGACAATGGTGTAACAATATTAAGGAACTGATCAATTTAGACTATTTAGGGAATGCTTTTTTTGTGGGCAATGTGATACAATAAAAACCACCTAATATATCCACCTACATAATATTAAGCGGTTTACATATACCTAAATTTATCATGAGAATTGGAGATCGTTTTTTGATCATGCATGCAAAAAGGAAGTACATATAAAAATTACGAATAAAAACGATGCTTACCTTGAAAAAAAGAATGTATAAGTAATTTTCAAGATTATTCCGCGCGGTATCACAAAAATCTCTGCTGTTTCAGCTGTTAATCTTCAGTGTACCTTGTGACCGCGTGTTGAAGCAGAGAATTATTTGAGTGCGAAGTATTCTTTTTTATACTGGAAAATTCTTTTCTCGTGTGTGGCTTCTTCTCCGTCAGCAGTTTATATTTTCAAAGAAACAGTTTGTCAAAAAAGCAGCATAAGTGTGGATTTCTTATAAAGAGTGCATGGGAGTTCGCCCGTTGCATAGTTTATTTTCGCTAAAACATGCATGTAAATCACAACCACGACATTACATTTTACAAGTAATGTATTTATGCGTTCAAATAAAGAATAAATAAATAAAGTAACGTGCTGCTGAAGTCTAAAAAACTCTGTAACAAGAATAACTTGCGAGAAAATCCTTAAGTATAGAGTTAAATGCTCATATTACAGAACGTAAACACAAACACAAAAAAATTAACGTACATATAAACACACTATTTATACTGGTTGCTTGTTCCTTCGGTAGGGACAACAACTCTGTACATTCGGATCTGTCAAAAAGCAGCATGTACACAAGTCATAAAACACGAGACTGTGAAATGTAATGAGAACACTATCTGTTGAGTTGAGTTAGTTCACTTTCTTGAGAAAATGAGATGTTTGTATGATGGAGTCACAGTATTTTTACACGAGGAGAGTGTCACTTTCTTTCCTGCTGGGATAAGTGTATTTTTTGTGCGTATTTATGTATCGCTCTATCTACCGTCCTTTGTAGCTCTCCTGAGGAATATATATTATATTGTCGGTTTTAACAGTTGAAGGTACGTTGATCGGAGAACACGCTATATGTATGCACTTGTGTACTTTTAAAAGATCGACTACTTGACATTGGCTCCCACAATAATATATTATCCAAGTTAACGATTATGATTCCAAGTAAGCTGTCCGTCACGCTGGAAGAAACACAGAAGCACGCGACTTGATAATTGGGACGATGCGACAAGTAGGATGTACGTACGCTTAGTAATGGTTGTGTCTTGTGTAACACTACAAATTATCAACAAGTGAGCAAGTAGTAATTTGATTACCGTCTTAGGGAAGATTACGTAACATGATAATATGGGTTTATTATTTGAGCTAATAAGTTTATTTGCTTAGGGTGATTTGCTGATGGCTGTCATCAATGTTGAGGCTGAAATGAATGTCAAAGAGAAACAAAAACAATTATTATTTTTAAGTGCCTATGTATATTTTTGTACCAGTTCATAAACAAAAGGATTTTTATAAATTCACTGGAAAGGTGCAGTGCAAATGGAAAAACACTCATTTCTCCGAATGTACTAACAAGTTCCGATGAACCTGTTGTAATTATGCCAATAGAAATATTTCTGTAGTATGCCTTGTTCGAATGAACAATAACAAAGAGTAGAGTTATATTTTTACTCTTTAGTATATATGCACATACATGCAAGTGTTTCATAATAGGTATGTTAAGTTTTTCCGTGTTCATCTTAACGTCAAGCTCATTTGTATGATTTATTATTACGTTTAGCTGTGGATTTAAAACCGAAAGAAAAAAGTATATGAAAAGAAGATCATGTTGATATCACCTTTTTTCTTCCAGTGCTACTGCCGCAGGTTTTTATTTGGCTTCCACGAGTAATTTAGATCAAATTACAACTCGTGCACAAGTCAGTATTTCGTTTCCTTGCTGCTTGGCTTTGTCTATCAAAGTAGAAGAGAAGCGTGTGCAAATAAGCATGGCAAGTTGAAACCAGAAAAGAAACAAATCAACAATCTGTGGATTTCTTCAACTGGAAAAAAGATTTTCCCAGGCATACACACACCGTATGACGGTAATTTGATACTGGGTTAATTGAGGATGAGATAAGCAACAAAACAGAAAGGCATCCTTGTTCACTCACAAACTACAACTTTCACTTTCGCAGTAGTAATCTCTCTCAGAGGTGGTGAAAATAGCAAATTATAACATCAAATGTATTGAGTTAACCATATATGAATTACACTATTATTATCCTTTAGATGTTCAGATTACAGTAAATGTTGTCACATGCAAACAATTCTTAAACTTGCGAAGTAAATAATTATTTTTATTTATAAAATTATATATGGGGCACAGTGAATAATATTTATTAAAACGCTGGATTTTTCCTGGTCGTGTTTTTACTCACGTTTTATTAATATTTTCATAGTTTCATGCTCATGTACTGAGAAGTCCTTAGTTTCATGGTGTGTGTGGAAAAGTGGCAATTTTCCAGATGACAGGACCTGATGATTATGGTACATTAGAAGTCATTATCACTGCATATATTACATAAGTCAAATTGTTCAAGTATCAGTTTTGCATTGATTGTCTTATAAGGCACGTGTAATTCTTGAAAAACATTGAGATAATGAGGAAGACAAGGAGCAATAACAATTAACGATTACGGAGTATCATCAATGATGATGACGAGCAGAAAAAAATATCATAGTATCTCAATGGCAAAACTATAAACTTCAAACTGGATAAGCAAAATGAAATTATTGTTTACATGTGGTAGTTACAAATAATTTCATTACTTTTAATTTTAATAATGATTGCATATCTCTCAAGACGTTTTGTCGTCACTACTAGTACAAGTAGACAGACACAAACAAACACACACGATGACAACGACGGCGATATGTCGATGATATGATGATGAAGGTGATGCTCGGTTGATGATGCCCAATAAGTGAATCTCTATACTCACATGAGACACGGCTTGGGCACAACGGCAACGGTGATGCTAGCTGATACTAATGAGCGATCCGCTCTTTTAGAAGACCAAAAGAGATCTATAAGTTTTGGAGTGAGTGTGTGTGTTTTGTGTACGACGAGAAGAGTAAGAAGTGAAATGAATTACTTGTTAGGCTGTTTGGGCTTTGTGTGTATATCTAATGTACTTTGTGACTCCTTGTATCTCTGTGATTTCTTCGTGTTGAATGCAATGTGACTTGTTGTTGGCTGCTTGCCTTGTGTAGTGGTGTGTTGGTTTGTTTCTCTCTCTCTCCCTCTCTCTGGCTTTGCTTACGACAACTGCATGCTTCCATCCACCAACAAAATAATAATAATATGTGTGTGTGATGATGTGGTTCCTCTTTTTCGTTTTTTTCTGCTCCGGGTGTTGTTATTGTATACCTGAGCTTCTTCCACTAAAAAATCCTGGCATGTCATGTATGTACATATGTACGTACATAATATATATTCCTACACGGTAGTTTTTCATGTGGGCATGTTATGTATGTATGTTATATATGAATCTATTCACGTTGTAGGGATCTACCTTGTGTAGGTATGTCTGTTGATATACAGGCTAAATGGTAAATAATAAAAATATTAGACGAGTGGCATGTCAGGCAGGAGTCTACTTGTGGGCTCCAATCTACTACACCTCTGCTTCTGGCTGCCAGTTCGTTTTGTGGGTCCTTTAGTCCTCTAAATCCCGATATGATGGCATGCCACCCTCACTCGTTGGATGCCGTCCTATTAAAATATATGTGTGTTGTTCTGAAGTTTAATATGTAAAATACATATGTGAACATACCTACATACACATGGAGATGAAGAGAGCGACGGATAAGATGATGAGAAGACAGGCAAGAAAAAAAAGCAGCAGCAGTCAAAGTCAAACCTCACACAAGACGAGCCACGACCACGGTGCACGGATTGTGTACAACGAAGACTCGAAAAAAATGATCATGATGATGATAGTGATAAAATACGTATAAAAGAGCTCAAGAATTCTTCTAGGATGATGTTCTCTTCGATTATCTTTTCTCTCTCCTTGCCACCAACAACCACCTCCACCACATCGTAACATAATTTTCGGAGATATGTATGTATGTGTACGTATACACAGTATAAGCACATTGTACTCCAACACACATGAAACAAAAAAATGTATCAGTAGAAGAAGAATAGGAATATGAAGCTAATCGTGCAGTAAAGAAACTAGATACACACATTAATATAGTTTTTCGTGCAAACTGCTCTGATATGCTTACATGCTCCGATTACATTTATATGATTTGATGTACATATTGAAGCAAATCATGCATTGGTCTCTTCTCTGATGCGACTTATCACAAAGAAATTTGAGAAGCTGATGGTCCGTGGAATTGTTTGTGTATGCTCTTGAGTAAGCAATCATATACTTATATATCTACCTATATACACATACATACTCCTCCTAAATAGCTCATAATTTCACATCAACCTTAAAAACGAAAGCATGTAAGAAGCATTTAGAGCGCAAACTTTTCTAGCTCAGCTTATAACACTTCAAAGATCTGACTTTTAACAACACAATATTTAAGATGGAGAAACCAATGCAAACTCTGACTTTTGCTTTTTCGCCCTAATCTCTTGTGCTTATCGACGGCCATAATTGTATATAAAACTGCCTCACATATCATCAAGAATGGCAATTGGCAAAAGTGAGCACGTAAAATATGCACATAACAAAAGCACGCATTATCGTCATCATCATCGGTCCTTCCCATCCCAATAGAGAAAATGAGATTGTCTTTTTAAAATACTTGATGATCTTCTGATATTGTTATTATAACACTTTTTAAAACTATTTGTCAAGAAGAAATAAAATGGGAGGAGAACCTCCTCCTCACCACCGTCATAAAGTCATAACCGTGTTGTTGTGGTCTCTCTATCTCTCTGCCGCTGCCACCACAGTACCGCCAACACAACAAATGAAAGGAGACTACAAAGATGCCAGTTCATTTTGATCCACGCAGTGTTTTTGAAAAAAAAACAATGTTTGCAATTTAAATTATTATTGTATGTACATATTTTTATTATCAAACATGCCAAAAGGATATCGTGTGTCAGCTGCCATTTGGATAATAATAATATTACATAGTCGCAGTTAGTAGTTCCTCTGCCATTTTTATTACAAGTATAATGCGCTTTATAAGGTGTTCTCTCCTCACGTTGTTTTGCTGTACACACTCTGTATGATGAATCTGCACTAATGTATCTGTACTTACGTATTATGGTGATATGAACTTGATGTCAAAGTTATAAAAAAGTTGTCGATCATGTTGATTGGCTATAGAAAATGTTGAATATGTGACCATGTGTGGAAGAAGAAGAATGAATTGAATTGATTTGGGACTTTTTTTGTGCTCACTCGCTCTTTTCGTAGCACAAAAACTTGAGACAAGCAAGTAGAAGGTTTTTAAAATAAAATGCACGCTATGGCGGTGTGTGTAGTAAAGTTTTTTTTGTTAGTTTAGTGTAATGTCCACACACACATGATATGAGTTCACAAATGGAAGAAAAAAGATTTTTTATGGTGATATTTGCAATGTAACAAGACACATTTACTAATGTACATTAATATTATTATATTATGCATCAAGTGTGCATACCACCTAATCATCAGCGTCATCAACACAATCGTCTAATGGCATTAGCATTTGATTTGCAGCCACGAAGAAAACGACATTTGCCTTTGTTGAGCTCTCCACTACTCCACATGTTATGTCTACTGAAGCTACAGCAGCAGCAGCGATTTTCAATAAACTTATGTGTGCTCTCACAAAAGCCAATTTAGATTTTGTGCAGGTGTAAAAAAGTTTAATGATTCGTCGAGGTAATAAGGAGAATGGGGCAGCAGTCTTGGAGGTAACACTTTTATGTCTATAAGAGCAAATTTCAATTTTTCAGGTTTTACCTTCAAAGGAATATTTGATTGAAAGGATCGAGGAGAGCTATAAAGTGTCTTGAATAAAAGTGATGACAATTAATAGTGCTTGCTTGCTTACAAGAATATGGTGTCCATCATCGTTCGTTCGATTGAAGTTTGTACGAAATATTTTATCCTTTGTTGTACATACTGACCATTTGAGCGAGACAATGATAAAGATGGTATGTAAGTTATGTAGATATGTATATGTGAGCGTTGGGATGGAGTGTATGGAAGGCGAACTGGTATTTTTTCTACAAATTAAAGAGAACAAGTAGTTGTAGTAGTTGAGGAAAAATATGCGAGATAATTTATATGGCAATTTTTTGATTGTGTGGCGGCGGTCTACTCACATTAAAAGGTGAATGCCAGAAAAAAATATAGCAAAAACATAAAAATTAGGTATAGAAATTGTTAGAATATGGTATACACCCACAACATCAAGAACGTCAAACAAAAGTCATGCATCTTGCCTGCTATTGGTTATTATAACCGCAACATTTATAATGTGTGTAGTAGTAATTGAGGAGAGCACAGTTTTGACGTGCTCAATTTGGTTATCTTGATATGCAAAAGAGACCAAAATTATACAAATAATAGTAATGATAATGGCACTAGTAAATGAGGATATATAGCTTCCTCAAATTAGAGGTGCATTGGCGCATTTCTTCGTGTCTTGCATATTGCATGCCTATACCTATTGTACGTGATAGTGATGGGAGAAGGTTTCTAGTTTGGCGCATGATACTATGCAGGTTGTAAATTGTGTTTGTACGCTGATTTTGAAGAGGAGGAGGAGGTGGAATGCTTTTCGAAAACAAGCCCAGCGGCAAGGAATTCTTGAGACCTTTGATGTTAATAGTCAGTCAGTGCAGGCGAGACGGTAATGTTGATGATGATGATGATGTGATGAAACTTTGTACTTTCGCTGGTGCATTACAGTACTAATTTGATTCGATTCCGCATGTACATACATTGCTAATGGCTGTACTTTTGAAAAGTTCAATCATTTTTTTCACTTGGGTTTAAAAGAAAAGAGCTGTAGAAGAATGACCGAAATGAATGGTCATAGTTAAGTAGTTATCTTTGAGGCGACTCCACTTGACTTTATTTAACGTAGATTTGCAATAAAACGTATGATCTTGATAATTACAAGCTATATCGAATGTGCAACGGCTCATTATTAACCAATGTCGTATGCAAAGTATAGATTTATAGTGTATATAATTTCAAGAAAGTTGGTCTCTACGTGTCATCCTACACAATCGAAAATTGGAGTTTGTAAATCTCCACTTTAAAGCATTCTCGTTGTTTTACTCCCACGCTTAATTAACGGATTGTAATGTACATAATAGAGTAGTATGCAACATTATAACTCTCATTATTACTGCCAAATCCATCCAGTTACATTATACTTTCAAGGTATGATTATAATTCGAATAATCTCATGAAGTGAACACTTGCAGCTGTAAAGCAGACTTTCTGTAAATGTCATATTACCTATAAGGACAAATTTGGTGACACATGGACGAACGATGACACATATTATTTTTGACTTCATGTCATCGTAATGTACTGCGCAAAAAAACCAAACACCTCCGCCGTTTTTTTTAACTTCTGATGTACGTAAATACACCACCTCCTCCGCCGCCTCCTCATGCATAAAAGTTTGGAGCAAGAGTCAAGTAAATACTCAAATATGTACATAAATATTTAAAGTGATCTGAGTAGACGCTGAATACATTATAAGCATGTGCTTATCATATGTCCCACCTTCGTTTTCAAAAAAGCATAATAAAATCATAGTTCACTTGATTTGCAGCTGCAAAGCATGTTTTGTTGACGATGGGAGCTCACCCACTGCTCAGTTCCCAAGAAGTTGCAAAAACAGTTTTATAGATCCTTTTATTTACACCCCCTTCCACACACGTAATACATTCCTCATACAATTAATCAAAGTAACATTTTAAAGAGATTACCTATTTATGTATGGAGGAAGCTAAGAGGGTGTCGTGTAGGAAGGAAGAGAGTGAATCAAAAGACATGCCTTTTCGTCATCCATTGGCACACCCTCGTTGTGTTGTGTGTGATTGCGTACAAATACTGCATAGATTTATTTCTCTCGCAAAACAACATTATTACCGAGAGCAAGAATAATGCATGACTTAATTCATAATAATAACCTCCACAATAATTACAATGCGTATTGAAAGAAATCATGAAGAAAAAGCGAAAGTGAGAGAGATGTAGTTTAGTTATTTTAATGGCTGTCTACCCGGATTCCTTGTGTGAAAGAATGCAATTTATGGATTGGTACAACAAGAGTGGGAAATGAATGAATAAAAGCATTTCGTATTCAACGAGTTCCTCTCGAAAACGAGGAAGGAAGAATGCAACAAGTTCTTCCTAAACGAGAAAATCTCTTTAGGGCATCCTTATCATCATCAACAAGGTTGAACAACAATACAGTACCGCATATAGGTGCAACAATGCATCTTTATATTTTGTATGGCTCCCCATAAAACACTACATCACTCGGTATGATGGGGGAGATGAGTGGTGGTGGAGGGATGCTATATGTAGGTAAGCTGCGGCAAGTTAAAAATTTAATGTGCGAAAAAGTTCACACACACACATTCCTCCACATCTCATTCAAATCCTCCCCCTGATATTTCATCTCCCGTCTTTTTATGTGCGAGTTGGTGGATACGTGGGAACTTGTGGGAAAACATCTTTTACAATAAACTTTGATTATGATGAAGATCATCATGATCATCTTCTTCGTCATAGCCATCATTATGATGACTCATGAACAATATAAATTCAAAAAAGAAAAGAGCCTTCGCCATTGCTACCAACCAGTCACCATCACTATCAACTTGTATGCAATTTCCATGCATGGAGTGTAGAGAATGAATATGGAGAGTCCCGCTAGTTTATTCTAGCTATTCTCTCATCCGCATGTCCCGTCTCTCTTTTTTTGTCTCTAGGACCCTAGTAAACCAAATCAACTCGCTCAATCAAAAATATAATATTCCTCATTCCTCATGTACAACTAACATCAAACCCCGAAAATTCCCTCTCTCAACTCTCCGTTCACAACACCGATTTATAATATTACATCTTTTGCACTTTGACTACTCAAAGTAAAACTAATGATCATAATCATCATCATTGTATAAGCATCACTCACGCAAGGTAAGGTATAAAGCCAAAAAGGTGAGGAACAATAGAAGCATCTAAACGTAAAGAAAGAGAAAAAGGAGTTTTAATGCGACGGGGTAGATTTCATACAAAAGGCCACTTTTTTTCCACGTTTCGTACTCCGACGACGTGGGAACGAGTGAAGAGTCGTCCCACATCCAGATTCCCCACTACTGACTTGCTTCAAGTTTTAAGCGAAAAGAAAGCGATCCTAAATTTATTTAAGTACACTTTCCAGTTCATTTTTTACTTGCCCTGCCTGGTTGGGACTGCAATCCTGATCTGGTCCTGGACCCTTCGGCGTTTACCCTTCTTCTTCAGCTATTCCGTTTCGGTCTTGTAGTTTTGCTCCCTCTTTTCCGACACGGCCAGGAATCGCTTCTACAAGGGAAAAAGGGAAACGGTTGCCTTCTCTATATTTTTTTATGTATGATAACGTAAACCTGTCAGCCGAGATTGAAACACGGGAGTTCAGCTCAACTCAGCAATAAGCTCATCAGGTTAGAGGTGGATTCCTACGCACTCCCTACACTACATTGAATTCACGACTTGAATTTTATATATGCTTTGGATATAACATACTTATGTCATCATTTTCCCTCGCCTCCTTAATATTGTATATGCATTCCCTTTACTTGCATTTAAGGAGGGGGAATTTTTAAAGGGAAGAATATTGTAATAAAAATATTTATTCCATCGTTTCATCCCACGGACTGAGATACTTTTTTAATTTTTTTGTCTCTGTCCTCCGTCCTCCTCATCATCATCATCGATTTTTTTTGTCCACAATGTAATAAAATAGGATACAAAATGAAAATACACATTTTATTTCGTAAACCAAAATCCTAAGCACTTCGGATGCGCCATTATTTCCTTCCTTCCTTCCTTCCTACTCGTTCAATTGTTCAAATAATTTTGATCCTTTACTTTTTTTTTCAAAAAATAAATAAACAGAGAACAGACAAAAGACAAGGGAATCTTTCTTCCGAAATCTCTCTCTTGACAGATTCCACATTTTTTGGATGAATTTTGTGTCTCAGAATCAAAAGAGAGTGAGGAGGAAAGGACTTGGATATCTGAAACGAAAAAGCGAAAAACAGGCTAGAAAATCCGGGGAGTTTTATGCATTGTCTTGTCTGTGTTTACTTGCTACTTCTTTTGTAAGCATATAAATTCTCGTCTCTTTCACTTGCACACAAGATGATTAGAAGTGAGTGCGTGGGAATTCCTGAGAATGAAGTGCTAAACATCGTGTATTACGGTATTAAGCTATTATTATTTCCATTATTATGGTTTATGTTTATCTATTCCTAATGCTACACATTCATACCAAGGAGCGGCACACATATCAACGTTTCCATCCATATTGTGCATTGTCTCTTTAAGGTTTTACATTAGATTTCATAGACGAAGTGATGCGTTTCGTTCTTTCTCATTTCATCCATTTTTCCATCCACGCCACACTTTTGGAATTCTTCAAGTCTTCAAGCATCTGCATCTCTCTCTCTGCACTGCTTTCCTCTGTACTGTTTTACTTTCATGCTTCACCAAAGCAAACCATAACTAAACACGCAATCAGCTTATAGTCTCAACGTACGCGTACAATTTCCTACATTATGATATTTATTCTACTTTTCCTACATGACAATATTGGATCAAGCACAAAATGTAAGAGAACAAGGAATGTCAGGCTAATCTGCCAAACTCAAAGAGAGAGAGAGAGAGATCGGTCATGAGAAAACGCTACATTAATCTCATCGTCCTAAGAACTAATTACAAGACGACGACGAAGAATAAGAAGACGCCTTTCTTCTCCTTTTTTTCCCTTGACGTACATAGATCTAGTATTTATATTTATAGAACAGGTTTAAAAAATGATTATTTTTATTTTTTCTTATTTCTATTCTTTCTTCTCCTTCTACCTAAAAATTATTCTAGTTGTTCAACCTTTTCTGTCACCATTCAGGGAAAGGAGATCGGGGGAAGAGAAACACTGACTCCACCACCAACCCAACCAAAGTCACTGCGAGTTGGAAAGAGACGAAACTATTTTTTTTTCAAAATGCGTTGGAGGCAGCAGATTCATCAGTATCAGTACAAGATTCGGTTGTTAAAATGGAAAATGGAGAAAAAAATAATTATCATGTTTTTTCTAATGGGTAAAAATATAATACGTTTCTATTCTATTTCGTTGTACGAGATATAGCACATTCCATCGGCACCATTTTTCACATCGCAATTCTTTAAGGCTTGTGCTTTTATTCTTTCACAACATGATGATCTATGTGTGTCTTTGTAGAATGCAATTAAAGCAGAAAGTTCAAGCTAAAGCTTGCAAGTTGTGACTTGAAGAAAACAAAATGTAAGAAAGCTGGTGGCGGCGGTGGTTTGGTTAGTTAGTGTTAGTGGCTATGGCACGGGGTATCATGTGCATTGTGCATTATGGGCAGAATGACAGTGGCACGCCAAAGTCGTGCTTGTTTCCCGTCTCTTTAGCATTTACTATTATTACGCTTATAACAAACAATTATTATATTATTATTGTCATTATAATACATATCATCGTCGTCATTCTACTACTTTCCATACCACAAAGTATTGCATTGAGCTGTAGGATTATATTACAAAGTTGATGCTGTCATCGTTTGTCTACACACTACCGATGTGTGTATTTATCTTCACAAACAACCTCACAACACACACATACAAATGTGCAACATTACGCTTGCTGCTTTTGCAGATATATACATATATATTATAGCGCTTCATGTGTTTATATTAAGAAAAAAGAAGACAAGAGAGAGATGAGAAGTTAGCACCCACGCATTGTAAAAAAACTAGTGAACCATTAGCAGCAAAAGCCGCATCGTCATTTTGTCGTCGTCTTTTTCATGAAGAATAAACGTCCTTTAACTTTTTTAGGTTTTCCTTACAAAGTGTGGCGGCGAGAGGTTTATGGGAAAACACATAAAAACATACTTACTTCATTTCACACAAGAGGCAAAAAAAAGCGCAACAGTGTTTTTAGTCAAGTTAATATTATGCATAGGTATATTATAAGCTGTAAGATCAGAGACGAGTATATATACGCAATACTAAATCATTGAAAGAGTATGATCATCACATCACTATCAGATTTTCGTTTCTTTTTATTCAATTATCATTATCGAAGAAGAGTTTCTTTCAAGTAAAATATTTTTTCTTGCTTTTCTTAGTTATGTAGTAATGAAGAGAAAATGATCAATTTGTGAAGAGAAAAAGGAGGAGGATGAGAAGAGAGCGGAAGAAAAATAAGCAAAGAAAAGAAGAAGTCTATTTCATTAAACAATTTTTTTTCTCTCTCCCAAAACTCTTCACTTTTTGGCAAACCAGACTTAAAACTCTAAAGCTCCACACCACATTATCGTTATCATGATCATCAACTTAAAGCTACTACGCAAATTGTAAGTGAACGTATATATTGTATTGCATTACGTGCGCTTAGGTCGACTCGGTTACGTCTATACGCGCGGTGTGGTGTGATTTGTGTGTATGTTTTTATATGCCGGCACATTTTCTCATTCTTCACCCTCGCCGCCTCCAACCTGATCTGCTACTGCTGATACTGGTGTGTGCGGTGATGATGACGATGTTTATACAACCGCCGTAATACCTACTTACTATATTGGTTAAAAAGAGATAGTGCGAGGGAGAGCGAAAGAGAGAAGAAGAAAAAAAGATTTTGCGAGAAAAGAAAAACAAGTTGATGAAGACGGCTAAATGTACAAATTTGCAAATGGAGCAAGAGCGATCTTCTTATATTCTTGAGCGGTGAAGACGCCAAGGAAGCCGCTAACTCACTCATACCACGTTTACTATCAAAACTTTACAATGTTTCCCTCTTCTGTCTTGTTTGAAATATTTAACGTACTACACGGAGACTGATTGCTTCACGAGAAAGAGCTGCTGTGTGTACATAACGTTGAGCGCACTGCATTTATATGCATGCATGTTGTTGGCAATGAAAGTGTTTTAAAAAACATTAGCCCACACTAAAATGCTATTTTCTGTCTTAAAACCAAGTGTGTAATAACATTAGCATGTATACATGTACGATGCTCATGAGGATGAAATTTTGGGAGTCGCTTTTCTTCTTATCTTTCCCAGTGTGCTGATGCAGTCTTCTAGCATACATTACAATGACGTGACCTAATCCAAACTTTTTGAGGAAAAGATTGAAGTCTGCATAAATGGCATTCATTACCTCCTCCGACATTATCATGGTAAACATTCGCTAACGTCAGTTTGTCAGCAAGCAAAACAGTAGTCTCTTGTGTCTGTGTATTAGCAAAAAAAGTCAAGCTAGAACAAGTACGTCTCATGATGCCCACTCAATTTTCTTTCTCGTTCTTCCTTTTATCCTTATTAATGGAAATCATTAATTTAACTTTTACATTGAATGAATATTAATATAAGAAAGCTAAACAATTCCCAAAGGACTTTTTTTGCGAGTCCGTTTTAAAAAGTATGCATATTATTATGAGAATCTGGCATTGATGTTTTGACTTGAACGCTAAACATTCCCCTACACATAAAATGTCGCTTTTGTACTCGGTAAATGGCAGGTGTCAAGTTTAATGTAACCTTGTGTAAAGTGTGATTAGAGTTGATTTAACTACATACTTTGTCCTCGCATGAAACTGAGAATTATTTGAAAATTGAAACCGAGTTTTTTAAAAAGCTGGTAGTAAAGCCTTTTAGCTTTTTATTACATTTACATTTGTTTCCAATCTTTTTCGCAATAAGTATGTCTGTGTACCTCTATCACCACAATTAGTTATTATTGTGGCGTTGGTGTTCATACTTAAGCTTCTACAAGCTTTTTGATATAGTTTTTCCTAGCACAACCATATCATGATCTAGAGATGATTTTTATATGTACGTATATCAGTAATTGTGTAACTGGCTTTAACTTTTTATGATAGTCTCTTTCACTGGGTGAGCATCACCATCATCATGATCACCACATTACACGCCACTGTCGAAAGTTGTTATGCTGGCATTGCTTTTTGCTGCCACCTCCGCACAAAGACCCAATTTTCTTGAGGAGTTTCAGCCTGTCTTTTTTTGTTCTTGTCTTATGCACGTTTCGTTTATATATGCATGCATATAGCATTGAAATTCTTTTACGAAATTCCTCCTGCTTGACGACAAAGAAATTGGTGGAGGGAGAAGGAACGATGTATAATCATTATCACTATCAAGTCAAATCTCATATACATAAGTCTTGGCTGAGAACATACAAGATCCCATGGCTCACTTCATCATGCCGTCGTTTCTTTCATTACGTCAAAGTCAAAAGAGTATTGAGTACACAACGTTCTCTTTCCTGATAGCAAACAGTGAAATATGCTTTCTATTTCCATTCTTTACAGCATAGTTTTATGTATAGTTTCAAAAAATTACAAGAAATAATAATAATAATAGGAGTGGTGATCAAAGAAATAGAAAAGTGGATGGAAAGACGGAAAGAAAGGCCCTAGATATTGCATACTTTACCAGGGATACTGTGCAAATTTCATTTTTGATCCATCCTGCCTCCATGCATCCTCAGACTGAACAGTGTGACTTTGTTAATGTACAGAATTGCTTTAGTTGAAAAGGCACATTCATAATTGTAGTACTCAGCAACCAAAAAAAGCAACATTCATCCAAGTCATCGTCAAACAATTTTGTAGTTTGAAGTCAAGATTTATTAGCATCTCATCTCTCACTCTTTCTCTTCTACTCTTTTTCTGATACATTAACGCTGCTAGCCAAAAAGCATTAAAAAGCTTCTTGTTTCATGCATTACTTTTATTATTATTGCTATTATTGCAGTACACACTTCTTGTTGTCTTTTTGAATTCACATCACATTACATATATCTTTTTTCTTGGCTTCTCCTGAGAAAAAAAAGAAATACCTAAGTAGTTGTAGTAGTTGCCATTTTCTGCATAAGGCTTATAGGGAAAGGAGAAGGAAATAGTAAGAAAGGTAATGATTAGGTGTTTATATACCATAATAATATTACCACATTCATACGTAAGTTTAACTGAGCTTATCTTTTCCAATTCCAATAACTCTTCTTCTTTTCGCATGGGAGTACATAAAAATAATGCACGTTGTTGCTGTGTATTTAGGTAAAAAACTGTGGTGTATTTTTGGTGAATGGAATGATAAAAAGGAACTCCTACGATCCTCATTACAAAGGGGGAACAATGGCACTAAAATATGTCATCCCACCCGAGACAAAGTGAAACCGAAAATTGGCCCGTTGGTGCATGTAAGCACAAAGTATGTGAAAGATTTTCATCTTGATGGCATTACCACGTTGTTTGTTTGTACTTACTCTATCATATGCACCTAGGGACTATGAAGATGAACAATGTATGCATGTAACATTATAACACTTTTTTTAAATTTATAACTTACTAACTGAAATACTCCTTACGTGAAAGTTAGCAGCCCACATCACATCCTTCGCGATTCATTCCAATGTTGAATGTTATTATTACCAGCCAATGAATGAAAGTAAAGGTGGCTTCAAACAGCTTTACCAATATTTTTATTTGCAATGAAGCGATGGCAAGGAGGAAAAAGTTATTTTCTGGTGACAGTAGTGGGATCAAATAATAGATAATATATAGTTTAAAACTGTGAGTAAAAGTATATTTTTGTGTTATATTATATAAAAAGGAGATGATTAGATTTGTAGTTTATTGTATATATTCTATGCAAATAACATCGTCAACGGAGAACAAATAAAAAAATTACTGCTGTCCGTATTGTAATTTACTGTTTTGTTTTTAGATGTAAAAGATCCAAATCAAGATTTGTTTCGGTTCGAGAGAAACTACTAGTTGAGCAGTTGACTCGACCGACCGACAATAAAAACATGATCCGTAATCCACTTAATGACTACGCTTACTTGGAAGCTCATATATACGCGTTTCATTTACTCCATCGTGAAATAATAGTGTTACAAAAAATATGCACAGTTTAATGTGCCGTTCTCTCTACTTGTCTAGTTTTTTTTCAGCATACATTTCATTACAGTGAAATGGCAAATATTTGGAGACGACAGAAGAACTGGGAAACAATAATCACAACGACCAAATCACAAATACATATAACAGGATTCACCTCTCTGTAAACCGAATCGGAATAATGTCATGGAACAAGACAAAATGCCATAACTTTGCATTTTATTAAGTGATGCGGGTCGCCGACTTACAATGTACGCCAATTGATTTTGCTCTTTATGTCTGTCTATCTGCATCACTTTGTCCTCGAACATAAAGAAATACAAAGGCGATACACGATTTATTCGAAATTTTCTCCTTTATTTCCAAAATTTCAAATCATGGTTGGGTCCTACGTATTATATATGTCACGTATACGTGAAGGTGTGAGTGACTTCGTACGATTTAATTATCCCATGAAGTGATACATTTTGTCATATTAAATTGTGTACAACTTAAACAAATATATGATAAAAGAATAAGTACGCCAAAATAGAATTGGTCATCAACGGGTCAGGTAACACTGCAAATTGTATGATAATGATAAGATATTTATACCTATGTAGGTATTTTCTGTGCAAAATCATCTGAAACTTAAAAAATATCATTATCTGATTATCGTAATTCAATCCGCAGCTCTTCTTTCCTTGTGTTTACACAAACTTGTTCTATTTTATTTTTTACATGTACGGATTTAAAACTTAAAAGCACGTCCGCCACCACCACCACCACAAACACCAACACAACACCCGCTTTTTCCCATTCGGTACAACATTGCATACAATTGTCATCGTCATCAGCAGCAGCCAGAACCACTACAAAAATTCTCTCCAAGTTGCCACAAGAGAAGCAGTTAAAAAATTTTCAGTGATTTACAAGCTTCATGGTGATTATTATCAAGTTTTAACTTCTGGCACATTACATGCAGGAAATGAGCATACAACACATGCTTCTCTCTGGGAGTAATAAAGATATCACTTTTAAATTTCTTCGGGATATTTCCCATCTGTCTAATGTTACATTAAAAGTAGATGAAGGAAAATGCGGAATTACTAGCAACTAGTTGGATAGGTTTAGCAATTTATTGGAACGATAGTACAATGTATTTGGAAATGGAATTGACTGCCACACACACATGGTCCTTCCCCGCGACAGGAGAATGCATATAAATCTTGTGCGAATGCATAATGGTGATGATTTGTATATTAGTTTAGAACAACAGTAGGGACAAAAAATCGCTCAAGTACTGCATAGAGACATGCCACCACCACTTAAACTCATTTACACATAACATGCGTATTTTTATTCTTGAAAATCCGAAAGCTGGAAAAGAAATGGGATCCAACGCCCGATTTGTTACTGATCATGCATTTTATGTTAAGACCAACCTTGATCAACAAGTACATACAACGCGTCTGGTTTTTCTGGCTACTTATCCGAACTTTTTAAGGCGAGAAGACTAGCAATTTTACCAACGAAATATTTTAGCGTAAAAGACAAAAAGGTAAAACGTGGTAGACGGTAATTTAGGATGTCATTGAAATAAAATATTTATTCCTCCAAAAATTATCTACGAAAATAATTAGTATTTGAATTAGTTCTAATAGAATTGTAAGTCAAGCAAAATGCGAAACATACAGGATTGAAGGTAAGTGTTTGGCATTCCTTCTTTACACTCTAATTGCTCTTTTGAGGTATAGTTTAATTTGTGCAATTTACTCTTTCTTTCCTTAATTTAGTAGGTGTCGCGTCGCCTGCAAAAGTTTTTAAAAACTCTGTATGGCTCATGTTGGAATTAGAAAACAGAAATTGCTACTGTAAAATATCGTAACTGTATATCTACTGCTCATCATCATTATTCTCATTGATTCGAATGATACTAAATCAAATAGACCCAATTCTTATTAAATACGCAATTGTTACAAATAAATTTGGTTTAGAAAAAAATTACAACATAAAACGCTCGTCAAACGTCCAATTCAATTTCTTTTAACCATTAATGTTGTATATTTCGGTCACATAAATGGATAAAATAATATGTACCTACATAATATGCTTAATATTAGTACGAACACTTGCAAATTTACATTTGTAAAAATAATAATAATTTTCTATTAAGTTAACTTTTATTTAAAATATTGAAACAGTCAAAAAATATAGTTTTGAAAGAAACAAGAGCAAAAAAGGAATACCAACAGCACCCGGGGTTCCCAGGCGGTCACCCATCCAAGTACTAACCGGGCCCGACGTTGCTTAACTTCAGTGATCGGACGAGAACTGGTGTGTTCAACGTGGTATGGCCGTTGGCGAGAGAAGCAGTTGCAAACACTTTACTTATGCTTGCTTTGTTCTCTCGTTTGGTATGATTTTCTAGTTTACCGTGTGTGTAGCAAGGCAGCATAGCATGGCATCAGCCAACAAACTACTCATCACTATCACCACTCCACATGTACCCCAAGTTGTCCCGCGAATTTCAAGCCTATCTTTACTTACCAAAGGATATTACTTCACAATTGCAATTAACTCATTAAAATCTCAGTGTTAAAACTATTTCATGAAAGTTTTTATGCATAATTTTATTAAGCATACATTTACATAAAATTATATATATTTTAGATGATTGTAACTTAAGATTCCATCAAATAAAAAGACCGCAAAGAATATAGACAATGTGTTGTATGTGCTCCAGTTTAACTTGTCAGTCCAGGCGACCAGTGTAAAAGTTGTATCTCTGGTCTTCCCACAACTTCATATTAATCTTTCGCCTTTTACTAAAGATTACTGTGTGGGAGGGCACATAATGAGAATTTAACAATTTTTCTACTGTCTGCCGAAAGGCGGACGCACAAATAAATCAAAGATAACTACATTTTAATAGAGAAGTAGAGTAAGACGATGCGATGTTTAGTGGAGGTGTGAATTGCGATGATGATGAATGCACTGTTGAATGAATGGAAAGACGGGAAAACGCAATCCATAATGTCCGTGATTGTAGTACATACGCTATTTGCAACAATCCATCACTTTGACAAAAATTAACATCAATTTGAGAAGACGTGATTTTCAGGTAAAAGCACATGCAATCAGTGACGAAAAAGTTTTTAATTTTCATTTACTGAAAATGTTCAGCCAGTTATCAATTAAACTGATACATGATTAACGACCAGTTGAATATATTTATTTTCTTGATTTCCAGTTATCATACATACTTTGACTCGTTATCTACAAATATTTTGACCTAGATCAATTGACCTCATGACAGGAATAAATACAGGTGGTTATTAATTTTCATCATTCGCATCCCAACACAATGAATAATATCACTCCCATTGTGTCCTATGATTTCTTTATAATGATGCATGAGGAACGAACAGGAGCTCTAGAAGAAGACGATTTAGCATTTCAATGCACTATCCCGAAAAGAATATCGGGGACATCTCTCAAGCGCTACCCGCATCTACTTTCTCTGTCGCGTTTCCCACTTTTGATTCCACTAACGCTAGCAAGATTGCAGCAGTGTGTACTGAATTTATCTCTAATATTAAATCACAGAATGAGGGTCAAAGCAAATAATACAATTCTTAGTTTATGTTATCGAAACAAATACATTATACCATGCAGTGTTAAATAGGGTCATTACAATAATTTTCTATGTGCATGCTTCCTGTACCATGATTAAATTACCTACATGGAAAGAGCACAAACTCTTCGCGTCGTAAATATCATAAAACATTATAAATGAATCAATTCTACTTTCAGACAGTAGTGCAGGTAGCACTCCTCCAGTGCGCGTCATGTGTGGTTAGCAGTTAGATGGTTGAACGTATATATACATTCATGATTATTGATTACCTATTCCATATTTAATTTCCTATGTGCATACATAATAACAACTTATTTTTAAAAGCGATGATAAAAATGATTATTATAATACGGATCAATTGATGTATTCATCTGAGAAAGCAATCAATTCTTCAGTTCCCTACTGACATAGAAAGTGAATACCAGAATATTTGTGTAGTGCAAGGAAATAGTGGTTACAGTATATAAATTGGCAATTTTAAATTGGCGACATGGTTTTCAGGTTGCAAAACTTGTCATTTACTCTAGTTATATCGCTTTTTGTAATCCATCGTGTAAGTTAATAATTTGTTATAGCATTGTAGTGTTTGAATACTTTTACCTTTTCTGTGAATAATGTACCTATGTACCTATATTTTGGTGTAGATCAATTTAGCGGAAGCATGGATTTGGCCATTGAGTTACGATGAGGCTGCAAAAAGCACAGACGTGGACAACGCCGAAGAGATGGATGGAGCAACCAATTCTAACGGAAATTCAGATGTAGATGGCGAAGCTCTGGAAGAAGAGGATGCTGAATACGAACGAAATCTCAGGTGTTCTCAGCATTTCAATAGAAATCTTTTCCGGGTATGTGAAGTTTGCACGGATTGTCATTACAATTGTCGCTTTTGATTATGCAAATCATTGGAATCTGATGTTTTAATTGTGAGGTACAAATATATTTCTGTTTAGATATTGAAATCCATCATGCCTGCAAATTTCACCGATAGAATGAGCAGACAAGATGACACAGACGTAGATCCAGACGACCTGGTGCAAAGTGCGTTGAACCTGGAAGCTTCACAAATCATCGTACCAGTTTTGCGAATTTTGGGTTCGGCAGCAGCTGCGAATGCTACCGCTATCGACGAAAATTATAATAGTTTGCCTTTAGTTCTGAAGTATGACATTACAAACTTTATCAAATTTGCGGTGGACCTGCTTACAACGACATAAAGCACTAACTTAAAATGCTATAGGCTATTACCCTTTTTTGTTACATTTTTTACTTGTTTATATATAAACTCATAGATACTATATTTATTTCAAAACATTTACGTGATACGACTTCCTATAATTCGATCTTCATTAAAAAAGTCAAAACCGGCAAAGGACATGTACCTGATGTACCTATGTGAGTTTATACAACAAAAACCAACCATGGGACATCAAACCAATGCTACATTGTATACAAAACTGACAAAGCTAAACAATATCAAGTTGCACACCGCATGACCAGCTTCAGCGTTTCCAAAGTAAGGTTTAACAGCAACAGATGGCGAGTATATGAACTAAAATGAGCGATGAAATTCTCTTATTTAACTCAAAGCAGTTAACTAGGTTAAAACTAATGAAAAATTGAATTTCTACTGCGTTATCTAACTTGTATAACGTGTGATGTAATACAATATTTTTTACGAACGCATACCTCACTTCGCTCACCAGAAATAATTTCCCAATATTCGATTTTTTTAAATTCAGTTCTAAGAATTTATATTGGGCAACCCTATGCCTCTGTGTGTGGAATCTCAGATTCCAAGAATCCTGGAGAAATGTTCAAGGTATGTGTGTAAGCGAGCGGAAAATTAAAGGTAGATGGTGGAATTTTACTTAACGACTAGGATTTTCTTGCAATCATTTACAATTACTTTTTTCATTCTCGCTACACCATTGGAATGGAAATCTTGGCCTTGTTCAGGAAAGTAGGAAGTAATTCTACTTTCACTGCACTGATACGACCACTATAATCATAAGCACCTGTGACATGTTTTACGAGTCCATAAATTTACTTCCTTTTCTCTTTCTCACTTCTGCACACTTTTACACTCGGCTCGGCAGGAAAGCCTTCTAATGGTACTTTTTCTCCACGTTCTTTGCAGCTCATCGACATTTTTACCTACTCCTACTGATAATAACGCTTACTCAAAGGCACGACCATTGCAGAAGATTTCACTAGTTCAATGGCAGTTTAGAAAAATGTTATTTTTGGATTTTTCAGTTTTACAGATCAGCCAGCGGTACTTGTAAAAGAATCTTACTTTCCACAGAACTCAACCAGTTTTATTAGCACTTACAATGTATATTATGGAACTTGAGCAATATGTATAACCGTGTCTTTTTATTGGACGTGACATGAGTCACTCTAAAGTTGAACTTTCCATGAAAAGAAACCTTGTACATTTTTAAACTGCAATTGAACAATACCAGCACATATACCTAGTGGATATGTATAAAAGGTATATAATATGTTGGTACCTACTATACGTATATTATACTGATTCCGTTGTCAATCCATAAATTAAGTGTATTAAGTCCATAGATTTAGGAATGTATTTTTACCGAGGAACACAGGATGCCGAGTGCAATGTCCTTTTGTACGCCTTGATGAAATAATTTAATTTTACTACAATGAGTGAGCCAGTCATTATAATGATATTCTGACATAATGTAATAATGTCAACACAAAGTTGAATGTTTCGTATAGATTATATTTCACAAGCTTCCATCATTAAAAATATATACGCTTCCTTCAGCTTGGGTTGGCGCAAACACGGAAAAAGTGAGTGTACAACAAAGAGATGTAGAGACTAACCGAAAACATGTCGTTTATTTACAGGAGAGATATAAGGTGGTCTATGTCTTGTATAATATTCTATTCCATGTATGACATTTACAAGCAGGAGCAGTAAGCAGCAGTTAAAAAATGAATATCCAAGGACCACCTATAATACGTATAGTTGTCTAAAAACAAAGCTCTTATTTAGTACGACTTGCTCTTGCTCCATCCAACGTCCGGATTACAAAATAGTCTCTCTGACAGGGAATTTAATCCTTTGAGGATCAAACGGAAATTTGTTTTTGAAAACTTGACTCCTGCTGGCTCCAATTCTTTTTCGTTCATTTCTTGCTGGTGATAGTGCTGGTGGCGTGTGTGCTTGCTTACTTACAGTACATGGAGTTTACTTACATTGTGCTTACCCACACACAACACAAGCTCCGTGTATTCCTCGTCTTTTCTTGATATCCTCTTCTCCGCTTTCATCCATCTTCTCTGTACATCACATACCTACTAAATATATATGTAAGTTCAAAGGTGTGCCTTCACTATTATACACGGAGATACTCTTCTTTGCTGTATGTTTTGAAACATGCCATTTCGTCGTAGCAGGTAAGTAAGTATGTCGTCACAAAATATCTACATGAATAACTACTACTCCATTTCTCGTTTGTCGTTTCCTCAGAAAGAAGATCAAGATAAAACCGTAGGGATTCATGCAATCTTCTTACAGAACAACCTACCAGCAAGAAAGAGGAGATGAGAGGGAAAGCACATGAGAGGAGAAAAAATAAAGGAAAGCATTGGAGTAAAGAAAAGAAAATCCTCAGAGAAAGCTTTATTAATACATTTTTCTCCTTTTACTTGTCCATTTTATACTTTCAAACCTTTCAAGGATTTTTTTCCTTCACTGTAGTTGTCGCTGTCGTTTTCACCTATGGCTTTTTAGCACACATAAATATATTTTTTGTTTGATTCCACGTATTCCGAAAGGGTTAAACTAGAGATTGTAATGTGCAGTTGGAATCTATATGTAATGTTAACAAACCGGCTCCATCATCACCACTGGTGCTTGTTACTGTCAGAGAACCATGAGTCCTGAGATCCTTACGACATCATATTTGATCGACACTCACAGACGTTTTTCCAACTCGTCTGTTCAAGTACATTGCTTGCCTCCTGTTGTGGGCTTTCAAAATGAGATGTTATTAATAATTCACAGGGAGAGAGAGAGAGAGACCCTTTGAGCTTTCATCAGTTTCCTGTTGTTTATTTTGCAGTCAATATTACACATCCCCCGCCCGTTGAAAATAACATTAAAAGCTAGTATACTTGAAAAAATAATATCGAAGAGAAACTACTGGGATTCAATTACAGAACAAGTTGATTCTTTAATTGAACCCTATATTCCACTACGACTTTCATTTTTTATTTCTTTAGAAAACTACATTTTTTACTGTTAGTACCCGGTGTTGTAGAAATGGTTGGTGGTGAACGTTGACGTGTGTGTGTTTTGAGCGAGGCGTGCTACTTTAGAGAGGTGAAAAGTATACACTGATTTCATTACATTTAGCATTGTCATATTTTCGGGTAATATCCATGTATCAGTTTCATCATTAACTGAAAATTGTCTCGTCCGCCAGAACTCTCTCCTCATTCTGGCAGTAGCAGTGGTGAACTCAAGTACATGGTGCGTAGAGATTTCCTTTTTGTAACAAAGTTGAGCTTGGCTCGTTTTCATGATGAGATCAGATATATGCATGTGCAGTCGTACCTACAAGTGTAATTATCAAACTATCCAGGATTTCCAGGATACGTTTCCTCCCTCTTTTCTCCCTGTAGCCATTCTTTTCTTGTGATTGTCTGCCTCTCTCTCTCTCTCGTTTTCTCTTTTTTCCTTTGTTATTTGGCGGCAGTCGTGATGGTGGGAGTTTAACGTGTACATGAGTATTTATGAATGTTGTATTTTACCATGACCATCATCATCCATTCTACTCTCTCTCTCCTGATAACTCTTGTGGGGTTAATAATAGAAAAGAAAAGCAGTTAGTAGTATAATGGGCAAACTTTTTACAAAAAAAGTTAAGTTATATAATAATAACAGCAACTACGCATTGCCACTTTTTCTTATACATATTATAAGTGATGTTCGCACAACCAAGGATTTTCATAGCGTATCACAGCACACCACAACTGAAGACGCGATAGCATCAAATCAACGCACAGATATTACCTTCTTTTAGTACGGACCGGATATATGATATAATACACACTCATTCCAGACACAGCAGAGTTTCATTTGTTCGCTCAAAAGAATGACGCCAATCCCAACAAACAAGTATCGCAACATAATAATGTGGAGTATTTTTTGTGTGAGCGATGATGTTGATACTGCTGATGATCATCAAAGTGAAACGGAGAAGTAGTAAAGCAGAAGATGAAGTCGCGTCTAGTGACTCATTATTATATGAGTTGAGGGACACATAGGTAAGTAATGTAAACCTAATATGTATGTGTTCACCAGAGTGACAAGCCATGTAACACCTTTGGAGAAGATAGGGTCTATTCTGTTCATAGAGGTGATTCTAAATACGGTTTAATAATGGATAAGATATTTGTTTGTGTTTTTATAGATACGTCTTGGTGTTTTAAAACGTATTTTCTACATACAATATGCTAGTTTCTGGTATAAAACCAAGCTCAACGTGGTTCCTTGTCATTCTTCTATATCAGTTTAATTACCGCACTGAAGACAATGGAACACTTTTACAACCGAGGAGCGAGAGATGTTCGTAGAAAGCATTAGTTTCATCTTTACACTGCATCTATGTATTTCTTCGATGTAGATCTCTATATATGGACACTTGATATATTTAATATCTAACCTCGGTGTATTATTAAAGGAATTGATAGGAACACTCATTAGACGGAAGCAGAAGATGCGAGCGAAATGTTATGCTGCTTGGAATAAGAACTCATTTTATCCAGCCTAGGAAGGAAATACGGATCAAGGAAAGAAGAAAGGGAAAGATTTTCTTCATCGGTGAACACAATGGCATCAAATATATCGCCTTACTACATATATCAGTATATCATGAACATCAGATAAAATTGTGTTGCATACGTATAGCATACACTTAAACTAGTACTGTTATACATATATCTTATCGTTATTTTGCACGTAAAAGTGTCAAGCATTCCGGCTTCCAGCAAGTAGCGTTTCATACGACTAACGGGAGACTAACTCACCCACAAGGACACACGAGAAGAAGGAATCTGTGAACACAGCAACCAAGAAACCAAAAGATGAGAAAAGTATTAGAGCGCATTTTTTCCCTTTCTTTTTCTTTCTCCATTCTATCCTGCTCTCTTCTAGATTGCATGATCAGATGCAACCTTTTCCATTTTTCTCAGCTTTTGTGTTTCGCCATCACCACCACCAGTATCTTTTTTTCCACTTCGTGCTATACCAAACGTACCGAAAAATGTCTTCTTTATAAATTATAATTGCGGGTGCTGTGCATTGACTACGATGCATTGTGGTACCTTCTATCACCGCCTGGATAAACATGGCATGTGCACCAAAACTTGTGTCAAAGAAAAAGCGTAGGACGACGAATTCCAAGAAAACGTTTGTTGCTGAATCAAGAGAGAAGTAGAAAGTAGGAATGGGGCATACAAAAAGTACAAGCACGAAAAAATGTAGATGAAGCTGTACCATAAAAATATGGTAAGTTAAAGAGTATAACTGACTGTGTATGCTGTTTCCACAGACCACAGATAAAAATGAGATGCGTGCTTAAATATGGACCATATACGGAGGCAAGTTCTGGAAAAAAGAAAATGGACGGAAGGAAGTTAAAAGCTATTATTACCGTTTCTGTCAATGTACATCTACTATTATTTCAGCTTCACGCCTGGTCCCATCTCAGTTTAGTAATCACATCCGATGTAGTGCTTATTTTTTCACACAGACTTTTACGGAGATGGGATTTCTAGTCTAGATACTGCCAAAATCAGATACTTAAGTTAACGATCGCATAACGATATGAACAACAAGGAGAGTGTAAATCTCGAATGTGATTTAATATTGGCGATCGAATTCAGTTCTCAAAAAGAAATTGTTATATGAGCACTATTAATTTGAAATTGTTCGCTTTATCGCTTTGGTGGTGAAGATTGTATTAACAGAAAAATTAAAATGGGCAAAATTGAAATGGGCAAAATTGAAATGGGCAAAATTGAAATGGGCAAAATTGAAATGGGCAAAATTGAAATGGGCAAAATTGAAATGGGCAAAATTGAAATGGGCAAAATTGAAATGGGCAAAATTGAAATGGGCAAAATTGAAATGGGCAAAATTGAAATGGGCAAAATTGAAATGGGCAAAATTGAAATGGGCAAAATTGAAATGGGCAAAATTGAAATGGGCAAAATTAAAATGGGCAAAATTGAAATGGACAAAATTGAAATGGGCAAAATTAAAATGGGTAAATTAAAATGGGCAAAATTCAAATGGGCAAAATTGAAATGGGCAAAATTGAAATGGGCTAAATTAAAATGGGCTAAATTAAAATGGGCTAAATTAAAATGGCAAAATTAAAATGGGCAAAATTGAAATGGGCAAAATTGAAATGGGCAAAATTGAAATGGACAAAATTGAAATGGGCAAAATTAAAATGGGTAAATTAAAATGGGCAAAATTCAAATGGGCAAAATTGAAATGGGCAAAATTGAAATGGGCTAAATTAAAATGGGCTAAATTAAAATGGGCTAAATTAAAATGGCAAAATTAAAATGGGCAAAATTAAAATGGGCAAAATTGAAATGGACAAAATTGAAATGGGCTAAATTAAAATGGGCTAAATTAAAATGGGCAAAATTAAAATGGGCAAAATTGAAATGGGCAAAATTGAAATGGACAAAATTGAAATGGGCAAAATTAAAATGGGTAAATTAAAATGGGCAAAATTCAAATGGGCAAAATTCAAATGGGCAAAATTCAAATGGGCAAAATTGAATTTGGCAAAATTGAAATGGGAAGATGAAATACTAGGTTTCCGGATTCCTTAAGAGATCAAAATTGTCAATTAGAATCCAAATGATTCTTTAGCGGCCTAGATAATTCAAATGGCCCCACTGAATGTTGGGCCTTCGGAAAATTTGTAATATTCTTTTTCAAATGTTCGGCCTCCTCGACCCGATGGCCCAGGTGAACTACAGCACCTACCACCATCGTAGTTTAGGGCCTGAATGAAGTACATACAAAGCAAATTAATTCTAAACTTATATCATACTATAGTGAATTATTTATTTTTCATGAAGTATTAATTACCCAGCCAAATTACTTTTTCGTTCCTATTTAACTTGCCAGTGTCAACTGTCAACTTTAGTCTCCTTCAAACATGTCACTATAAATTTCAAATCTATGAAGAATTTACGCAGGCAAAATTTAATGAACAAATAATGTTTTGTTTCTGTATTAATCTTTTTCGATGCCATTATAATGAGCAATATAGCTAGCTAACTGATTTCTTGCTTGCCTGACGAATGTACAGTACAGGTTTAACTTTTCCTTCCGTATGCAGATATTGTGCATGCACAAAATTACCCTCTAACATTCTAAAATTGCCTAACGAGCAAATCAGCAAGGTAGAATCAATCGAGTGTTTTAAAATGCGTATATGCCATATTTCAAGCAAGACGGCGATTGTGAGGACAAAAAATTTCCGAGAAAACCAGAATAGTCTAATGCAAACGGATGTGCTTTAGGCTTATTTCCTTTACTGTTCAAGTATTTTCTTTCCTTCTTTGAAGGAGAAGACGAAGCTAATTTTATAAGCGGTTCAATTTACTTGTGTTATGTAGCACAAAACTTTTTTTTAACTTTCCCCTTTTTACAGTATTTCGTCAAAAGATACAGTGGAAGCGAAAAAGTCACCTTTCACCACTTTCTTCCTCCTCTCCTTATTCGACTTAATCCTGGTGGCGTGGTGCTTCAACTCCAGACGTTGTTATTATCCTTTGAGTAATACCTGTACCTATTTGTATGAATTTAGCGGAGTTGAAATCATTAGCAGGTTAAGATGATGAAAGGTATAGGAAAGAAAGGAATGAGATACGTACATATTTTTACGGGCGCAGAAATAACCTGAAATATATAAATCGTTAGTCGTTACGCGGTAGCTGCAGGTTCGTTATAGCACTTTTAAAGTAATAGATACACCTACATATTGTGTATGCATATATATGGAGGAAATCATAATGGTATATTGTGGGTGCTTGTAAAAATAGACAGTGAAGCCAAGGGTCTCAGGTTAACTATCATGAACTTTAGCCTTTGTTGTGGTGGCTTGGTTTTGCTGCTGGCAGTTATGTTGGTGCCTTTTTGAGAAGCATAGACACACTAGACACCAATTTTGCTGTCGTTAACTGGTGGCAATTGCTGTTCTAGACGGCTGCTTCTCAATCTCAACCTCTTTTCTTCTACTTCTTCACCTCTCTCTTCTGGCGAGGAGAGATAAACGGCGAGCAACTTGAAAAGGCAAAAGCAGGAAAAGTGTAGAGACAGAGAGAGTGAGAGAGAGAGACGAAGCAAAAAATAAAATGAGGATGATGAGCTTAGCTTTATTTACGTGCTTCTTGTGCTTGTATTGATGTATACAGTCCTATTATTAAGGGCATGTTGTGTGTAGATATGCGTATATTGTATATATTCTTACACAGTAGTTAAATACGAAAGACAAAGTTGCCAGTATGTCTGAAGGGCTGAGTGCAGAGAAATTATTAGTTTTTGGTGGTTTTGCTTTTTGAGGTTGTTTCAGAAGGAGAAAAGGTGCAAGATGATGTGTAGTAGAGACCACAAAGAGGAAATGAAAGGATTAAGTAAGCATATTATTATGTACCACTGCCATCGCCATCATCTATCCAAAAAGTAAACGTAAAGCTCAGAAAATACAATCGCTTTTTGCTCCATGGTTTTCTTATGAACGATGAAAGTCCCAGCAAAGTGGAACGCGCTTTTCTTATTATCTCCTTGTGGGTTTTTACCATCATCAATCACAAAATTACATTACTTATAATTACTCGCAGCTGGACTCAAAGGCAAATGCTCAAAAGACGGTCATGCTTATCTTCTTGGAATTTCTCTGTTGCACTTGAGTTGACTTTCTCTAGCGCTTGTATCTCAGGCAAAATTCTTCCTTCATTGTGCGATACAATTAAAGTGTTGAGTACTTGTACCTAATGCAATCCAATAGGGCATTATTACTCTAGAGGACGGTGAGGAAATCTTTAACAGAGATATGTGCAAAAGCATAAAACTGAGCTGAATCTATCGTATGGAGGAATGTTCTACTGGCGTTCTTATTGATTTCATAATTCCTGCCGAGTCGGTTGGAGAATAACATTATCATGGTTTCGAAGTATTTTATCATAGCTTCAAATAATTGTCACAGTTGCTTCCTTTCCCTTTCGATTGAGTTCTAATTACAGCATGGTGAAAAACGCCAACACGTCTTCACGTATGTATCTACGATTTTTTGTTTAAGAAAATGTCATTTTGGAACTCAAGTATGCATTACTGGTACAAATACTCACATTGTACTCTTATCAATATATGTTTTACATGATATATTTAGCAGGACAAAGCTGTATGTATGCATTAACATAGCATGGGCGAATAGATGCGTTTCCCGTCTCCAAATATGGACCGTGACGTTCCAATTAACATGCAATAAAATGGTACGCTAAAACTATGCAATGGTGTAATTAACGGACCACTCACAATTTAGTGATTCCAAGAAAACGAAGCACTACAATATTATCCTTTAGATGATAATTCTTGACCCTAAATCCGAGCATAGGTCATAATATACAAATGAGCTCTACATGCATATGTGCATCAGCTTAATATCCCCCCTCCAGAACTCGAAGCACAGTTAATGTGGAATCGACATAAAATGTATAAGCGTTCTACCTTGTTGTGCAAAAAATCATGGTAGTAATGCATAAACGTTGAATTTTACAAATCTAGAAATTTTTTAGTTGTTTTAACTCTATCAAAATTAATATTTTTATTATTTCATTTTGTAAAAAGCTGGATCCTTTCCCTACTAGGTCTACATGCAAAAGTAATGAGAGCACAGATTAGTACACCTAAATGAGAACTTCAGATAAGATTTTCCGCTGACAGGATGGAATTTATTTTACTAACCTTTGACCTGTCTCGGTTAGAATTGTTGTGAATTGTTCCAACTTGCTAAATATGGGTTTCACATTAAACCTTACCTTCAAAGCAAAAGTGACATACACAATACACAAACACATTTGTCAAACTTTAAGGAAATTGAAAAGAAGCCGGTTTTGAATTAATATCATGCAGATAGACAGAAAAATAGCTCAGTGGATACAAATTACACTAGCGCACATTAAGTGGTCGTAAAATTGTCATATTTAAGATTACTTTATCAGCGAACATGATGATTTCATAAAGTAATCTGAAAGACACGCTTGTGTGTTTGCAAAAGAAACCGGTGGTGTTTTCCATACATTCAGCATCACAACTTTCTTTTAGATAGCATATTATAAGCATATAACAGTATACCTATATCCTTTTACAAGTTGTATAATTCTGTCCAGAACTTCTACTTTACTCGGCTTTCTTCGGAGAAGTATTATATGGAAGAGTCCAGTGTTTGAGATTCATCCTGGAAATATGAGAAATACATGCATACAATCCAGACAAAGCCAAGCAGCATGTGACTAATGCATTGCTGCCTAGAATTCTGTACCATTCACTGGAGTCAGACTGATAAGTTTTAACCAGCGAAATTGAAATGTATATACTCAAATTCATCACTATGAAAGGCTGGAAAGCATATGAGAGGGGGAGATAGATGTTGCTTAGTTCGCGTGTGTGCAGTAAAGTGGCTTTTTATTCCGGTTAGCTTCCAGCCGTCAGCTCGTGCACGGTCGACGTTGTCGACAACCGTCTCCCCGCAACTCGGTCTTTCGGATCGATGCTGGGGACCAACCGGCCAACATATTACTTCCATTTACAGTATACAGCAGAAAATATCCCTTCACAATAAACATATAATGGCTAACCCTTATATCATCAGGCGTTACGTATATATCACATAGATATATTAATTCACAGCACCCTTTTGGCCTGCTGCATGAATGCATATTCGCTACTCTCCCTCTTACACCGGCCATATGTATAATATATCAAGAGGAAGCAAGTGGCTTGCGTTTTATTATTACGTTCAAGATAACGGCAATAATACAACCAGCACATCGCACCGTGTGTAGTGTAGTGATGTGAGCTGCAAGTTTTAGAACAGAGGAAAGTAGAGAAGGGGACTCCATAATATTCAACCAGCCAACTACTTTGAATTCGTAATATCTCTGCCACGGCAAGTCAGCTTTGGTGGCACTCACTCTCACACACACAATCAGTCAAGTTGTACGATCAGCAGTATCGCTACCAAAAATATACGATACACAGGCCAACATTCGCACACACGGTTACTCTCGCTCGACTACTACCTCCAGCATAATATTCTATAAAACGCACTTTACTTTTTATTTCCCTGTTATAAAAAGCAGTACAAAAATATTCGTCGTTTAGTTGCATTACTTACACCGTTCGTCTCATTCCTTACTGGTTTTTGCCAGTCTCCTTATTCCCATCCTCACTAACTTCCAGCACACCTCAATCTCTCCAGACCGTCACCATCATCGGCAAAAAAAATTGTTCCTTGGACGGAACCCGCAGTCAGTCAGTGGAAGCCTTATTTTCCCTGCATATATTTTTGCTGGTGCTGATGGTGACGTGGTGGTATTGTGTTGTTTTTGCTGCTGCTGCTGCTACCACTATTAAACCTATTCTACTTTTGCGGGTGAACGAACATACTGTTACTGTATAACTCGGCTCATAATAAAATTATATAAAAGAGTATAATATATTCCCTCACCCAGAAATTTTCTGCCACAGTCTGGCAACGGTAACAACAGCGGCAGCAAGTTCAACCTTTTTCGTACACAACAGCAATTTAACAAACACACAATTCTACCAACCAACCTACCTCGTTCCAACCAACTTTCAACCTGTCAAAAAATTTATTAGTAAAAATACAGTTCAAAGTACATTTACATTAAGAGGAGCAAGAACAAGAAACAAAAACAAACTGTAAAAGCACACATGCTTGTCTCTGGCCAACACTACTGCCAATACACACCTTTTGATTATAATCTATCAAGTTGAATAAAATATCCCATTTTATCCTCATATCTCCTTCACCTGCCAAAAAATCACTCACAAAAATATTTCCCCCTTTAGTGTACTCCTCTACTGTTACAACAAAATATAACATCTACACAACAAATATGAAACTATAAACAGTTTTGCTGGAAAACCCGAGTTTGTCGATTGAGTCACCTCGGCTTACTTGTTCCTCAGCCGCGTTACCGGCATTTTCGCACACGAAAAAAAAGTTCAGTTTACTAACCTTTGTAGTATTCAATATTCCACTGACGACTAAATTATATTATGTACATAGAACGAAACAAGTAATATTATATGTCGCGGGATAGTTTATATCGTTTAATTGCTAATACCTCAATCACCACCGACGTCAAGCGCATAGAGTGGACGGCACTTTTGAAGAGTAGTGGACTCCTGAAAGTGGATTTATATGCTAAAGATACAAGGTAAGTCATAATAAGTCATCATTTCATATATAGTAGCCCAAGTTCTCGTACTGTAATGGCCAACTTCCTTAATTTCTCTATTTTATTTCAACTGCACGTTTTTTTCTGTAGCTGGCTACATTTATTTTCCATTAGTCAGTATTGCTCCTGTGTGTGATTAAGCATTCGTTTTTATAAAAGGAACAAAGTAATTTTACTCGTAGTTAGCATTCTTCCTATTGCAGCATTAAACGCAGTAGTAAAACCACCACCGAAACATTTTACTTTACCACCATTACAGCCCGGTTTTACTTCCTTACAATGCTTTCAAGTATTTTCTCTGTAACTTATTTTCAGAGAGAGAGAGATCCTCTCTTCTCCCCTTCATTTTATTTAAGCTGTAATCATGCCTTGATCATCCTCAGAATGGTACAAGTAGTATGAAAGCATCACCATCCTCATAGTGCATGAACGTAATATGTACAAGTTTCCGTTTTTGCAGCACTTCTCGCACGATGATGATGGTGGTAATGATGCAGAGAAGAAGGAATATCCAATCCCATTCTTTTTTTTCTCAAATTTTATTACTACACACATACAGTAAGAGTAAATTTAACAGTCAAGCACGATGAGTAACAGTCTGTGGAGCATTCAGAAGTTGAATAAAAAACGCCAATATTCCTTGTTGCATAATTCCCTAATTTGCTATTTGGTAGGTTGTAGGTATATAAATTGTATTAACTTTTTTGCCATTATATTCAAGTTTTTGTTCGTTATTTATTCCTGTGCCTACATTCAAAATTAACGATCCACAGCCCACCCCAAGGTCCTGTGTGTGTGTGTTGGCTGTTGTAAAGATAACTTTTTTTCTGCCCCGTATTCCCTAAACGCCCGTTTTACTACAGTATTGATGCTACAGAGTGCAGACTTTGTGCTTTTCCCCTATCGTCTCCTTAAAGACGCTAGTCTCCGTTTGCATCATCTTTTTTTCTTTTACTTTTTCTCTTTCACTGAGGCAGTTAGCTAGATTTTTACCAAAAAAGTTTTTCCTTTCCTTGTTCGCTTACTACTACACTCCTTTGACATGGTCTCTCTCTCTCTCTCTTGTATTTTTTCTTTCCTATCTATTTTGTATCCTACTTCAAAGAAAGTTGTTTGTGTGTGCAGCAGCATTCGTTCCACTTGGTGAAATTGCTTCTATATATATTCCTTCTCTTCACCAAAAAACTTGTGTCGGTCTTGTAAAAGCAACTTTTTTCTGTTTTCTTTGATCTTGATCACAAGTAAAGAGCGAGAGAATAGGACTGAATAGACGGTTTTCCCTACGTCTCGACTGACCCCGATTGGTATCTTCCAACAACAGGAGAGGCAAGTAGTCAGTCTCGTGATCGTACTCCCTGATAACAAGAAGAGATAATACTGTACTTTTTCTTCGAGAGGAGCATTACAATTAAGTTTGATGAACGAGATTAACACTAAAAAATCGTACGGGAGAGAAATCGAATCGTACACAAGTACGTAAGACAAAAGTCGCTCCTTTGGTGGATGGATATAATAGGTAGAACAAACAGCGGATCCACAGTAGCTCAGGGAAAGAAGCGCCAGGAGACGATGAGTTTTCGGTTTCTCGACGGATATGTTCATCTCAGGTAACATACATTCGTTCGCAGCGTACACCAAATTACAAACATGCCGTTTGGTGAAGATTTCTTCTGTTATAGTAAATACACCAGCACCAGGTAAGTATTGTCTAATAATTACCAATGCTATTTTTATACTATTAGTTTTATACTGATCAGCCATCAATATAGAGTAGTAAACATACATATACCTAGGTGTATTTAGATCATAATATTATGTGGTATTTAAATGTACATTATTTTTCAAATTTAATTTGGTTTATTTTTTACATGTGAATAAAAGTTGTTATTTTATTTTTTGTCCAAAACATTATCATTTTCTTTGTTCAGCATTATTTTATTTTACTTTTACTTCACCTGTATTATTAATTTTTTGTTCCACTCTTATCAAAACTTGGGCACGCTGTTAACGGAGATATATCGTTGCCGATCTCCATTGAACCTGGTATAATTCCTGATTATAGTAAAACCTACAGAAAGCCAAGTGCCTGCAGAAAATCGTCCACAAATTTGTTGAGTATATTACCAATGCTAAATGTAGCTATTATTATCATTATAGTACATCCTTACATCAAAATTACTTTTCCTTTAGTATTATTCCTTACTCCATTTCTTACTCTGCTCAATAAACACACTAATCCTGTGTGCTATGATATAATGAAAGTAGATGAAGAAAGTACAGGAAAGTAATAAGCAGAAACTGCCGATACGACGGTTTTCTTTTCATACAATATATTGGTAACTTGGTAAGGTGCATATTATGGTATATACGGCCAAAGTGAGTATATCGAGCAAAAACCCAGTTTTTCCATCGACGAGTTTGCTGTTGTAATGCCACCACCAAGTGCACGCGGTACTGTGTGGTATGGTGTGGTGATGGCGAGTATAAGACTTATCCAACTCAGCCAGCATATTTTTGGTTAGAAATATCCCGGTAAAGCCGGGTCAGGCAAACAGTGGCAGGCATTTGCTCATGCCGTCATCACATTACATTAACTTGATAAATCAGCATCGAATTTCTTTCACATCAAAATAAGTAAAGAAATACAGCTGGGATATAATGCTACTGACTTTTTACGAGAATCGTGGTGGTCGACATTGGTATTATTATTGAAAGAAGGAAGAGTCTCGATCGTCATACCTACTTTGTCAGTCTTGTACGTTTGATGACTACGCACTACCTACATGTACGTTATATGCATTTGTACTTACTTGAAAGTTGTATGTATATTACTTATGTTTCGCTTGATATAGTGTCTGTTGAGCAAATAGCAATAGTATTAATTCATACGAACGAAAGGCCGAATGTGATATTAACTAATAACAATAAAGTTCATGTTGTGTATAGACTCATGGACTTAAGTTGAACCCCCTCCGTACTCTAATATACTCTACATTCGTTGACCTCGTCGTGTTAATTTTGAATGCATACTTTTCCTTTCATTTGTATTTCCTCCTTCTCAAAAATGCTGTAGAATAGGTGAGAAATCAATGCAGAAAGCTATTACCACTATTGATTTTTTATATCAAACTTCATATTTAATTCAGTAAAACAATAATACCTATTTAAACTGGAAATGCAAAACAATTTCCTGATAAAATTTTGTTAACATCGAATTTCAAATCCTTCCGCATGTAGGTACCTATATGAACATTACATTACACTATCTCTCTCAATCTAGACTAGACTCCCACCAAGCATGAGTTTCTTGCTTCGATGTTCAGTTTCATTTCGTACTTTAGGTTGCACGATTGATTTGTGGAGAAAAGCTGTTTTGTCCGGACAGTGGAGTGTGAGTAATGTAGCCGGGTATTATTACCATTATTATGATTAGGGGGCGAGAAGTAATGAGTAACAGCAGAATGCACATTGTATTATTGAAGCATAGCAGTCATCCAGTGGCAGTAACAACAACGTTGTCCAACTACAAAAACCGTTCAGTCAGAGGCAAAGCAAATTATTTCCAGGCAAGCTGTTTGCTTACTACATACATTCATAACACTGCACTCTATACTTTATGTTCACGTTTCTAATATTCGCTTCCATTTTGGCTGGGCCTTGCTCATCACACTTTCCTTGCGTTGATGCATTTAGATATTATTTTTTCTCTGGGTGAACAATCGAACCAAACAATATTACTATACTACACGCATAATAATAACAATATATGTACTGCATATCAAGCGTTGAGTGTAGGTAAAATGTTCATAATAAGCTACCATTCTACAATACATCATTAAAAGCGAATTATCTTGGTTGATGTCTGAAGTATATAGCAAAGCTCTCCGCATGTCCTTCATAATTAGAATGAAGTCGAATTATCCTCGTAGCTATATTTTTTGTTGTAATTTATCACAATGAGCACGATTCTACAAAAAAATCATTGTCAATCGATAAAAATGATTATTCGCTACTCCAATAAAAAATCGGGAAACGGAAGTAGTTTCCTATGGACTACTTGGCTGAATAACTGCCACAATGGCAAAATTATGCAAAGATACTCCAAAATATTAACAGCAATAGAAAACCAACGCACAGTACGCACACGCAAGCACACATTCATTTCCTCCATTTTCACTGTGAGTGAGTACTAATTACTGTTACGTAAAACTGCCTGGAGTAAAATCACTCGTTTCTCCCTGCGTGTAATTTTCAGCCCCGGCATTGTTTTTAGGGTTTCCTGCTCTTTCCAATGAGCGAAAAGAATTGTGAAAATTTATTTTCTGGGAAGTGAGCCATGCTTTATTTTTCCCATCTGACAATGACAGCGCATTGAATATGCGATGCCTCATATTGATTTCATGTTGCACATCAACTAAATCAGGATTTACTGGTTGTTTCTCCCCGTTTTGCTAAAATATATACTTTTATTTTTATATAAAGTTAAGCGATCAGCACAAGATGCATAAATAAATACTTTTTGGGGTTGCACTGTGCGCATCGCCGCTACCATTAACATCATGGATGCATCAATAAAGGGAAATACAATGCCCCGAGTTTATTTGGCAGGGAAATAGATAGAGAGAAAATGCAGACACAACAACGCAAGTAATAAAACAAAAAATCCGGAGGGAATATTACACCCAGTTTTATTATGGAACAAGTTGTGTACTTCATGCAGTGCAACCATTTCACCGATGACTGAACGTCGTTGTCCTCATCCTCTGCGTTGTTGGTAAAGCAAGCTTCGTAAGTGTACTGTGAATGACACACACTCTCTCGCATTTTTTGTTTCATCATCACCGTCATCAGTATTATGGTTATACGTATAAATTTGTACTTTAGGCAGAATTAAGCTCACCCGCAGTAAGTCTTGCTGCGTCTAAATGAACCGTGCGACAAACGCATTCATTCTCTTGGTCTGCAAGTGTTAGTTATTGTTGTAATGATACATACATTTTTTTCTGGACATACATACACCCTGCTACTCATTCTTGAAATGGAAGTGGAGCAGCTGCCGAAAGTGGTTTCGAGTTGCAATAATAATGGTACGAATGCAAAGAGCACTAGGAAATAATAGGAGTCTTGTATTCTTGCAACTGCTGAATCGCTGCTGTCGTTGTGGCATAACTTTTTTTATTCTGCTACTTGTCATCATTTAAGACTGCTACTATACCATGCTATATATTGTTGAACGCTATATATTTGTATTTTGAGCAAGAAAAAGAGAGTCTACAGGAATCTGTGTCTGCAAATGCATTTCTGCTTTATACCGTTTACATCTTAGTAGGGAATTTCCCCAGAAAGAGTGTGGTAGGCTGCGTTCTTAGTCAGCATCATAGCACCAATCTAGTAATTGCGTCAACGTGGTTTCCAGAAAAGGCGAAAAATAAAGGGCAAAGATTAGACTACTACCGCTAAACATTTTTATACGGCTGCCTACTTTCATTCATTCACTTCGCCACAGCCACTACTCTTACGAAACACTTTTGGTGTGACATGAACTTTCATGCGATGGTTCCAGTAGTAACATTTGGTATCAAATGGATCGTCTTTCCATGAAGAAATTAGGCGAGTGAATCGAATTAGTACCACTCTACGACAATGTGGTGTGATGAATATGTTCATGGCGATCAACACAACATCACAACATTTCCATGTCCACGGCCATTGACGCTGATTCCGCTGCCATGTATGCATGCAGAGTCAATCACACAAAACAACACATTTGGAGCATCTTTTGTCTCGTCGACGTCAGTAAGAGAGAAAATACATGTATGTATGTACATTTTCCATTCACATGTAAACACATCACGTCGCCGTCACCATATAAAGCGAAAGTACAAAGAAAAAAATATTAGGAACAGTCTTTTCAGATCAAAGAGCCCATTTTTTATATTAAATGATAAACTAATTGTATGTTCACAGTGGGGTTACAACACACACACAAACGCAACGTACAATTTGTCTCTGTGCACAATTTACACACATAGGTACATACATAGGTAGTGGCAAGGTTTTCTCGCATCAAAAATAACTAAATCAAAAAGCATCATGCGATGAGGTAATAAATGAGTACGATTCGGTTGTTGGTAATGAAATCGAACGTTAACTGCATAAATATACGCAGGCCGTTCAGCAGAAAGGATGAAACTCATATTTGTATTTTAAACCTTTTAAAAGCAACGTTACGTGCATCCTCGTCTAATAATATTACTTACAATGGAGCTACTACAGTTTACACTCTAATGAGCCATGCATACATGGAGAACAAAGAAAGTTTACATTCTAAATAAGTACATACGATGTGTGGTGCGGTGCATGTCGTGCATTGTAAAAAACTAGAAAAAAAGTGTTATGATTCTACAGCCTGTTGAGAGAACGAACATCTGAAATTAAACTGTCGACGAAAGCTGGACAAACTGGAAACTCGTGTGCACACACAAGTTCGCCTCTGCAACCAGTAATCATCCAATTTATTCCTTTTGCTTAACAACATTGTTCTTTCATGTAGCACAAAACACATACCATGTATCTTTGTATACACACAATAATATTCACAGCAACGATTGTATAAAAAAGGAAACCCTTCGTACTTTCATAGTATGAGCGATCAGTAGAAAATGCTTCTGGCAAAGCTACAATAATATAAGTATATTATACACCAAGGAGGATAAATTGTTTGCTTTTATTAAAAAGGGTAAAATGCGGTGTATTAAAAATCTGCATTTTAATCAAAGCTTACATACAATGTGTGTAAAACATTTGTCGTTCTGATCAGAAAAAAAATTAAAGTGCATCATCCTCCCATGATCACAAAAGAAATCAGCAGGCAAACAATGTGTGCGCATCCAAAAAGTTTTCCCGTATACTCCAGTTGCATGGCTAACACAAAATCAGAACAAAAAGTGCTTCACTTCACAGCATAATCCCCTTGTGGGAAGCTATCATGTTTCCAGTTGTAAACCATTGAAAGCATTCAAAAAAATGTGTTCCGATCATCTCGTTGTTTTGCCTGGACTCTTCCTATCGTTGGTTGACTCAGTTTCCAGTTTAAAATAAGCTGGAAGCCCACTGGGACGTTAATTTAAGCCTTGCTGGAGCAACCCATCTTTTGAAATATTAGGCCGTATTTTCGACAACTGTGCTGCTCGATACGATGCAATGAAATTGCAAACATTGCACGAATGCATGTTTATATATTTTTATACCTAGTTTGTTTTATTACCCGGCAATGTTCTTGAAAAAGTAGGAAAAGGAAATGGTCTCGACTACACAAGAATAATAATAACACACATTTTAATGGCGAGGGTGAGAGCATAACAGCATAACATTACATAGAGCAGGTCTGAATAAAGTTGCTGATATTTCACCAAAATAACGGAATGGAAAGCTTATTTTTTCAAGGCACTGTGGATAGTAAACATACGGCAGAGTAGAACAATACATTTTTTCTTGTAGTCAGTTTAACAGCGAGATGCTTGTGTTTGCTGTTTATTACTAGCACAAAAAGTTGTACTTGCTGTGTAGTCTCGGAGTGTAGGAGAGTGAATAAGCACTTAAGCATTAATAATGCATGCTTGAATTGGAGAGTAGTGGGTCATGAACCTTTATTTGCCTCTTCTGTTTCTCCCTCCTCAGCAGAATATTTAATACGCTGCTGCTACCGATAGATTTTGTGGTAGTAGTGGCTGTACGGCAGTACTTTAGTTTACAAACCATCAACAACGATGCCGAAAATTCCGACTTGAATTACACATCCTTGGTTTTTCCCGTCCTTCTTTTGCCTGCCGTTATTATTATTATTATTTCTACCGAAGAAAGTTCGTTTATTAAGGTAATAGCATTGCAATATCTTTGCATAAAACGACAGAAAATGCAGCGGTGAACACAATATATAAAGTACAGACACCTTCGCCGCCTCCAAACACACTTTTGTTGTTTGTTGCTTGCTTTCTTGATATTCCTCTGTTAGTTGTTACTGTTGTTTGGAATAATGGCACGTACACATATAATGTGTTTAGAAGAAGAAAAACAGCGTGCTCCAGATTGTCTTCCTTGTAGACAATGCGGTCTGGTGGGTGAATGAGCGAGTAAAAGTTGCATGTGCGTACTTACATGTTTACCGCCTTTACTTTATTACTTTATTTACATGAAGGAGGAATACAGAAACTATTAGGGTATAAATATAAAGACATATAGTCACTGCTACTGGTTGACTGACACTGACGCACGCAAAGCAAACATTTGCCCGTTTTATACATTTTTTTTGGTTTGCTTCCTCCTTTCACAATTCAAGAAGACTTGACATAATCATGAAGATTCACGACGACGGGGAAAAGTGGCCATTATGAAAACTACCACTACACATGTGAAATGTTTCACGAACATGTTATCTTCATCATTATTAGTATAAATTGGTCATTGATTTTGAGTTTCATTTAATTAAAAAAGGCTTTGACCAGTTGTTGCGATTCCAATTATGTTGGAATATTATGGCATGCATAACAGACACGATGGTTTTCCCGATACTGGAATACTTATTAGATGATAAAGTCGGTATCATCATGCAAATGATGTAGGATTAAAGATGCCTAGTGTACTAATTGTAAGTTTTACCTACTAGAGAAGCCGGTATGAAATATTATACAAGATTGAGACACCCGTATAGGCATATTGTAGGCAGTTACCGTTCAGAAGAAATTGTGGAGAAAATTTAGTTTTACGTTTTCCTTATCGATTATACTTGTACTACTACTTCAATACGCAAAGTTATCATAATAAATAACATTAGTTTACTTACTGACTCAAGAGGGTAGACAAAGTAATTCAACTTTGCAATTTTTCACGACGCAAGTATATAATATATTATAACATTGAAGCAGTGGTATTAGTTGATATACCATTTCTACTAAGAATCATCTCAATTTCTATTTTTGCCTATTCCATTTCAAACCAAACTTTTGTGCTGATGTGGTAGCTTTAAGAGTAGAGAAGGTACGAGTTTACAAGTAAGAGCTTCAACATTCAGAAGGATATGGGCTTTATCACAATGATGATCTTTCAAATATGGTATGATATGATAATGATGACACGGACAATTTTCATTTTTTCTGCTGGCTGGATTTACCAAAAGTAAAAATGATGGGAAAAATCTGGGGAGCCCACTTGTTGTAAAGGTAGAAAAATAGACTTGTGAAATAGACTTTTGGAATAAGGGAAAAAATGAAGAAAAATCCAGCCGGGAAGAATGATGTAAGTTACATTTGCCATGATCAGCATTTTTTCTTTGTCGTTGCATCTTTTGCATATCCCACATTCATTATGTCTTTTCTTGAATGAATAAAAGGAAAAATGGTGAGAAGAGCACAAACAAGATTTCCCTTTTTACTTGGCACTGCTTCCACCATTTGTTACCTAGCTTGTTGAAGAAACTTGTTCTTCTGCTGTCTGTATTTCTTCTTTCATTTTATGGATGTATGCATGAGCTGAAATGGAAATGAAATGAGAAATTATATCGCAATCTTGGATCAGACAATGCCAGGCACAAAGATGAAGAAAGCGTTGCTTAAAATGCTTTCTATCTTCCCTGACTCTGTGTGTACTCATGTCAAGAGCCATTTAAGGAATTTTCTTTGAGAGAGAAGGAAAAAAGGAAAAGTGAAAGTAAAGTGGTTTCTTTTCTTGAGTTTGCATAACAAGTAGTAGTAGAATAGTAACTGGAAACAAACACATATTATACGTTTTTGCCGTCATCACCAGTGGCCAAATACAAACACCTGCTCCTTCTTTCATCATCATCAGCATATTTCTTCGTACTCAACAAAAAAGAAGTACTTTATGCATGCTTGGCTGACTACTTGCTAGGCTTTAGGAGTAGTAGTATAGTGGCATCACCACCACCGATAGAATTCTCACTCAGCTTTAGCAAAGAAATGTCCACTCAGCAAACTAGATATTTTGACAGTAGACATTGAGGAGTGTAGTAGAGAGGCCTATCGAGGTGTTTTAGGTTTCATTACACTATTTACAAGGAGTGCACATTGGGCTATTTTCTATCTTGAGAGAATAGCCATTGAACATTAAGTGACACTTTGTGACAAGAAAACATAAAATACATTATGGAGAGAGTAAACGAGAAACGTGCAAATAAATGATTCGTATACAGTGAAAACGTACGTATAGTGTGTATAAAGGAATATGGTTTCCTAATTTTTATATTTCCCATTGCTAGATATTATCTACATTTCTTTGTTTAGGTACACACTTCATGTCCATAAATGTGTATGTTCTTACAATATTACTTTATAACGGTGACATACAATATTATTATTATTTTATTTTATAGCAAACTATTTTCGGAGCTACTTTGTACGTATGTGTATTTATGTCGCTTTTGGTGTCAGTAAAAAAGTAGCAAAGGTAGCTCCTTCGTCATCTGAAACTGAGACAAAACTTTTAATGTCATTGATCGAATGGTCTCCTTTTCTTCCATTTATAATTTCACTTATAAAGCTGAAACCGTATGCATATAGCAACAGAAAGGCAAAAGAATGGACGCACGGGACATTTTCAGAGTAAACGTGAGACCGGTATGAAACTAGCAAATATAACAATTCGTTATGTTAAGGATGAATTGTAGTGGCAGTAGGACGAGACAGAGACTTACGATTACATATTCTCGGACTAAATATATATGCATGACTACTAGTAGAAGGTGGTATCGCTATCGCTGTTTTTTGCTGACTAATGACATATTTCTCTATTGATATTATTTCATCTAATCTGCTTTTATGTTCTCCTCCTCTTGAACCGTCTGCACGAAAAATTGGATAAAACCTTCCAAAAACCCCAATGGATGTGTAATATAAAGAAAGGAAAATTCATGTCATATGTAGTAGTGCTATATATGTATATACTATCTACCTACTTATATATCTATCTATAACGGCGATAGGTCATTGTCGTAATCCATCGATAACCAGCTGTTTCTTGTAATTGCATTCCTTTACTTCTTTTCTCTCCAGCCCAATAATAATTATCTAACTTTTATTCCAATGAGCTCTTGTCAGCAATGCAACAGCAATGTAGCGGTGTATGTAGTGACAGATTATTAGATAACTCTGCAAATTATTATTATTTTCTTGTTTCTTGTGTCTTTCACGGCACACTCAAGGAAAGCAACAAATGCACACACATTTACATAATTATATTTCTACCAAGAAACCCGGCAGTAATCCGAATAAATTGTCACTATCTCCTCTCTGTTGGATTGAGCCACAGCACAAAATCATCGATTTATATTTCCCTTTCATGACTATATACACTCGCAGCATGTATACTTATTGTCTACCTATATGAATACGATCATTGTGTGTGTGATGATGCAACACAACATGAAAGTTAGTTATTATTTTGAAGAATTGCGGTCGTTTGACTGAATGCCTGAAAGGAAAGTCGGCAGGTGTGCATCTGGATTGTTTTATTGTTTCGAGAGAGAGAAAAAACTATCGTTGCTTTCTCCAAACTCTGCACATTTCTACTGTTGATACCACATGGCAATAGCTTATATTTAATATATCTACCCAAGTACAGGACGAATCCAGCGCCTTCTTTTGTCTTTCGCTATTTTTGTGATAATGTATTCTTACCGGTACCATACACATTGATATTTGATGACAATACTATTGATTGCTTAAAGCACCGTCATCATCAATAAAATGTATACAAACAACAAACACAGCAAAACTTTAATTGACAATGCATAAATGCGACCATGAGTAGTAGTCAGTTTATGTTACCAAAGTAGACAATGTGTGGGCATTTTTCAACAAACAAGCTAATTTTGTCTTGAGTTGTGGAGTCTACATTCAATGGAATTTGTGAGAATACATGCTAGAGTATAAAAGGTATTGATAAAGTCGCACGCACAAATGCGTATAAAAGGGAAAGGAATATAAGAACATATACGTAAATTTATTTCTTTACTCGTAATGAGAAGTTTTGGCTATAAATGGTGTGTGCACTGATAAATAATGATATGCTATTATTCTCTCGAACAAAAGAAGTTGTCCTACTATCAGAAGGTTTTTTTTCTCGAAAAGGTTAGTGGCTTCCGTTGTACAACTGGCTATCCCAACTATGTTGGTGTGAACAAGTTACATGAAAATTTGTATTTCTTATAATGATGGCATCAGACAGTCCATGCTTCCTCGAAGTCGCGTTAATACAAGATATTATGTGTATCTGATGCCCGTTCGATGGATCAATGCAAAGTAAGAAAAGGAAGTGAAAATTCATAGTAATCTTTTTCCGGGGTATTCTTATTGATTGAATACAAATACTGTTAGACGCTTATTTTTGTCTGGATTTAATAATACCTCATGACTCCAGATTTTCTCTGTGTGCATCCAGTATTTGTCAGAATATTTGGGTACGCAATATTCATAATATGCACAAAACAACTGGATATCACGATGAAACGATTTCTTCTGCGTCTGCACGAGTTGCAAGAGAAATTGAAAGGGTTTTAGGTCTATTACACAGCACTGTCGTCTATAAAATAAATGAACATGATATTTGTTTCTTTCTTCCTCATGCTGTGTTTACATGGTGTGCTTTGCTCTTTCCATTAATATTAGTAGGAATGCCTTGTTCACCACACACCACACACGAAATTTTCTATTTTCCTCGTTTTCTCTCTGGAACAGCTAACTGCTTCTCTGCGCCTCAACTGCTCTCTATCTGCTATACCGGTCACTTGTTCATGCAGTCAAGTAACCCTAGTGTTTCTCTTAACACTGTATCCGGACCCAGATGGTTTATTTTCGATACGTATTCGAATGCAAGGAGTGAAAATGGTGTTATTGCTTTTCATACCAACTTCTTAACAAGATTAACCACCAACCAAGTCCATACACTCATTCATTGCGTGCAATTTGACTCCTTACGCGCAACGTACAATTTGTGACGTGTAATTTGTTTTTAGAGAGTGTTTACAAACGATCCGTATTATAATATTCTAGATTTTCCTAGTTGCCTGCTCATATGTACGGGTGATGGAAAATGTAGAAAAATGACGTGTCCATAGCCTATAATAAATGAGTTCACATTGATTTGTAGAAAATATATATCATTTCATATTAAAGGCATGTCCTGATTTTATCGCTCAGATGTAATATATGCACTCGCACTCACTTTTGGATCAACCAAATATAAGACAGAACAACAAGCATAAGGACAAGAATTTTTGTACATTAGCGGCAGGTAACGTTATGCTTTGCTGCCAATACGGTTCAGCTTGTAGGCAAATAAAAAGAGAAAAGAAGAAAGTGTTACATGACAAGCCTCTGAAATATGCATATTATTTTATTGTGCACCTTTTCCATATTATAAGCAAAAGAATATCGTTGGTATCAAACGGGGAGTCGTTGTATACATACCTACCTGAACACTAGAGAAACCACAACGATATGCCACGAAGTTCAAGCCACCCACATTAGCGCACATCAACACATTACCTTTCTTCGATATGAATAGCAACTTTGTAAACAACAGGCGGGCAAAACTACACCATCACAGACACAGTTTTCTTCTGCCACACTCTCTGGATATTTATATCCACTTTAATAAATTGAGTAAGAATACGAAATTGAAGATGATTTGTATACGTTTTCGTCTTGAACTGAGTGAGTTCGTACTGGTGTGAGTTTTTGAAACATTACCTGATGGTATTTTTGGCCTGTTTTAATATTTGTGCATATATATACCTACTCAGTGCTCGTATTCAGATTTGCCCCATGTGTGTTTCGTGTCAAAAAGACATATTTTTACTTCTATGCTTTCTTCCGTACACAAAATAAAGAATGAGTTCATTGCAAACACAATTCTATTATGAGCTTCCTATTCATAAAAGTTGCTGAACGACTGGGGTGTTCTCTTGCTTGAAATTTAAATCTATTGACCAACACGAATATATTGTGTGTTTGTCACACAAAACGTGTTGTTTTCATGTTTGTTAAACTAACTAGTAATCAGTTCTCTGTGAAATACACTTTTACTCACTATTCCCAACTCAATGCCACTGGCCCAAAATAAAGGAGGAGAGGAAACACTTACTACTAATACAGTTAACTGGAATGTTTGATTATTAACTACTATTAGTATTCGTACTGTTAATGCTGGTAAACTCTATTTTATGTCTAGTAGTAAATAAACTGATGTCGATGACATGCACATTTCCAATTTATGTTAGCATCCGGTCACGACTCCCGTTATTCTACTGAGGTTGGTAAACATAAGTGGCTTAATTGTCACAATTATGCTGTTAGTACTGCCTAAGGCCATTCATTCAGCAATAAATGTATTGTGGTGAAAAAACGCTTATATAATCGTATGGGTATCAGTTCGCAATATTACTTTGTAATTTGCTTAGAATGAATGACCTTTTTAGACGAAATGGCGGAAGAATGATAGAATTTTCTGAAAAATAGAATAACAAAAATGTTGTGACTTTAATTTTTCATTATATTCTCAAATACACTTTCTGAAAACCTAACAACACATTCTTGTACAAATTCTTCTTGCGATAGCTTAATGAAATTCATAAGCCCATCTCCACAAATTGTAAGTTCGTAGTTTTGTATCTTGGCATTATGTTCATATGATAATGCGGAATGAACTAGACCAGTGTGTTAACATTGTGGTTTGGAATACACGCAGGCAATGTCACGTACTCATACATTCCTTCCATACAAACTATCTGACAACGATTATTGTGATTATCATAAAGTGCGCACAGAACAAGAGAATAAGTTGAAGTCTTCACAAGAGCTGAATTCAGATGGGAATATTTTCTTTTCATTTTCTCTTGTGCTCTGCTCCCATTGCAATTCTGAGAATCCTGCCAGATTACCAGAGATAGGGTGGGAGAGGATGATGACGTCGGTGGAATTAACACAACAGTGGCAATGTTAAAACCTCATAGCACTTCACAATACTTACATGGTAATAGTTTACAGCTCTGGTGGTGGTTGTGTCCTCTTAAGGGGAATTCGAAAAGTAAAATGGGAATAATAATGCTGAAGGAAGGCAAGGAAGGTTGTGTAGAGGCAGGAACAGCATCATCAGAAAGAGTAAGAGCAACAATTTCCATACGAATGTGAATCTTCCATTCGGAACGTATAATGATTTAAAATTGAAAAGCAAACACAGACAATAGCAGTTGAAGAAATGGAAGGAAGTGGAGAAAAGCCAAGGAATGGAAGTAAGAAAGAGAGAAGAATGAATACGGAAAGATGTGACTCTTTCCTTACCTACTATATCAAGTAAGGAGCAATGAGTGTAGGTATGTACAAAGTGTGGGGATCTAGTGATGTTCGCAAAAAAGTGACGACGAACACTAGAGAGATGAAAATAGGAAAATGAAAGTGAATGCACACATTCTCTTTGGTTGTTTCGTACAAGTAGGCACTTATGTATATTTTATAATATGTACACGTATATTTTTGGATTAAATGTAATGTACATATATGAAATATATGAATATTGTGTATCGTACTTTTTCTCTTGCTTCCCAGTCCTACTTTTCATTTATCCACCCATCCCTTTGCGTCGTCATTCCCCCTTTTCTCTCCTCTTTCTTTCCTTCTCTCTCTTTATCAATGATATATTCTTTCAGACGGAAACTTTTCTTCTCTCTACCCGTTATGCTGCAAGTTGTACATGTTCCGTTCGTTGTAAATACATACATACTAGTTTGTGTATATACTTAGATATGTGTGTTTCTCTTCTTGTAACATGTATTACATTCGCATATATACACACAAGTACATAATATTATAAACGTGGACATGTAAATATATTGTAACTGTAAAGTATATGTATTACAATAACTCACAGCTTGGTTCGATGACGATGATAATGCAAAAAGGGGTAAAGGGAAAGAGAAAAGGAGAAAAAAGAGTTGCTGATTTCCATTTTGAATTGAATTCAAATCTAAAATCTAAGCAGCAGCTCAGCTGAGAGAGAAAGATGAAAAGGAAAAGTAAACTAACACGAAAGTACATAGTAAAATCCTACACATATTCTAATATTCCAGTCAAGTCAAGTAAACTTATCGTCATCGCACTACCGTCCTCCTCAAAGTTATTCTACTTGCTCTCCTTTCCCGATATGAGTTGACTGTGGAGACTGATGCACATACTTGTTCCTTCATATATGTATTTCGCTTTAGACACACAATTTCTCTCTCTCTCCGACATCCCAACCTTTTCCTTTTCTTCTCTATACAGTCGAACATGCGATTTTACTTGGAACCACACACGACTCATGCAGAGACCCAGGAAAAGTGTCAAATGAATGAAAATGCATTGAAAATAATAAAATGGGAAAAGAAGGCGAAGAGAAAACGAGGACAAGAGAAAGAGGAAAATGAAATGAGACTTGAGTGAATCCAAAAAAGAGAACCACTGACAAAAATGTACTTGATTCGTCCAAAAATACGTCCTATCGTCGGAGACGTATAAGGACAACATTGAAAAGGGGGTCTTTTTTCTTTTTCTCCTCCGCTGCTGCTGTGACGTTATTGTGCGAGATGTTGTGAAGTGATGATGAGAGCATAATATTACATGTTTATTTTGATGTCCTGTTCTTTCAAGTTCCTCCTCTTCTTCGTTTTTATTCTTCAATAATATGATATATAGGAAATGAAACCGGGGACCAGAAAAAAGAATGTATATTTGTCTATTTCGTATGCGGCTAATATACATACTTCTTTATAATTTGTACATTTCCAGTACTATCCTGGATCAAATATCCACTCTTCTTATCAATATCAACAACAAACAAGGAAAATTCAAATTTACCCAAAAATATTGCATTTTTATGCATGATCAGAAGCATACTTGACGACTGGTTGTAAAAATATAAAGGAAATCAAAGCAACCGACAATTTTAAGGAAAAACGAGACAATGATTGGAAAAAGGAGGACCAAGGAAATCAATAATTGGGGGGAGGGGTGAAATGTCTCGAAACAAAATACACACAAGTTTAGTGTGATTTTGTTGAAGGATACTGGTGGCGATACAATATACCTGATATATAAGTCCCAATTTCACAATAAAATATGCCGTTCTTCTTCTTCAAATATTGTGTTCCATTTTCTGATCTCTTTGACAATTCCACCGCCTTTTTGTTTCTCAAATGGACACAGTTGTGTAATCACTCCGCAACTTATTTCCTCAAAGTAATTGGAAAGCAATGCTTGTCTACTTGTCTCGCCTTCTTGTGCGTCGTTATATTATCTCAAGTCCCAACAAATTCAATCCTTACGAAAAGAGAAAGGTTTCTTTTGTCGTGTTGCTGTCGCCTTTGTCTGGTTTTGTATTTCGCTATATTTTTCTTCATCCAGACGAGAGCACATTCATTTGAGAATAAAGGAAAGATGAAATGAGAAACGGACAACAAACGTAGTAGATGTGTACTATGCTTTTTTACTTTCTTCAAAATGTAATAATGGTATTTCCCTTCTCCAAAAAGGAAAATCTTCTTTCTTTACTTTTCCACATGCTTCGGTAGATATCAAAATCCGATGAGCAGATATATAGACAATTTTCTTCCTGCAAAGAAAAAATTCTCCATCTTACATCCACATCTTTCTCTCAAACTTTTTAGTACACAAGTTAAAAGACGTTTTTGTTGTAAGAGGAAAAAGAAAGGAGTGAAAAAGAGAAAAGTGTAGGGAATTTTGTCTTGATTTTTCTTTCGCGCTCTGGGAATGAAATGGTGCGCATACATATAACATATACCTAGGAAAACATTTCTTCTCTAAATCCGCTTTCATTTTTTGAAGTAAACAGATGCATTAGGGTGCAAAAATGGATCTCATCCGATGATGGGATCACTTGAATGATTTCTTTGCAGAATCTTTTCTTCTTGAAAGTATTACACCATTTCTTGTCCCTTTAAAGAACACACCTACCTTAAAAAGATAAATTTACTCAGACTTCTTCAAGTGTGTACAATGCTGTCGTTTTCATAACGGAATCCCTTTTTGTAACTGCATGCGACTATAATTCCGTGTAGAAAAATGCATTTTATTTTACACGTTTAGTTACAAAACACTTTTCGTTGGGAAATACATGAAACTGTTATTTATAAATTAAGTAAATATGCTTTCAGCTTTTTTTTGTTTAAAGACGGTTGCGTCACTTTTTGAAAAATAAAACTTGTGAGCAGAACACAATGCCAGACAATACTACTGCCGTCAAGAAAACATGACAGATATAAATAGTTGCACAAATAAGGCAAAGAGGCTCAAACTTCTCGAAAAGTGCTTTTACAGGTAAACTGTCATATCTGTTAAAGTAAGGGAAAAGCTAAGCGAACAACGGTATAAGCAACGACAACAGTTAGAAGTTTACACCTTTTGGCCGCTGTTGGAAATCTCCATACATTGCGCCGTTTCTAACAAAACACATTAAATGTAAAATATTATGTAATGCATATATGCGGATAATATTAGTATACCGGGTACTGCACTGGTTTTAGTCAGTCACACTCAGAGTACCACACTCACTGGCCCATTTCCAAATAATGTCTTTAGTCGTCCCCTGAGACATTGCTTCCATTTCAGCTAGAGAAGGAGAGAAGAAGAAAAAATCGCTATTACTATATACCGCGCACAGCTACACCAACACTTGTACAAGCCGTTATTCGCTTTGATTGAAGAAGGAACAGTGAAGTGGATGAGTTAGGTACGCATATAGTAGACATATAATGTACGTACCGAGAACACGTACACATATAGAGACAAGTACACACAAAGATATAAATGACATCATCATTATCATCATCACGGCTGCGATGCTGATGGCAATGCAGGGGAAAAGTGTGGAGAAAGCATACTTTCATAAGAAGTATTGCAGGTAGAAAAGTGGTAGATATAGACACTAGGAGTGGGAGCACTTTGTTGTTTGGTTGGTGAAGTTGACTCCCATGTACTTAACAAGATTTCCACTCTCTCATGAATTATTAATATGTCGTAAGAAGGAGACGAAGAAGGAGAACGGACAGAGTGAAAGTCTGTTTAGGGAAAGAGTGTAGCTGTGTAGTAGGTTCTCATGAGTGAACAAACCAAGTAAAAGTTTTTAAAAAAAGTTAACGTGGCAAACAGGTGAAGTGTATCTTGAGACGGAACATGTGAAGGGAGGGAGTAAAGGTATGGATGTGTTTTACCTGTTTCATGAAAAATTGAAAGGTGCTTTATACTCACTCACGTATGTTTACAAACCACAGGGATCACTGAACACAAGAGTGTATACGGTTGTGTGGTGTATCAGAGAAGACATTGTAGAATTGTAGATGTGCTACTAATAATGCATTGTTGAAGTTGACGTCATTCATTGTAGCCCCGAACTCGAGTGCTGATGTGGTGCTATTTGCACTGCCATTCCTATGACTTCCTTCTAAGATTTGACACTCCGGTACTGACAACTTTATGGATTGGACCAGAGACCTGTACAAATAATATATGTATATATATTTTTGTTCGGCGCAAACTTTTAAAAGTGACTAGACGCATAAAACCGTTTTCTGCGTTAGCCACCAAACTACTCAGAATGCTCACCCTATTCTTTCTTTGCACAGCAAGAAGGTGGATAAACTGTAGTAACATAATGTTTTAAGCAGGCAGCAAGCACCGTTGAGGTTTTTTGCTATTAAATAGAACGTTATTCCAATTTTATGAGCACCATTTTCCTCTCAAGTTATCACTTTCATTGCTTCAAGGTCCTTTCCCCATCCTACAATAAAAAACACTTTCGTTAAACTAGAATGATTCCGTCATGTATAAATACGCAAAATCATCATAATACCGTGCTCTACAACTCACTGTTTTAACTATTCCAGTGATGCCGGTTGGACAGATGCCAGAATATATGGCAGCATCAGCATTGCCTATTTATAAATATAAACGCCTACTTCTATTCTATGCATGCTATGGTATATATGGACCCCCAGAAATTTTTACTGAACTCGAGTGCATTTCGGTGCTGGTTGGATGCATATAAATTTTAATAGAGCACACACTTGAATGAAAACAACCAGAAACAGAAAGTTTTGGCCGTGTGTACGCTACATAGAAAGTAGGGAAAGACCCAATAGGATACACCATCATCATCATCATTTGAGATATCCGCTGTAGTTTTTTCCCTCGTTCACGTTTCTGTGAAGCAATAAAATGCCAAGAACACACATTCTTCTTTGTACACTATTCCAATTTCAGGAAGCTTGCATGATTTTATGGGTAACTGTTACCCAACAGAATGTGAAAGAGAGACGGAGAGAGTGGTTAAGGAGGAAAGTGCATTGCTGCTCTGTGGCACTGCTGCTGCTGGTTCTCTTCTCGAGTTACATCGATAAGTACATACAAAAATGGGTACTAGTTACATTTTGTGTAAAAAGATGAAGTGTCTGGAGATAAATAACTTCCTGGTTTTTCCTATTTTCTACTTTTCATCATCATCACCACCACCACCATTGACTCCAGTCAAGTATTGCAGTATATGTTGCAGTTGTACTCACAACTGTGCTGAGTCACTACTCTAGCTCTCAAAAGTGTCTGTGAGCAAAACAGTGGCGCTAAATCAGTATCAGTTACAACGTATAGAATATAAAGGGACATCATTCTTTTTCTACTCCTCCAACTGTAGTAAAGAATATAATATTACATCGGCGAGTGAGATCCTCAGAACCATACGGCAGTGAATGAATGAATGAAGTAAGTGTGCTGTGAAGCTCCTACGCAATGTACAAACGGAGAAAACAACTATTCAAAACGAGGAAAGCCATTGTAGTATGAAATGAGTTTTGTTCAACTAAACCGAATAATACATTATTTGTTAAAATATTCCCGTTGAAAACAGTTGAGCGGTTCATAATCCTTGAAATCGTTTCATTATCGTTAGAAAGTTGGAGAGAAGATCGAGAGGGAAAAAGTTAAAACAAAAACTATCGTATTAGATCAATGTGTGTAGGTTTTTGTTAAGAGCGACCAGTTTCTTGTACAAATTTTATACTGGTGTTGTAAGTCTCTTTTTCATGCGTTTACATTTTACGTAAAGATATTTTTGCAATACCACGCCATTGAATGTGTAACAGCGTTACATCTGAAGTGAAAAGTTTTTGTAGTTAGACAGTAGATTGATGCTCAAAGATACAAAGACGTTAGGTACCTAATATACAGAGTTACTGTTATATAAAATTTCCAATACTCTTCCCCGTAAAATGCATTTAGATACAAATGCCTACATAATCCATATCCGTCCTCTGGCTGCTTTTTGTATTCCTATTTTAAGTCAACTTTTGTTGCTGCTGTGTTCTCGTTGTGATGTGGGCCCATGTTGTACGTCCCTGTTTGTCTCCTATTTTTTGCGTCTCTCTGCTTTTTAATGTGATTGACAAAATAATGGATACTTTCATTGGTTTTAAGTAAATATACAATAGAAAGTACATGCTATGGTACAACATAGAGGATAATACCATCATGTTGATGTTGTTGCAGATGTGATGATTTACTCACACTCAACTCAACTCTCATCGTGAGCGTTACGTTATATCCTCTTGTTACCACTATACATGCATTACAAAAAAAGTTACAAGTATTGATGAGGTTCTGTTGAAACTGTTATTTGAGGATGATGAGGATAGTGCAGAAGAGGATGAGTATTGTGTTAAGAGGAAATCCGTCTGGGATTTTTGTATCCCTTTTCAATTTTTTAAAGTGAAATTCTTTACTTTATGTTTCTCGTGATATATGATGCACATAAGCGATAACAAGTATATAAAACATATACATGTATAGGTACCCACTTTGTAGTTTGTACTTATAATTCTACAAACACCCAACTTTCTCAACAATACATCTTCTTTTCGTCGTGGCTGGAGGAAACTTGTTTTTTAAGAAGATGAGTTGTGAGTACTCCGCTCGATTTCCAAGAAAAGAGTCAAAAGCAGCATTAATGAGATGAAAAAGTATCTAGAGAAATAATGTTATTTCATGAGTCCTTCTCCAGTTAGTTGAGGTTTAGCTTATTTATTGTGCATTATTGTTGTTGACTTGTGAATTGTTCAAGTATATACACAGATCTTCATCGTCATCATGTCGTCCTCCTCTTGTTCGAGTCATTTTCAATAATATTTTAGTTAGTTAGTTTTCAAGTCTTTTGTACAAGATACATATGAAAAGTAAGAGGTATACATATTATATACCAAGTTGCATCAAAAGATTGCTTGTTGTAGTAATAGTATTTGTTGGCCCTACAACGCTTATCCTATCCTAATTCCTGATTTGGTGGTAATGCTAGTACACAACACACATCACATTTCGTCATCCCTGAACTGCCTGAGAAAAGAAAACTTGACAAGATGAGTGGAAACTCTGGATAAAAGCCTAACCAAACCACCAAACAATAACAGCAACTTTTCTAATGAGTCCCCAACATGTTCGAAAGGAAACTTGTCATTGCTTGTGCCAGCATAAGACCTCATCCATATATCGCATCGGGATTTAGTCTGAAGAAGGATGTACATAAAATCATCAGCTTATAGTTGGGTTTCCTGAATGAATACCACAAAAAACGGATGGAAAGTTTTTGCTGTTTTGTGCTCGTCTTTATTCAAGTACTCCCAGAACTCAAAAATAATCTCGTGGGAGAATGAATGTGGTTCTGTGTGGTCTCATTATGCATAATAATATTATATTTTGCTCGTGTCCGTATAAAGGTTTTTTGTTATGAATGCGGATAATACGGAAAATTTCAATTTTATACGATGATGAAGCTGAATATATACATACGCACGCTATGGTTAAATGGTAAGAAAAAGGAGGCAAATTTTCAAGACAATAATAGTAATCTTGAAAAGGGGAGGAAGAGCTGAGTCCATATTTAAAAATATTTGCTCATATATGTGTAGTAGAACTTCTTGAAAGTATATAAAGCAATTGAAAACGAGAATCTCACAATTTCTTCATTTTACTTTCCCTATTCAACGAAATGAGGCTGCCTTTACATTTAAGCACATCATTGTTTTCGTTGATGAGAAAATGTAGGCACGACTGGAAGAAGCGAAGAGGAAAACTGCTTGCTTGTTTCTCAAATCGATTTCATTTCTTCTTGGCTTCCTTCGAACATACAACTAACAACAATATCAACCAAGCTAGAGAAGAAGTAAGTGCTTTCTTTAAAAAAAGTTTCTCCTTTTCTTCAAGAATTCTTACCATTTACATTTCCAATAGTGTTGAAGGTTATCATCATACATGCCAAATTACAGCTATCTACAGTCCCTGTCCCTCAAAGAGGAGTTCACTTAAATTGACGAGTGGTGTTAAAACATGGACCGAAAGAGAGAGACTGTGAAAGAGGTAGCGTAGAAATTTTGACATTTCAAATTAAATCTATCTGCCACTTCACTTATTTAATAAAATGAAATCCTACAGTGTGAAAAGGAGGACTAATTTTACCATTAAATAGTTTTTACATTATGACCTCTCAACTGATTCCATTCAATTTTGAAGTGAAGAGCGAGAGAGAGCCAAGTCTTGACTTGAAAATTGTTATGTTCGTTCCCCAGTTCATTTGCTCTTGACACATGTCTCAAGGACTTTCACCCAAAATGCAAGGCATAGAACTGCGACTGCTGGTATTGGCACAGAATCGAATAAAAAACTTGTTAAAATTGCTTTTTCAGTTGTTGTCGCGGTCTTTACGTTGTTGATATTCCTTCTCCTCTTTTGACGATTTTTGATAAGGGTTTCTTGAAAGTTAAAATTGATGCTAAATACGTTTGTATGTAGTTGTTGTCGTGAAATTAGCAGACTGCATATATAACCACAATATACAGTTGCAACTGTTACAACTGAATGTGTATATTTTTCTTTCTGCTTTCAATTCCAGAATTTACTAATTCAGAGTGTTTCCTTTCAAAATACGCTTCATTTGTTCTACTTCACTGAATCTGAAAACTACACATGCATGCATACATACATATCTATTTATCTGGGCATTGTATATAGCAGGACGTCTACAGAATTATTGATTATTACTTTAAAAACTGCATCTCCTACAGTGAAAAATTACCATTCAAGGACGTATACCACCACCGACACAGCACAAGTTGGAAAATCACAGATGCTGCACGTACACACATCCGTCCTCCCCTCTCGGCCACGTCATTATTTTAAAGTAGGCAGTATTCAAAGAGACGCTTTTGTTCGACGATTCTTTATCAACGTTGGCTGGCTATGTGATGGCGGTGACGAAAATGAATTGGCATAATGTAACGCGTAATCAGAATCGGACGCAATATAATCTCTGCAAGTTTTAATCACAAAAGCGACACTTGTCATAAGAGTAATATTTTTCCGTGTATAAAAAATGTACCCTTTTCACTGCAACTTTCAGCAGATACGATACATTTTTATTTATATTTTCGTACGAGTGCTTGTATGAGTGATTTTAATGTTTGTCTGATACAGAATAATAAAAGCTAACCGAAATGCTTGCTCTGCTCGCGGACATAATAGCGAAAATAGGGATGCTGAGCATGAAAAATATTTGAAGGGTTCAATGGAGGGTAACACTCTCATTCATTTCATTGCTTTTGCTGAGTGGAGTTTAGCTATATAATTCCTATTCGATTCTGAATTCAACATACAAAATAAACCCATGCTATATGGACGGAACGCATAATATTTATACAATACGAACCCGAGATGCAGAAATATATTTCAATGTTCACTCACTTTTCTACTATGTACAAAACGTACTAGAAGAACGGCTGGAATGAATGAGATGCGGATAAAAACTGCAGACAAAAGTGAGGAGGAATATAAAACGCAGGCAAGTGGAGAGCTCAAGAAGAGTAAAATATTTTTTTACTACTACTTTATACTTCTACCCCTACACCACCCAAAACTACTTTTATTTCTTTACTGCTTTATCCGTTTAGCCCGGTCGGTGCTGCTCCATAATATTCTTCTTGGGTATTCTTAAAAGCCGGACTGTACCCGTGGTGGTGGTGAGATACGGATCCTATGAGTTGATATATGGACATGTATATTATTGCTGTTATTGCAAAGGACGTTAGGATGGACCCTCTCCTTTTTACTTCCTTTTTGTCTTCTCCTTCGCAGCTGACACCAAATACATGATTTTTTCTTGTTCAGTAAACATGGATCGATACATACAGATCGAACCAAACGTAGAAAATAAGCAGAATTGAACACGGAACAAAAATGTTGATAGATACATTCGCTATTTCAGTATAACCGCTTCTCCTAGGAGAAGAGAGAAGCAGGGAAGTTGGTTGCTCGGTTTTTATTCTCCATGTTAGGACGACCAACATGACGATATTTTTAGTAGGGGAAATGCCTAACAATTTCTTATCATAGCATACATATATTTTTACAACGATAACCTATTCTTTATGATATCTTTTACTCCTTTAACCAACCCAAATCTAAGAAAAACGCGTATGTATGGTATACAATTATGGCGATTTTCATATTTCTCATCTTTTTCGGATATGACGTGAATATCGGAAAAGGAGGGAAGTGAGGGAAAAGAAAATGTGGAAAATATGTATTATTATTGTCCTCTTTTCTCCTCCTCTCCTCCTCCAGAAGAGCTTATAAGAATGAAAGGATGACGACTGGAGAGTTTTTTCTCTGCTGTATCGCTGTATGGAGAAGCTATCACCAAAAAAATACATGGAAGCTAGAAGCTTTTTTTCTCTCGTTTCTGCAGTAGCTCTCCAAAGCCAAACTAAACTACCTCGGAGTATTGATTACGAATATAATATTCTTTTTCTCTTGCAGACACCAGTTCTCATCTCTTTTGCTCTCATTCTGCTGTAGTTACATTTTTCTTGCTTGTCATTCTTTTGTAGTAATTCATACACACAATTTAATGATATCCTATAATATTATTGCTATCAGTTCACAAGAACGTGTGTATATAAGGTGTTCTGTTCAATGCGTCTATATGTGCATTATATACCGAGCAAGAAAATCTTTATTAATATTTTATAGATACCATATTTATACTTTGTTGTATGAAACGAAAACATCCCAAGGTTTAGTTAGACTTTGGTATTGAGTCATATATTATATTTTCCACTAGTGAACTGTGTAGCCATAAATTGCCTTCATCGTCTTCGTCGAGCAGCATCTTTCATCTTGCTTTTTTCCTTCATCTGCTTCAATGTTCCTGTGGCTATATGCCCCGCTATATAAGCATGTATGCATTATATAAAGCTGTTCACGGTCGCACTTTTATTCCAGGCCATTATGCACCATAGACGTAACAGTACTGCACACACACACCAAACCAAACTATCTCGTCGTCATTAGTATTCCCTTCCTCCGAGGGGCGTCTCAAAAGAAAGAGGAAGAAGAGAGGGAATGGTGTGAGAGGCAAAACGAAAAATACATAAGTACATGTATATTAAATATGAGAAGGTATAGCTGAATGGTTAACGGCTAAGAAAAAAGTTCTTTTTAAGACGAAGCAGCAGAAACGAAACGCGATGTCGAAGACGAGAGCCAAATGTACAAGAACATTATAAAGGAAGGATAAACACAAGGAGTGAACCTTCCTTCTCTCAATTCTATCTCTCTTCCTTTTGAAAATATTTTTGTTCTTTTCTCGTTTCTTGGGGTTGGCTTAAGGCGGATGAGAGTAAGAATATGGTGGCAGTATAGTAGTAGGCTGTATGTGAGTGTATGTAGGTATGTATTTATATATTATACGTCTATGTGTGTTTGCTTACTGGGGTAAATCAGAATGATATGGATGAGGAGTGAGTAGGGAGAAAGAGGCTAGAAAATCTTTGAACATGGAAGGAGGAAGGAAGGAAGAAAATGGGTGCAATCCTTCTTATTGTCCGCCCGCTGTATTATTAAAGAAGAAGGAAAAATTATTATCGTGTACTTTTTATTCCTTTGGTCCAAAAAGAAGAATGAGAAATAATGAAAAATACGTTGTTCAGCGGCGACAATGGTGTTCGGCTGGGTGTCGGTGGTATAATTGTATATATATACACATATATATTAAGTACATATGAGTACCTAATATGTATACGATGCTATATATAAATTATTTATCATTATTCATGTTGTTGTACGATGATACGTACATAAATAATGCCAATGTTTGAAAACATAGGTGCCATAAGTATTTCTTGTATTTATCATGCCTCAGCGTCATGATCATGGAGTGTCATTATTCTTATTTCCCACGATCTCTCTCTGAATGCGTATTATGGCACATGGTCATATAGCAGGAATGAGGAGGGATAGAGTCATCGTGGAAGTGAAAAATGCACGTTGTCTGAAGTAAAATTAATGATGGTGTTCGTGCTAAGTGGTCATTCAAACGGGATTTTATGGGGTGAAGAACCTTTTGTTAGTGGCGGACCGGTAGGGCGCTATCAACAACAGATTTCCAGTCTCCTGATTTTCAGAGATAAAAACAGAGTCCTTTCTTCGAAATGGACGCTAAAACATGAGAGATATGCATGTGGTGTGATTATGGTCATAATTGAAATTGAAAGAGTTTGCAAAATCGTTATTCTGACTGGATTAATTTTGCTAGCGGGCCTTCTACACAAATTTGGAATTTACGTCAATGCCGTACTGCCAGAAGCTGTAAGGCATGTGAAACTACTGCACATGATTATTTTTCAATTTACTTTCCCAATCAGTGCATAATTATCATCTAACAAGCCAACTTTTAAAAAGTTGGAGAGTAACTCTTTTGCTCGTGTTAAAAACTTTCCACATCTCATTTTCTACAGTTATGCATTCCAACAGACTGTTTTATTATATTAACAGAAATTTGTACTTGACTATTGCTTCCACCCCAAGTAAAGATACACATTTGCCTCTGTAATTATTCACTTTTTAAATAGCAAAAGATTGTTTCATAATTGTAATTTGTCCAACAAGTCATAGTTATAGGCATAGTAGGCATATTCTCGTTCCCAGTGGTATTCTCTTAAAGTTTATAAAAGGCTACAGTTTCACTTTCACTCGTTATATATTATATACCATTTGTCCAAAAATGGTAAAGAGCCCGAATAAACATATACACCAATGAAAATGAACAACTCACAGAAAACGCATCAAACACCATCTATGCGCATTATTTTCATACATATATCATCAATGATGATTTATCATTCTTTCATCGTGTCCACGAACAGCAAAGTTTAACATAAACATAAGTAGGTTTCTTTACCGATATTTTGAGGCAATCAAGTTAATTATTAAATAATATGCCAGTGACGCATCACAGCTTCTTGATAAAACTTAACAAGACAAGCATTATAATTGAAGGTACAGCAGCAGATCTTCCATAATCAATTGAATTGTATTAGCCGAAATTACTACAGAATTCCATTAGCATCGACATTCGGTGTTTGATTTTTCACAACTGAATGTGAGGAATGGAAAACTACATGTTTATCGTCGATGCTCACGTTTTTATTCTTTTCGTTTCTGTTTACAAAAAGAAGTTATTTTTGCCTTTGCTGCCAAACAACTGTCATCATGTTTGCTTCTTGGTACGTACATACGTACGGCTCTATCGTAAAATTCTTCGATAGAGCCTACAACACACTTTTTGTGCGTTAAAAGAACACCACCAAGCACATAACCTACACGTCTTTTGTCCATCTCTGGAAAAAATTTGGTGGTAATGCAGTTTTCACCAGCGAGGATCTACAATGTAGTAAGAAAACAAGAAAAACGAGAATAAATAGGATCGTGGCCAAAAAAGAATTGTGTAATGTACTCGAGGAGGGTTGTGTGTGTGACTCTGTGTGTTCATGTGACGAAATAGACAAAAATCACAGAAAAATACTGACTCACAGTGAAGAGTAGTAACTCAACTCAATAATATCTTGCTGAAAACATTTTGGTTGTCTATCCACCACCACCACCACCGCTGCTTTTGCTGCTTACTTTTTATGTTTACTGCTGATTCTTCTTCTGTGAGAATATACAGTGTGGATTAGAGTACTATGCAGCATTGTACATTTTTTCAGTTGAAATTGATGATGATGATGACGATGATGGTGATCATCGTCTTTCTTGCTTGATGTTGATGCTGCTGACGACCTTCTTTTTTCGGTGCATGAATGAATGAAAGTGGAGTTTTTTTTGGCAAGAAAATGGTTTTTCTTTATTGCTTGCACCATCAACAACATCAACACTACTACTACCACCGCACACCACCACCATAATGCCCATTGTACATTTTTTGTGGTGATGATGATGGTTGTATGCATTTGATCACAAACAGAGAGCTTTCTATCCATTCTTATATAAGTACGTGGCTCTAGTAGAAACGTAGACGTAAAGTTTGGCTTGAGTTAGAATAAAGAAAAAAAGGAAAGGAAAAATGGAGACAAATTGAAAGCGTCTCTCTCTCTCTCTCCCTTTCTTTCTGAGAATTTGTGTACACTACAGTAAATGGTATGGTAGTAGTGGTTGGTGGTGGCGGCGATGGCGTACATTCCCATTATCTACTTATGATTCTTAGGCATTGCAGTGCAGTGGTGGTGATGGTATAAGTTTGCAGCAAATATATGTATAAGGCATTTATTTCTTTAAGTATGTATGCTATGTTTCATATCTAATGTTTGTAGTCAAACTGTGAGGAGCTGGCCGCAGTTCAGTTCAAAGCTCAGACTCGCAATCAAGGATTAATAGCATCCAGAGGAGGTCCCTCTGCAACCTGGAGCCTAAACCCATTCATTACTGCGTGTGTATCTCATGTTTTTGCTTGACAGCTAGAAGACGAAAACAAGTTACTGTATTAGTTCTCTTATACCGTCTGGTATATATTTGATAATATAACAATTTATAAAATGAGATATATGTAATAGCTCACCTTACTGATTTTAAAGAAGAACAGCAATTTGTTACCCACTTTTGGGCTAAGCCGTTTCTCCGAGGCTCAGCCTTAAACAAGGACCAGACCTTTTTTACTAAGTAAATTGAAGGTTCCTCTTTCACCTAGAGGTACCCCCATCATTGTTTAGGGCTGAGCCTCAGAGAAAACTGACGCCAAACATGGTCACTTCCAAGCACAGGATAACCATTGGCATAGCAAAGGCTGAAACGAAGTGTAAAAGTAGCGAAGGTGTCCAGCCTGTATATTTGTCGCAAAATATGATGGACGACGAAATTAAACAATTTTTGCACCATTCGTAGTCCCAATTAACTCATCATTTTTGGTTCCCTTTTTATGACCCTAACCACTACCCTTTTGGGACCAGAGTCAAAATAAGTTCGTTTCAGTTTTGACCTCATATCTCCGCCGTTTCTTATCCAAAATTAGTTCCCGAGGTGTCAATCGAAAGCCAAGAAACTACTCCAGAAGCCACATTTTTCTTTGGTGAATTATCATTTTCTTCAACGGTTATGGACATTTAAATATAACAAAAGCTTGAATATTTTTACACTTATGTCTACGGAAAGAAAATTATAACAGTGTGTTCCTATGGCAACCAATTTTGAATTGGAGATACCTTATTTTTCCGTTTTAAATAAGGTAATTGAAAGAAAACAGCTGCCTTTGAAAACATATACGCATTGTTTGAGTAGCTTGGTGCATGGGACTTTTTAAATGATGCAAAATTTTTCAATCCAAGTGAGGGTTTAAATGTAATTGAATTTCTATTTTTGTCGATATATGAAAATTAAAAATAGACACCAGGAACTCCAACAACTTTTATGACTGACATGCCTTTCATCTGCAGTAATTTTGAGTAGATATTCAATACTTATCGCAAACTTTAGAAAATTAAATCTAACTACGTTTGATATATTTTTCTTTTGTGCATGTTTATTTCTTTCTAAAAAACGTTACTGCTATCTATGTCCAGTTCTCCGTCACTGAAATGTAATCTGTCTATCAGAATACTTTACATGTATACAGGTTTTTCAAGCTTCACCCTTCAAGGTTAGTGATCACCCTTGGTGTCAAAAGGGGTCATAAGTTTCTTATATAACTGCTATAATTTCTGAGGGAGAATTAAGTCCCCCTCCAAAAGCGACTATTCCTTAGAGAAATAAAACAAGCATAATCGGGTTATACAACAAATGAAAAGCCAATGAAGCCGTAGCCATTAGGCGCGCATTTGGACTAAAACTAAAGGAGTTTGACATCCCGAGCACGATGGTGAAGGTTTCAGGTTGATCTCAAACCGTTTGCCTTTTGGAGAAAAGTGTCTGCAGTGTATTTGGGTAGCCTTCTTACCCCCAAACTCTTTACAACCTCTGTGGAGCCATGCCAAAGCAATGCTTCCATCTAAGACTACACATCTCCAGACTGGACCCAACAGACCTATTCTACGGGTTTGTCCAGAGCCGACGTGCTCTTTTATATTTCCTACATTATCTCTTGTTTTACTTAACTCACTGTCATATTAAATAAATTGTACTGCGTAGTAAGAGGCATATAACCACGCGTAATTAATTATACATTTAATTATTGCTCACCTCAACATCAGCATGAACATCAAATAGCATCACAATATAATGTGAACATCTAACAATTTACGACGAGGATCTCCGTACTGCTAACTATAAAAAAAGCATAGTTCAGTTAGCAATAAACAACGACATTTCTCACGAAAACAGTAACAGCTGAACAACAACTGTTTCGTGACATGAGTGATCCACAAACAAAGAACTCCTCGCAACACAGCGACCACGACGACCATGCAGAAGTTTTTGACGCCTCCGACAAGCCATCAGATACATCCTACGGTGCCGGGACGTAAATAGGGACGCCGCTTCACAGGGAAATAAATAGGACACAGCTACCTCCACTGCAAAAAACAACAGGATACCGCTTCCTCCACTACAACCATTAAAACGCAACAGGACCCGAGTTCCTCCACTTCCTTGACAACAACAAAACAAGACGCCAGTTTTTCCACCACACCAACAGTAACAAATCATAAAACACAAGATGACAGCCATCGTAGGAACTTTGCGGTCTTTCAACGCCACCAACGATGACTTTGAAGATTGGGAAGTGACCTTCAACTCATTCATCATAGCAAACGTCCTCGACATCAAACAGGCGTTCAGTATCGGAATTCAAAACCGTGCCCTCCTCAAAAATTTGGTAGCACCAGACACTGGATAAGACTACGCTTCCAGATCTGGTCAACGCTATGAAAAACTACTACAAGCCCCAACCTAAAGGGTTAGCCCCAACCTAACGCTATAAATTTAGCTGCCGTAAACAAATTCTACGGAAAACGCCACTCAAGTTTTAGAAGCTATTTGCACGGACCGACGACGCCACCATTTTTGGTCTTCAAAATAGCCTATCGAAATAGTCAACGGGCTATGTTCGAAAAGGACGACAAACTGAGGCTAGACAGAGCAGACAGTGTGCGTGGCAGTAGTATTCCTCCTGACTACAACAACGAGTACGCCGTTAACAAGACGGAACGACAACAGTAACAACAAACAGTTCAGGTCTCAAGGCCAACCATCTAGCAAGCAGCAATCCAGACATCAACAATCTGGAAACCACAGACAGACAAACAACATTCCAGTGATAGCAGCTGCGATGGTCATGCTTGTAACAAATACTACGGTTCCGACAAGCACCGTAGCCACGAATGCCAGCACAAAAACGTAACGTGCTAGAGATGCCAAAACATAGATTACAAGTTACCACGGCATCCATTACCAACAGCAGTTCTGATGTGATAACCGGGACAGTTAAAATCAACGTTATTTCACATCAGATGGAATTCGATACATCTGCGAGACGAGTATCCTTTCCCCCACTTTCTGGAAACAGCACCTCCGGAGTGAAAGGTTGATACCATGTCAACGACAGTTTCGAGCCTATACCGGAGCAACATTTCCTTCTGCGAATTGAACTGCTTCATCGCTCATGATGGATAGCAGATTTCCCACAACAGTCTTGAATGGTCATTCTCTATTTGGCAGAGATTTGATCCGGCTTCTCGATTTTGATTGGAGTTTCCTCAACAACAACACCAAAGTTTCGCCATCACCTTCAAAACCATAGCCCTGTTTTGATATCCAGCCTCCAAAGGCCACCTACACAGCGACTCCCTTATTTGAAACGGAACTATCATTTTCGGAGATAGAGAGTGAGGGATCCCGACAGTTATCCACTGGTCAAAGCGTCTGGGTCAAGAATTTCTCCAAAAATGAAGACTAGGGGATACTTGGAGTAATCGTGATGCATTATTTTGTATACTAAAAGAATTGACTTTAACAAATCCAGGTTTTTGACTGACGATGCAAACCTGACCTCAAACATGCGATGTTTGAGGGGTTATGTACCACTACACCCCAATCATCCTGCCGGGCTCCACGCCGGACTGACGAGCAGTCAAGCATGATCTCACTTGCTACCAGTTCGCATTCTGTCCTTATACCTTTTCTGTCGTCTTGTGACTCCCTACGAGCAGACGTCATTCTCTTGTACTTGCTGAATAAATACACTCACATTTATTAATAATAATATTAGTTTCCACTCCCAGCGTACTTATTAATTATTGGCACAAGTGGTGCCATGACAATATTGAAGAAAGTGGCCGCGTACGTAACAATGTGACGTGCAACCTTTGTGTTTTTGATGAGGGCAAATGTGGTGTTGGGTTATGATGAGCAACACAACACCTTGTGTGACCCAGGTTGGATTCCTGACCTGGTCACTCAGATTTTAAAATTGATTGAAATTAAGTCACGTTACTACATGCGTCTTGTAGCATCGTGAGCTTAGCCTTGTATAAATGAGTTACTTTTACGGAGCAACTAAATGATGATGCGATATCCCAATTATGCCATGTAAAATTATAACTAACGTATTTAAAGGCGAATTGATGTGGTGAAACAAGAATAGTTAGGGAAATGCGACGAAATTCTGTGAAAGTGCCAAATGGCTTTAATTGACCCCGAGATCACTTGTATTCGGACGTATTAGAGTGCTACTACTTAACATGCTGAGTTCTTAACAAGCAGAAGAGAATGGATTTTCTTTACTTGGTTCAGGGTACATCGGAGCATAATGATGCGTCACCGTTTCATGTCGCCTGGGTGGGGTAACTTGATAATTACTTTCCTTTAGTTTCAGTCCAGGATGTATAATGGTACGTCACCCTCAAGTGTCGGTTGGGTGGGCCAACCGGGTTTAGACACTTTTCTAGGAAGTGGTCGGTGATATGATAGAAATCTTCACCGTTGTGTTCTAGTGGTGAAAGTTGACGGTTGAGTTCCTTTAATTTCAGTCCAGGGTGCATTAACAAAGATGTGCCATCCTCCATGTAGGTTCGTTGGGTCAACCGGTTTTAGGCGATTCTCGGAAACGATTTGAGATATCGAGGTGACACCTTCACCGTCGTGTTCTCGAAATCAAATTACTTAATGTATACAGTATAATTGGCGTCCAATTTAAATATTTTTTATATGGGGGATGGTGTTGCAACTAGTGTGTATTTTTACTCGTTTGTTGTATTGGTAGGATTATTCTCTTAGTAAAATCTTGTTTTTAATGTAAATAAATTGAAAATGTAAATTTTTCAGCTCTGAAACTTCTTTGAATTTTGGAAAAAATCACAAATCCATTTCACTCACTGCAAATACGCACCTAATGCGAAGGTTTCATTAGTTTATCTTAAAACGCCTTGGAATAAAGTGTCCAAAACCGTTATTTCGCTATTTACCCCGTTGCGGCTAAACTTGACTATTTTTTAATTGTATTTTTATGTTATCAAACGTGTAATATCCAACTCTGTTTGTTTCATTTCCCAAAAAAGTCGTTTTTGGAAGGGATTTTATCTTATCACTCCCTTTTATTATGCGACTCATGAAGCGCAGGGGTGAGGCACGGAAGGCACGCTGCGAACAAAATGATATACCCTTACGGTTCAAATGAACCATTTAGAGAGCTAGCAGCGTGTTTATTCGTCAGACAAAAATAATATTATTTTAGACGGACAGACAAACACGTCATGTTATTGTATTTTTACTTTTTTTGGTCGTCCTGTGCATGTAGGTGACATGGCAATAACTATGGCTAGTGTAATAGCCCAGTTAAGATGCCTTATTACACCATTGGTATAATAAGCGCACTATGGAAATTTTGGCCCGCTAATGAACATCTAACTACTGTGGTCCTTTGGAAACGAGTACAGGAGGCGATAAATTGCAAGGAGCAAACTTTTATACAAAATTGTTAAGATGTTACATGTTAATGGTCAAGTCCATTTTTGTCTCGAATCAAACATTTTTTGTGCAGAAAATAGCTTCAAAATAATGGTTTGGATCATTATAAAATGAATTGCGTAAAAGAATCCATTTCATTTTTGATTTAAATCCCAGGATATCTAATAGGCGGACCTGGCAAATTTATAAGCATTGTTCACATTTTGTTCAAAAATGAGATATGATATCGTCCATCTTTTCTAATAACGCATACCTTTATTCTCAGTCTATTTTTATATCACATCTCTCGATATTTCCTTTCCTTTACTACTAGGAACATGGAAAAACATTAAACCCTGCTGCTATTATTGCCGTGATAACGATGATGATGAACATCATCACAGGCAGCAGGCAGATGAGTCCGAGAATTGAGACTGGAGAAAAGCGGAATAAAGGACGAAACGGCGAGCAGAGAGAATGGAAAAGTGGAAATCATAATATGTATAAAAGATATGGCCATTAATGGTATTGAGTTCTTTGAAGTAGAAGAGAAGAGTTCAGCGAGCGAGCGAGAGGAAAAAGAGGGATGGGAATGGGAGTTGTAGTGGTTCTAGAGAGCCATAATATTATGCAGTGAAAGGATTTAAAACAATATGGCATGTCAGTATGAAGAAGCGTCATCAGAAGAGAGAGAGAGAGAGAGAGGTATAAATGTGTACACGTATTATATACTTGACATGTTTCATGTGAGATGTGCCATCCATACATTCATATTATTACGTGTGCATATAATATATAGACGTATGAAGAATCGAATGGATACTTCTTCTGTGTATGTGATTCTCTCCCTCACTCTCTCTCTCTCTCTGACTCTCCTTCTGTCTGTCTATAATATCGCACAAGGAAGGCCATTATAATAGTAAAAAATAGCTGTAGTAGAAGTAATAGTTGTAGTAGCGTAGGAGCTGTGAATTCGTGATTTCATTGGATATTTCTTTCTGTAAACAGGTGCCATCCTAATGTACGCAGATGCAAATCCCGTGGCACACACAGCAGTAGATACATACATGCATTTCCCATAAAAAGCAAAGTAGTCGTAGTAAAGTAAAGTAAGTAAGTGGTAAAGCTGCTGCCTACTTGCTTCTCTCCTCTTGGTTTGGTGAACGGAGTGAGTAAGCGAGAGAGAGAGACAAGTAAAAAGGAAGGGAAAAGGAATATGGAAGGAGCGAGCGACGGAGCCAACGAGCTGAGACGGGAAAAGAAGGCTAGGTTCTCTCTCTCTCCTTTCCCTGTCTCTACGAGTGTGTTAAAAGGAGGCTGTAAAATGCATTGGAATAGGGTTCTGAGACACACAGTCTGCTGGATCACAGTGAACCTTGTGCAACTACCCAACTTGTCTCTCTCACTCTCTTTAAGCTTCTTCTCCGTCTCTCTGTCTTTCTCTCCCAAAAAACTCCTCCACCATCATCATTTTCCCCCTTCGAAATATTCTCTGGCGCTCCCTCCTCAAATTCTCCATCTTTACTTTTTGAGAGATGAAAACAACACAACGCGTACGGACATACGTACACGGGCAGGCAAGAAAAACTCCATGTCGTTATTTTGTGCTTACTCATTCACTTGCTCGAATGTAGACGGAGGGAGCAATTCTTCGTGTTATTTTACTTTTGATAAAGAAAGGCAGCATCATTGTTGGTTCTACCCGCAGCATAGCAGCACAAGTAGTAAATTTTAAGTTGGCTTCGTTTTTACCGACACGCAGTTACAGGGTGAAAGCTGTCTAGACAAGACGGACGAAACGAAATGTTGGTGGCTTGTGATTCGCTGCTGGTGGAGTCCATTTTGTAAAAAAGGCGAGAGAGATGTAATTTTTGTGAAAGAATAGTGCCAGTTCTCAGGTAAGCGCGTTCAAGTTTATAGGGAACGGTCATAAAATAATCATTTAAGGATCATTCCTCCCCGAACACCTGTACTTACGCAAAATATATATGTAGGTATCAGAGTAAAAAGGTACCTTGTGGTAGGTACTATAAACTTTATTGCCCTGTTGCTTGTGAAGTACCTGTGTGTTATTATTGTACATTATATATAAAAAAGTGTATGTTTGTTTTTATAAGTGAAAATATTGGTGATATTTCACTTTTTAAATAAAGTAATTTTTGTGGTTTTTTCTAAGAAATTCGTCCAATTTGATGGAGAGATGGCAGTGCCTCGAGAGTTGTTCAAATTCATAACATTATAATCTCAAGCGACTGTGGTGAAGTGACTTTTTGTATGTGAAACTATTTTATTATACCAAGAAATTGAAAGTGGTTACATTTTTCGGTCATGTTACGAGATTAATGTCCACTTTTAGCCAAATCCTACACGTGGACACTTCTTTTCGTTGTGTGGAGGAGCAAGAAACACTATTATCCTCTTCTTAATGGAACTCTGACAGCTTCCTTTTAAGAAGATATCAAGATGATGTGACAGCAGTGGTCGACCAAACGTATATACCAGCACCACCACCACAAACAAATTCGACCGGACGCAAGACAAACATCGAGACAGAAGAAAAATGAATCAGTGGTAGTAGTACACTATCCATCAGACAAAGTCCCCTTTCGGTCTTCACTGTTGGCCTGTATGTTGTATAAAGTATCATAAGGCACGCGGTGAATGCCAAAAGCGGTGACGCAGTTACAACGAATGATGGATTTAAATCATCTACGCTCGTGGTTCGCGAGTGGACCCTTTCGGCATCATCATTCACAATTTCTCCCTCGGCTCTTAACAAAAAACCGGTGGCCGGAAAATGAGAATCATCTCCGAAGGTGAAAAGGGTATGTTTTTATTCAACACACAAGTAAGTTTATTGAACCTTTCCATTTATGAAGGACATCAAGTACCTACCTCACCCCGGTGGACAGGTACTTACAATGTACGCTGTGAAGGGCAATAACAACAGGTTGAAAAACAGGTGAAAGGCCTATCTAGTGCATCATCCTGCAACCTGACTAGACTTGGTAATAAAACCGAAAAGCCGAACGATTTCATGGTACCTTTTTGTAACCCTTACCATTAGATTCTTTTGTAAGGCTTCTGCATTATCGTCAAACTCTGCATCCTTGAAAATACACCGCTAGCTGGAAAAGTGGGGAAAATTTATCTTAAAGCGCCATATACATAATATCCTCCCATAAGGTATTACGCATTCCACAATATTACATCAACCCCGTCATTTTCCGTATGGATTATATGAGAAACACTGTGTTCAACGTTTGATATGTACGCAAGACTGCACATCAAAGATTCAATAGCTTGCTTCTCCTCTGCCCTTATTAATCATTCATGATATGAAAGAGATTCCATCTGTGCATATGACCTCATTTTATTACAACGAGCCATTCAAGCGAAAGTAAATGCAGCATTTCTCTCTTTCTCATAAAATAGTTTTCTTTCGCTTTTTGATGTTGATCACGCTTCTTGTTTCTTCTGCTCCTTTGCCTTTTAGTCAATATAACTCTGTGAATATATTGTAATTTCCCTGCATACATACACAGATAGAGAAGCCATCCATTGCACGGCACGGCTATGGCTTTCGACATCACAACAACAAAAGGGAGAGCTTTTCTCCTCTCCTTTGTGAATTTTTGAGTACAAAAGCTAATTTTATTTTTAAAGTTTCGAAATCCATTTCAAACTCCCAATTTTACTACCTTGAGCAACCCTGCAGGAGTACAAGTTCCAATAATAATAATATTAATAAATCGTACAAGTGCAATGCAAGAGTGGCACGGTACAGCCTGCAGAAACAACTTTTCTATATCAAATTACTCAGACATAAAGAGTTCCGACCGTCCTCTAAAATGAGAGAATATTGAGTTGAGTCTTAGTTATTAAAAAGCCGTAACAAAATGTAAAGTAATAATAAGGATCGACCATTATTGCCCTAACTATTAACAAACAACGCGAGTAAGCTCATTCTAGTTCATTTCTCGTTCCCGTTCAGTTGCACGCTCTACCCCTACGCGAGTTTTGTGTCATTCACTCGCATCTCACACAAACACATATACCACAGCTTACTCACTCTACTCATAATATGTACCACTACACTCGAATCATTCAACAAAGCTAAAAGAAGCAAGCAAGTTTTTTTAAGGAGCGCACTACATTTTTATATTGCTTTTAGTAGCAAGTGGAAGAGTGAGAGCTCTTTGGAAAATTTAATAACCTCAGCCGTCTGTCAAAAAAGGCAGTGTGCATCCTTCTACTCCGATACTGCCGCCGCCGCTGTGTTGTACATTGTTTGTGTTCCCTTTTCATTCATTTTCTACGACGATGGTGCCTCGCCGTTACACCACTTTTGTTAGTTTTTGTTGCACTCTCGTTCCTTTTTTCGTCATCCATCTTTGTTCAGTAAATATATCATTTGCTTGTTCACCGTAATAGTTGAAGCTGGAGCAGAGAAGCAGCAGCAGATATGTCATAACCACTTGAGTACTTTTTATTCTGCAACTATACGGTATATACCCTTTGTCAGGAACGATGAGAATGTGTTGTTTTGTTGCTGATGATGATGATATAACTAATGCAAAAGCACACTTTTTAAGCATAAGTAAGTTACTTTACTTGTATACTTGTTTTAGTAACTCTCTTGCACTTAGGTGTAGTGTATGATGTATTTAGGCGGATACACGAGGAGTTTTCTCTAACTAACTGTATCATCCATTCACCAGTAAAATTCACTAGTTTTTGGTCTAGATGGAGAGGGAAATGGCACGCCTTTTATTTCACACAGGGAGATAGAGAATATGGACTTGATGCATAATTTAATCCTTCACAACAGATCTACTCTCGTCATCTCTCTCTCTCTCTCTCTGTTTCATGCTCACTTTCTCCTCAGACATTTCATATAGAGAGCCCGGGAAAATATATCGTGGTGGCAGAATGACTGGTTGACTGACTCATAGCAAATTGGAAAGGAGACAGGGACAAAGAGAGTTACAGCAAGTTTTGTAAGCATAAAAGGATGCCGTAGTTGGCGAGTCTTGAAGCTAAAAAATAAAAAAGGGTAAGTTTTTTTGTTACGTGCTTACGTAAAAGCAGAGAGGACAGAGTTGCAGCATTGGACCCTTCACTACTTAAATTTGACGACAACGAGGAGAAAAGTCAACGTAGCAATATCACTTTGCATCTTTCAACTAAAACCCGTCGCAACTAGAAAGAGTCAGTTTTTTGAACAGACTGATTGAACGTACTTTCGTTATCTATTTTACTGACTTTTAATACAATATACCGACTGGTGACTGGTTTGATTGATGTACTTCATGTTAATACTTATTTTGGATGCAGGTTATTCAACCAATAGAAAGTTTAAAGTTTTAGAAGTTGAACACCATTACCAAAGGGGACTTCCATTCAATATTTCTCCTTTTTTATCCTGCGTTTTCGCTCTTTTTATGCATGCCGAGCTAGAGAACTCCACTGAGAAAAACGAATCCCTGCTCTTTCTACTAACCATCATCATTATAGCTATTATCAACCTGCTTCTTCCTCCTTTCTATTATTTTTGAAACTATTTTTGTCTGAAGTTACAATGAAACGTGAAGGAAGATGTCCTTTTCAAAGAATACGAAAAAGGAAACTTTCCCTTTTCTTTTCCATTAAATTATCCTTGAAATGAATGACATGAAAGAGCAGGAGAAAAGAAAATAATTGGGACGTAGGTACGTCGTCATCATCTGATGTCATGGTTCATTGAAAATGAAAAAGGAAGGGGGTAGGAATAAGAGCAATAAGATGCCCATAATATACGTTAACTGGATGCTTTCTGTGGGTATTAACGGGATAGTGATAGTTCCATGTTGCTTTAAACTCGGATGGTTTTGCATATTCCTTCTCTCTGTCTCTCCCTTGCCGCTACTATCTATTTGTTGATAAACTTGCCAAGGATCGTTAGAAAATTGATGCTTTTGATGTCCCTGAATGAGTTGAAGCAGAGATAACCTTTAACAGCAATTGTTTTTGCATACATCGCAATGTCCACGTCCAGAGCCCTGAACCAAAATAAACGATTATTGGTAAAATAAAGAAAATAATTCCTGCACACATTCTTGCTCTCGACCAACCTCAATTAAGATATAATCGCAATCCCTAGCACACGAAACAATTTACACAATAATCAAATGCAACATGCCAATTTGGAGATTTACTGCTCCTAATGTAAGTAAATGAGCACACTCCCAGAATTTGATCCCCTTTGGTTAGATACTCTATTCCTATTCTATACCTCCCTATGTGAACGTAATACCAAATCTACGCTCTTACTAAAAGAACGGATTGGCAAGTGTAAGTGAAACACGCATAGTGTGAATTTGTCAAAATTTCGGAAGTGTAGAAAATGTAAAATAATTCATACGTATATTTTTCACAGTATCATTTTATACAGTGGAATCAGTAGGGGCACTTAATGACAACCTTGTAATGATTCATTTAATACGACCATTAGTACCCATTACGTGAGCCTATAGGTACAAAATTTATGATGATGAAAATCTCATATTTTGTAAAGGAAATAATTTGTACATAGTGCACACAGAGAGAAGTGTCACTTGTGTCATACATATTTAAAATATGCTGCTTCTTCCCTGCTCTCTCAGCCCAGCACAGCAGAGATGAATTTTTAATAAAACTACGGAACAACATAAATTGAAGATAGCAAAAGGGGTTATGGAAAGATGATAATAATTAATATGCAAAAATGATTATACGTTTTTGTACATTTCCGAAGCACTTGGAGTGTTGAAATTTCAGAGCATCGTAATATTTTTGTCGTCCTGCTTAAGACATCATCATATATGCACAGTTAAACCATATCTGTTGTCTTGAAGAGCATTTCGGGATGATGCGAACAGCAAGTTATTATTGTTCTTGATGATGATGATGATGAAAGCTTTCCAAAACCCCAGCTCGCTCCCTGCTCCTGGTTCATGCTTTTCTCATCACCATCTCATCATTTTATTCACTTTCATGTTTACTCAAACTATCCAACATCATTCTCATCACATGAACCCGCACTACTCTTCTTTTAAATACGTGCCTTTTCCATGTTCCAGTAATTTTATTTTGCGTCCTCTCATCAAAATCGTATATTACATTTTTTAGCTGTGTAGTACCACCACCACCCACGTCAGTAGTATACATGAGCTTATTACTACGATTATTATTATTATTATTTCAAAAGCAAAATACCTACACATACAAACTTGTAACCTTTCTAGAAGCAAATTTTACCAAATTAGAGCTAGTACTAGACCATTCTATTATGCAAGCACAAGGATTCCGGAGGTATCTTTTCTTGGAAAAACCCTCAGTGGAGAGTCTAGCTACCCGCTCCACAGAGAAAGAAACCCGTAGGTATACAATCGGGGAGAGGAGGAAACTTGCAATATCATCATAAGCACCATATTATATCCGCCAAGGACTAACCACTCCAACAAAGTAAATGTGGCAGCTTTTCATTTCTGAAAACCAAACCAACCTGGAAGTATGTAATACTACTACTACTACTGCATATTATTATTACACAAAAATCTTTCTTACTGTCTTGCTTTTCTCCCTGCAATTCATGTTGTTGCTTTCAGAGCATTATTGAAAATAAAGATGATGCTGAGCAACGCATTTGTACTGTGTGTGTGAACGGTATACGTGAAGACTCAAACTCATCATGCTGCTGTTATTCGTGTTACAAAATGATGATGTGGTTTCATTATGACTTGAAAACTTTCGGCTGTCGTCACGTTCGCCATGTACATTTCTGCCATCATCACTGCAACAACCAAGCCATGTCACCACTACTTTTACCCTATACCACTACCACCGCTGCTGCTGCCTCTACGACCACCACCACAATCCTACCAAGTTCCATTATATCCAACAATTTCTCTTCATTTTGCTTTCAACAACTACTAGAACATCCATCCGAAATAATAATAATACATTCCATTTAGATCCATTCAGACTTTCTATTATACAACTTGGGTATATTTACATTATTTCACTTGAAACAGGAATTGGAATGGAACAGAGAACCTTGTAGACTTGCTGCTGGATACCACTAATAAATAGGGAAAATGGTCATGATATGCGCTTTCGCATTGTATCACACTGCCTCCCATCCAGTATAAAACATATAATATAATGCACATATATACCACCATCATCAGTATTATTAGGTGAAAAATAGTGTTATATACTGTTTACCAAAGAGACTCTGAAACGCTTTTTAGAAATGCAACAAAAATATGCTCACTAGAGAGAACCCCAGCCTCTTGCCGCAAGGACGATGAAGACCACTACTACTGCGTGTATTGCACTAACGATAGAGATATGTATTTATAGAAAATAATGAAATGGACGATACCAGAAAAGCATCGCCAAATGTATGTACGATTCACATTCGTACATAAAAGCACGCATACACGTGCATGTATAATATGAAAAAAATATTCAAAGGGTCCTGGTTGGTAGGTCCAACAGAAAAATAACCAAAGCTTCATCTGCTACATTTCGAGAGATGATGTTGATGATACCATCAGTCTGTCTGCCTGCCAGCCTGCCTACCACATCACCACACGGTTTCCTGTGATTTCCATCATCATGGAATATTTACAAGGCTAAGTAAAAACGGCAGATAGAGAGAAAATTTCTCATTGCAAATACACATATACATTATTATGAGAGCTGAAATGCGCATTCACCACAATGAATAAATTCTACGTGCTGAAACTTGTTTTCACATTTTTTGCGACGGGCACGTTGCGATACATCATCGCATTTACAAACATGTACGTACAAAAAAATATTTTTGTTCCCTGTAGGCTGTACCTAAACCATATAGGCAGCGTAGCTACGATGATGATGATGTATGGTTGTTCAAAATATTCCATTGGAATAGACAACTTTTTTCTTTCTCCTTTTCCGTTTCTCTTAAAGGAATATAAAAATCACACGTACTCACGCTGCCCAGTTAAAATTGAAAAGCTGTTGCAGAAGAACAGAACAGAAGATACCTACAACATATTTTTCAAAGGGAGAGAGAGATCCTCATTGCTTGAATGTGTATTCTGAAGCACAAAACTCTGACGAGCTGTTGTAAAATTGAGCAGGAGTGTATATGTAATCATGATACAAGAAGGAATGAATGGCATGCTTATAATAACATTACAACACATTAAATTCTCATGAAGAAAATGACTTTTTTCATATGCCTTTCACTGTCTCACTTTTCCACTTTACTACTATTTACCATTTCCAAGTAGAGTGCTGTATATTGTGTGAATGAGTCAATGTGCGGGAGAAAATTGATATAAGTGTGATAAAAAGGGACGATGTAAGTATATAACTACTCATTTCATGTACAGAAGTAAATGAAAAACTCTTTAATAGTTAGTCGGATGGATACTGTGAAAGACAGATGTGATTTTTGATACATTAACGAGAGAGAGTCAAATTGGTAAAATGCTGTTGACTACATAATATTAAGAAAATCAAGCGCATGTGAACAGTGAAAGGAACGATTTTTTAGAGGATAGGAGCACGACATTGTTATGAACGTTTACCAAGCTGTAAATGAGTATGAAAAGTAAAAAATGTACATAACATGCAAACGATAGGCATTTTGATGTTGCTCTATATGAGAGCACTACTGGAAAACGAGATGACTAGCGAGTCACTCCTCTTGTCGAAATTATAAGAGATTTTTAGACTTTAACGTGTTTTGAGCGGTATATATATCATACCTCTTGCTAGTTGCTACATGCCTTGCTGGAGTGGAGTGGAAGAGAGAAAGAGAGAGAGAGAGAATTTCACAAGAATTGACAATGATGAGATGAGAAATTTCACAAAATATATATATTTAATGCTCTCAAGCACAGTTATACGCGAACCAAGGAGAAAGGCATGCATGTGACTACACACATAGGTCGAGCCGAGAAGCAAAATGTTCAAAAAAGCTTCAAGGAAAAAGGAAGGAGAAAATGACGATGATGATGGCACGACTGAGCACACAACAGTTTCTCGATGGATTTAAAGTCTAGAATGGAGAATGAGAGAGAGAGAGAGGAGCATTGCTGGTTGGTTGGTAGTAGTGTGGTGTTAGAGGAAGACATGCATACATAAAAGGTATATTAGGATGACGACGAGGTTTGTTTGAAAGGAGATGTGTCATGTAAATAATGTTTATAGGTAAAGCAGATATATGCAAAAGGGACAGAACCACTAGCTATATGTGCTTATTAATGCTTTTCGTGAAAACGGCATATTTTATAATACATATTATCGCCCGTTTTGGAGTCATATTTCCTAGAATCGAGTGTTTTGTTGTGTACATCATCGTGTAATGCAGGAGAAAAAAAGAGGAGATGAAGGAGTATTGTATTAAGTAGCTGGAGGTCTCGCTCACTCTCTACATGCACACATAACACACAACTCTTTCTCGTCGCTCTCATTCTCTGTTCTGGCTTGAGTAAAAAGAAAGGAAAGAGAGAAGAGAGATGATGAAACGAGAGGAGACAGGAGAAAGAAGAGAAAAGGATAGAAATTAATTTTGGCACAAGTGCTTGAAAATAGAATTGGAGAAGTACATATACATAGCCTGGCTGCATGATATATAGGTAGGTTAATATGTACAGCTAGTTGTCTACTCGTTACTATAAAACATAAGTGTGCTTGTATAAAATCAATATACTTATGTTTTAGAAGACACGGAGAAGAGTACACATTAGCTAACGGTTCAGAGAAGCACACAGAGTAAAACAGAAAGGGAGAGAGAGAGAGGACTTGAAAGAAAATTTCATCCATTTGCTTCTACATAATATTAGATACTGGGTACTATAGGTAGAAGGTACACAAACGCGTATGCATGTGCGCATTTATAAAACAGTTCCATGATCTCGCTCGCATCCTGTGTGTATGTATTTATTTGTGTGCTCTATAAATTTATAATATAAAAACGGTTTACTGGTACTAGCTTCTTGAACGCTCATGATGATCTTAAATAGTAAAAATGAGATGAAGAAAAGTTCAAAGAAGAACATCTAATATTATACTTTAGTCTTGAAGACTTTCCAATTTATATAATGTTTTTCTCCTTTTTGTAGTATATATATTGGAGAAATAATATAATAAATAGTCATAATGGATATAAAGTCAAGTATCGAATTATAACATAATAGGAATTAAATAAATTCATAGTTATATTGTTTCTGTTTCCAATCACCTATAACTTTTTTGTATTATCTAGACTTAAGATGTCCTTTGAATTAAGAGATAAAGTTCCCACTTTATGCGTATGAAAGCTTTTGCATCAGTAGTTCAATGACATCGAATGGTAAAAGGCAAAGTGGCAAATGGGCGACATTCTCACGTTGGTTTATTGTAATTAAATTTCCTTTGTGAAGCCATCTTGTGCTACCTCAGCACTCATTATTTCCAATTACAAGTTGTAATTGTAGTAATTAAAATGCACACACTTACGAATTCAAAATATTTAGTAATTTTGTCTAAATTGTGTACATACTGTAACATTAACTTTATTAACTCTGTATTTTAGTTTATTCAGACGTTTAATGCGAATTGTTTATTCCTTAAGTCTGGGAATATGTATGACTTCCTAAATACGACATGACATTATATTTTATGGCATATGTTAACATTGTGTATTGTAGTCATTTTTGAATGATCGTGGCTATTGATGTCAGCCTATGTTCCTGTTTCTAGTCATTTACTTGCTACTTAAAGGCTTTGAGTTCGAGATTATACTTCTATGAGAAACATTCATTTTTTTCTTTTCAACTTGTTAAACTGATGATAATGAATGAATAATAATTAATGAAACTAATGTTAAAACTCATATTGTATAAATACTGTATTTTAAGAAAACTCCTTGAATCCCTTAGAAAACCGATTTAAAACAGACAGCCCTCTGATTTAAAACTATTACTACTACGTTTAAAGTGCCAGCTACTCGTAAAAATCAATTTACGTTGCTATTTCATTTCTAATTTTGTACAAAACCCTAAAGCAGTCATATATTAATATAGCTCGTGTTCAACTAGCTAATATATATCTTCTTTTGAAGTGTTCTCAAAATTCTAGAGTCATTCGCTTCTGTTAACATACAGATTACTGAAACCGAATGTTCGTGAAATGATTTCTTATAATTCCAGTAAACAAGGCATGTCAAATGTCACAGTAATCGTAAGTTTTATTCCACTGAAGACAGTGTAGAATCCAAAATAATTCATTTAAACCAGTGTCAATTCTTTTGGTGTATTTAAATACTTGTAAATTTCAATTCAACGAGAGTATCTTCGAATGAAAGATACAGGACAATAAGCAATATACATAGTGAACACGAACATTGTGCAATGTCTATAGGCAGGAATATGGTGTCAGGAAAAGTCCCGAATGTAAATGGATTGTGCAATAAAATCCAGTGGGTTTTGTAAAGAACATCTTGGGTTATTCACACCAGCAACATTTAATGTCAAGTACGTATTATATAAGTTTACCATTTCCCCATCCGAATTTTTAAATCAATTGAAAATTCTACATTTTTTGGGCATTTCTTTCTCCTCGAAACGTTCTCCATTATTCACTTGTCGAAAATGTCCAAGACAAGTTTTATATTAGCGACATAAGTGACACATTTGGAAAATTGACGATTTTACCAACTAGCCAAGTCATAATGGCAACGAAAAATGGTAGAAATGACAGGAAACTTTCTGGAAAGTCCTGCTAACACTTCTCATACATTCATTCATGTGTACTGTTCACTTTTACTATCTTCGATAGACAGCTGACAATAAATAATACAGTCTTTTAATAAATTCCGGTGTTTTGTGCTGCCATCATGAGCTTCCAATAAACTTAATGCTATATTTCTTCATAGATTCAGGTCAACGCTTTGATGCATTACATTTTTGAACGACAAAAAATAGATTCCGGAAACCCGAGTCATACAGCCTCAGTTTTCTATTGTCGCCCATCTAAATGCTTACAACACTACTCCTAATTTTTAACTTCTCATGCTTTCTCTCAGTGCCTTCTAGAATAGTAACTACACACAACACGTGTAAGTGAAGTGTACAGTAACAACGACATCATCGAATGAACCCTCAAAATGAACGAGTCCTCATTATTGCTTGTAAAAATAAAAGCTCTTTGGCTCGCCAACTTGAACAACATTTTTGATCAGCTTAAAAGTGTACTGCGGTTACAGATTTACTGCCTCTCCCCTCGTTGGTTTGGGTGGATATCTGTTCTGTCGCATTTACTGATGAACACAGTCAAAACTGCAAACTTGTGTGATGCAGTAAATACTCCACAGGCCATTGTGGATTAGAAAGGAAACTAAAAAAATTGAGCCAATGCAATCAAAAATGGGCTAAAGAAAGGTTTCCAACTTAACTTTGCAAGTTAAGAGAAATGTAAGAAGGAACAACTCTCTGGCTAAAAAGTTTTTCTACCAAGTTAACGCAGTTGTAATAATAATGCCTTGCCTCTGCATCACAAATCCTCATGTTACATGAAATTCGCTGCTGCTATATACATAATACATAGAGCTGATAGTGAATAAAATGGTGCTGGGGATGCATTGTGTGTAGGTATGTGGTATATGGCGGTTTGCCCTCATCACACAAAGTCATAAAGGAATAAAAAGGGGAACAAGTTCAAGAGTAATAAAAAACAGAGACATTCTGCAAGGAAGAGTAAAACTACTGGATAGTCTAGCCGCGGTAGAAGTGGTAGTAGTAGTGGATGAACAGAAACGACCAGAGCAAGAAAGTAAAAAAATAAGACGACGCAGGAGGAGGTAAAGTGTATGTAGTAGTGTGGACGTGAACGTAAATATGTATGCACTTTTCACAACACAGCAAACGTTTAATGCGAGATGAAGTTGAACTCATACATTTTATATAAAGATTTTTATCTTATCCCAGCTCTCCTCATGATCATGATGTCTTTCTAAAAAAATAGAAAAGCGTGTTAAATACCATAAGGGACACAAAAACTCCTGCTAGGATGATGATTCCGCTGCTGCTGCTACCACTCTTCCCGTCCTAGCTTTAGTAGTTATGTATATTTCATTTGTTGTTGGCCGACAAAACTTAAAGGCCATTTGTTCTGGTTGTGCGATCAGGGTGAAATCTAGTGAAATTATGGGGAAAGTTTTCTCAAAAACTACGGAGATGAGGAAGGCCAAAAATAGGAGTTAGTAGTATATTTTAAATATACTGCACTGTGTGACGGGTTTTTTGCTGCTGATATGCTGCGTATGCGTATGTATAGCCGTGGCACCAGCACAACTCAATGTATATGCGTTTTAATATCATTTAGAAAAGTACACCACTGGCGAATGTGATGGGATATGCATTTTGTCTCTCTCAGTCAGTATAAAAGATTATTATTATTATAGCCACCGCGACAAAACTCTCCTTTTCCCATCACCATGTTTTGCGTCTTCTGCAATGTGAATTGAGATACTACATAGTTACTGAACCGGCTTAGGAAAGAAAAAAAAACCTTCGCTTTCTCTCTTCTCTTGTTCGACCAACTATGCACGATAATAATACAAAATATCCGGATATTGCTTATCCGACGTACCCAGTAGCTGTGCAGCATAATGTCGTGCCATCATGATGATGGTCACAATGATGCAATGCAAAAACTTTTATGTATGAAGAAAATATTAACATTTTCTCTCTGTTCCTTTCATGGTGGTGGTTGGTAATGCTAAGGAAAGTCAGCACAACATTTTCAACCTTGCTTTAGATGAGCAGTAACAGCAGAGTGGTGGTATGGTGGTGGAAGTAGCGGCGTAGGATTCCAGAAAAAGAAATAAATGTTCCTTCAACGGAAGAAATATACACGGAGGGGCCCACCTCCACTAAAAAGAATGGCCAAACAGTGAATGTGTATACATTATTCTTTACACAATGTTGTCGTGGCGTAATGTTATGCTTACTGCAGGAATGATGGTGGTGGTTGTAGATCTAGTGGACTACATGGACGTTAAGTTTAGTGTGGATGGAGGTAGGTGGTAGATTTTATATTCGTTTCCCTTAATATTCTCCCACTGAAGTATAAAACCTATGTATAAAATACTTCTTGTTATCTGTAGACATGTGTGCCCTTTCTTGCTTTTTTATTTACGTTTTTTAGGCATCACCATTGTTGTCATTAAAAAACCGAACAATTTAATCAAGAACACGAAAGATTAAATGACTAGGTGCTGCGTTGAATATTGGGAATTCCGTGGTTGACTGCCTTGATCGGTTCGTTCATCGTCGTTTGAATATTTGCAAATCTGGTGATTCTTAAACCGGTTTCGTACTTGTTAAACGCTTTGACTGCAACTCGGAACTTGTAACAAGGAACGAGATATTCAGAAAAGCTTACTTCTCGATCTTTAATTTTTATTGCCATGTGTTGGTTCCAACATTATATGTGGTGTGTGGTATCTTTAAATATTCTGTCAAATAATTATGCATTCTTCTCATATTCATATTGTTTGTTTAAATAAAGACGAATAAATATTGTGTCACTTCTACAAGTTACATATTTGCCAATAATAACAGTAACTATTGAACGAATTAATTTGAAACATTATACTGTAATTAGAACAAATACATTATTGGAATAAACGATTTAATTGCATCAGTCGTCTATTACTACTAAATGAGGTGTACACCCATAGGGCATGTCGACAAATTCAGAGATTCTTGCACAACGATGTTGTCTAATTACATGAGAGTTTTATTGATTATTTACAGTTTCAATTTAATATTTTTAAATACCACATATATAGATAAGTCCAAGTATTTTTGACTATTTATTTATTTTCTTGCAGTATCCATTTTATATGAAAGCTCTGAATCTTGTTGTTATGAAATAATACATCGGAAATCGTATTACATAAAGTAATTTAGAAACCCAAACCGGACGTTAGAAAAATCTTGTGAAAACATTCTCACAATTTGCAACACACAGCGACACCTCTTTATTGCATTTAAAAAGGCGACATGACAAGACGCATAGATGGAGAAAAGTAGCAAGAAACAAAGCTAGCTGTATTATCAAGGTATCATTTCAGATGGTCCCTAGGAGAGAAGTGAAAACGATTTTATCACAATTTCCTTCTCTTTACCTCTCTTGTTGAATCCTTTCAGAGCGGCATGAAAATTGCATCCAACACCCTGATAGTATTTATTGCTTATGTGGCTCAAAATCAGCATTATTGGAATAAAATGCTTACTTTTTTACGTTCTCACCATCACGAACGTTATGTACCAACAAAATCAGCTACCTAAACACAAATGTGCTGACTGTGTGCGTGGCAGGAAAGGAGCAAAGCGGTCAGAGTAATGGTGAGCAAGAAAGAAAACGATGAACAACATTAAATTGGTCCATTCTGGAACAAATAAAATTCTTACGGCCAAAATTAGTCGAGTATTTTTTTCTGATGAGTTTTTCTTGTAATAGCATTAAGATAGGAAGGGAACGTATCAACTCATATAGAAAGAAAATGGTGTAGCAAGTTCTTTGGCTTTCTGGAAAATAGTATTAAAAGGATTAATAATATCACCGACTTATCGCTCTCCTCTTATCTTTCTTTAATTTCCCCCTTGTCCAGTAATGGTTTCATCATCCTGCACAAACTCCATACAATTCTCCTACAGCACTAGCACGATTTAGTAGCACTGGCTTCTTATTGGAAATACTCGCTCCGTCAGTCTGTCTGTCTGTACGTATTCTCAGAAACACCCTTAATACCACTTTTGAAATCATTCATGACGTGTCTTTACTAGAATACGGCATGTATAAATATATGTGAAGGGATTGTTTTTAAAGCCGGTATTAATTAATGCTCGGTCTGTCGGATGTCGACTTAAACTAACTCTGGTCGAAAATGACACTCCAGGGATGAGGTGACAGAGTCTAACCGAAGTTATTAATATTTTTCACTACTATCGCTACTATTTTACCTCACTTTTGCTGTTTATTTGTATGAAAAATACAGCAAACACAGCTTGTAATAATCTACGTGTATCCCTATTTTCGTTTAATTTCTCTTCACTGCAGACGAGCCATTTTAATGGTAGTTCATATCTGATCATGTACTGTACAGTAGCAAATGAGAATGATAATGCATATCATGTGTATAAAATGTAGGTATGACCATTCAAAAAAATGTTCTTTTTGTGCTAACGACTTTGTGCATGTTTCCTGCATTGTCGCACTCCCAAAAGCCCACCATGCTCGTGCCGTATCTTCAGCCCATCTTAAATTGTATTTGTCAATTTTATAATGAAAGCAGTATTATAGGTTTGCCATCTTGATTATCGTCATAATACCAGCATTGGTCAAGCAAAAAAATGTGAGCTGTTGTTTATTTATGTACTTGCTAAGAATAAAGCTCTTTGTGAAATAGCTATGTGAAACATATCACATCGAAATATGCTGAAAATAAAATACAACACAAACTGAATGAAACGCTCAAATATTTCAAATAGTAATGGACAGGAAAGGACATTTTGAAACTTTTAAAGGCCTTTAGGTAAAATGAAAATCGATTAGAAATAAAAAATATCTTTAGAAAATAATAATAATAAAAGCTAATCTTTGTGCTTGGAACAATTTTTATATTTCTGACAACGGTTTGGTAAGATTTTCCATTTTTTGACGTTCGCTTTTCCATTTTAGAAAATATATATGACTTAGTACCGGTTTAGGGTAGAAACAGATCATAAAAATGCCGTTGTTGTTTAGATATTCTGAAGGTGATGTGAGGGTAAAACGGTTTGTACTTGGTGGAAGTGTAGATATCACACACGAATACAACTTGTTTCTGCTTATTTGCTTTTGCACAATATAAAACTAGTGGTGCACAACAGTGTACGATCATTTGGTACATAGATGCGTCTGTTGTCTATAGCTAATATGTATGCAGTGGAGTTTTCTGCTCACAGGGCAAGTTTTCTCATTTTATTCCCTTTGTTTAGTGTTGGTGGTTGGTGAGAAATGATCCAACTAGAAATACTTAGAGAATAGTTCATAAATCTCAATTGAGCTCATCTTCAGCTTTCTCTTTTTTATATAAAGTATAATTGTACCTACTTTAAACTTATACTTAAGGTAGATATTTATATTTACCGCTGCATCGAGATAATATAATAGTATACACATTTGGGCCTAGATTCTTTGTTTGTAAAGGGGAGAACACTAACTTAAGGTATATACTTGGATGCAACCATTTTCCCTCTGAAGGCTTATATATCTGTTTTTCTAGGAGAAACAGACCGGTCTGGTGGGAAAACGGGAGAAAAGTTAAGAAAAATTTGGACGTGTGCATTTTGAGTCGTCATAATGGACTGGCCGACACGATGAGAACAGATACATAACATCCACCCATGCATGTCTATTCCTTTAAAGTTTTTCTCTATTTACTGTGAGTGGTCCTGAAGGCAGTGATCATACGAACAGGAGCCTTGTGAATCCCTGCGGTAACTCAAACGACTAACATTTGAAAGGACGGTGATAGTTACTGCTCTATACATTATAGTTATGAAATATTTAGCAACAATGGCGTATGATGAGCTAGAAGATGAATGTGCGGAAACGAGTTTAACCGGGTGCAAACTTAAGTCAAAGAAAATATTCAACATATCATCATATATGGGAAAGATATATAATTTTATCAGCCCAGTTAAAAAATATAAATATACGTATTACCTACCCGTTCCAATTCTTTACAATGCTAAATTCCACATAATCACACAGCCGTTATTATTATACCCCAAAATTTTGGTCTGTGTATGGTGATCATGTGAAAATCATCAATATTACTTTGAATTATGTATATACTTTCTCCAAGAGATGCATTCTCGCTAACAAATGGTTTGTCAGGATGGGTGCCGATGGGCTTGTCTTACATCACCATCATGAGCAGCAAGCACCATGTTGTTTGTTTCTTTATATCAGTTGGTGGTACGTACTTACTGCTGCTGCTGCTCTGGGAAGAGTAACGAAAACGCACTTAAGAATGTGAGCATTGAGCATGTATGAGTGAGTGAATAAAGATTCTCATTTATTTCTTGAATGTTCCTTGTACATTGTTTGATTGCTACTCTACCGCCTGCACAGTTCACACTTGCTTAGTTTCTTTATACAGTCCGACGATTTCTCTCTTCTCTTAGCGCTGGTGTGAAACGTCAAGTTGGGGGTATTAAACGTGAAACATTGGAAAGACATGGTTTTTCTGAGCGAAGAGCAAGAAATAAATAGTACCATGAACTACTACCGTCTCGTTAGGACAGAGCCGCGCTGCGCTATATAATAAAATAAAATAATATATATGCACAATCAGTAGCATCAACAAAGCTTTTCCTCGTCTTTTTGTGCAACGCTCTGCTATGTAATATTTATATCATCACTTTAAGAAAAAGCTACACACAGGAAGAAAATGTGCGGTATATTTATTACATGCACATACTCAAGAGAAACGAACAAAACGTGAAAAAGCGAAGTGAGTGTAAATGCTGTCTTTTTGTATGTTGTGTGGTGGTTGATGGTTGATGTAGCTGGTGTTGTGGATGATGGAAATGCCTCATTCACCAAGTAAGTGTGGAAAAGGTTGTTGAGAGGGCTTTTTAGACTTTTGCCTTTTGTATAATATGCAACAAACGAACGGAGAATACAAACAATGTAGATAAAACATGTACGTACCTACATACATTCATATATCCGCCGCGTATTCGAGGAAAAGCAACAACCAGAATACCACACGCTAAGATGAGGAATCATACAAGTTGCGCCTGGGAAATGACCCCCGTGGGTATCATTTTCTCCTAGATTAAAACCACAACTCAATAAAGTCTGATTATATACTTTTAGGGTTGATATGGTGGTGATAGTAGGAGAAGTGGCGGGGGTAACGGGTGTTATGCAGTTAGACAAGACACGGATACCTTATATATTATATATATAAATATTATGCATTGTCTAGTGATCCTTAACGGTAACAATATCAATGGCACTTTTCCCACTAACGACTACTCTGCTGCAAATCTAACAGCGTAAGATATTTATCGTTATAGAAAGACAAAGGAGTGGTGCTCCATCGTAATACAATATCTATGATGATTCTCTGTTTTATGCTCTACTTGTTTGTTTATCGGACTGTTTCATTTGCTTTTCTCTGATATATCATCACATTAACTACCAGTAAAACAGCCACCTCCTCTCCCACTCTTCAAAGGGTGGAAGGCATGAAGCATAACAAAAAGCTGCACTAACTAACATTTCATTTATTATTATAGTAAATAAATAGACGATACCGCACACCAAATTAATACTGTCAAAGTCGAGCCAGGTGTATAATTACATAAATGAATATTTATATGACTTATTGTGAAAATAATAGAGCACGCAAAAATTACAATGCTGAATGCACTGACTGAAAAGTATGATAATGGGATTCTGTAGTAGTCAATTTAATACCACTTGTTATTATATAACCTGTACACTAAAAACTGGTATAAATATTACTAATACTTACAAATCTGTGTGCAATATTAAAGTGCACCCATCTTTAACAAATCTTGGTATGGCTGAGACTGTAGTCACTTGAATGAGGTTATTCAAGAACCGCAATGTATGAAGTACCTATATGCATTTTAAGATTTCCAGTAATATTGTTACGAGAATATAAATGCTGGAGTTATTACTAATACACCATTCCTTATGTCACTTTCGCAGCTTACGCGATGGATTGGACATTCTATCAAAATACTTCTCTACAATCTTCACGACTCCTTCTAATAGTCTAATAGTAATAGTCCGCTAGTCAGACAAGTAGTATTAGTTTTAGTACCGTTGCAGCAATAAGCTCTTATATGGCCTGCTGTTTCTTCTTCATCATCTCTCTAGCAAAGTGAAAGCAATCCGTCTTCCAAATGCTTCCCTGGAAGAATACTTTGGAGATTTATTGCTGTGAAACTTGAATGGACCTTACCACTAGAAGTCATTCCATCAAAATACGCTTACTGGCATCACGGCGATGTACATCTGCTGGAAAATGTGATATACATACTGAGAAATGTATGCGTGCGTTTAGAATCCCCTTCCTTTTGCAAACTTGAGAAAGAAATCTCTTTGAAAGTTTCACTGCCTATATTTTCGATACTATGTGTGCAATACCGCACTACTAGTTGTAATCAATACTTACATGGACATATATGCCGAGTCCTCATCATGAAGTATTAGTTTTAGATGTAGATTCGTTTTGAAGGACATCACCAGATGAGTGGCATCAATTCCTCTGGAATCAGCAGCAACAGTCTTCTATTTCTGAAGATGTAGCAGGTATCTAATCAAAAAGTGCTCTTTATCAAGAAGGTAATGCGTTTAGTCGAGTTTATGTACTGTAATAAGAAGGGAGTTTATTTTAAGGGAAATAATAAGAGCGAGATATATTGTGAAACATGAATTATAACGGCTTGCAGTCACAATATATATATATATATCTCTTATATAAGTGCATACATACTTTTAAGTTCAGGAAAGCAGCTTAGGTAAAAGGTTTGTTCGAAAAGAAGGTAGAATCGAATCAAGCTTAACAAATGTTGCTTGGTTTTCGTTGTGTCTTTTTATGTGAGTACCACCATCATACTTTAGTCAAAATGAAACCGACTTTTTTTTCTTCGTCTCTTCGCTCGGTTTTCCTCCACTAATAATATCGACGATTCTGGATAGAGAGAAAGAAAAAAAGAAAGTCTTGATTCGATCTTCTTTCACTTGACTGATTTCTTGCTGTGGAAAAAATGTTATATTGCAGCTTGCTTCCTTATGCTTCATGGTAAACTGAGTTTTATTGGAGAAAACTGGTGCCGTGCTACTACTACTAGTAGTGTGATAGTGATGGCATGTTGTTTGTAACCAAAAGTACACTAGTAAAAGAAGAAGATATTCCGTTTGTTTGCGATGCCTTCACCAAATTCTTTCCATTTCAATCTCTACCCCGCTCTTATTTCCTTTTCTTCTGCATATCCTCCTCACTTTTCAATATTACTATTATTATTACAAAAGGAAACGGTAGATTATGTTCGTTTGACAACTGAAGTGCAGAAGACGTATGTAGCAAACAAGGATAAAAATGTGGATGGCTGTGTGCTGCTTTCTTTTCAGATCGTTTCTCATTTTTCTATTTTTATCACAAAGTCATATATCTCCACACACACAAAAACACGTATAAGATATCAAAATCACATGACAAAAAGATGGCACTGCAAATACATGCATGTATGAAAATGAAGGAAACGTGACTTGGGAGCAATTACAGTAAATGTAACAATGATAGAAAACAATTAAATGTGCAGTTAGTAAATCACCGATATGAATTCAACAGGACTGAAAATTGAACAAGTTCCAGACGACATCGTTACCCGTTACGACATTAGTCGTTACCAACGAATAACGAATGCACATAATATTTCATATTTCAGTTGGTTTGCAGTGTAATAGCATATCATACACACATCATTATACATTTTAATGTCCTTGATACATGAATATTTGCTGTTCTTTCATATCCTTTCTTGACAACTGAGCGAATGATGTATTTGATTTACCGAGACAGTTCCGATTGTATAGATCTTTACTCAAGATTTAGCATTAAATATATTCATACATTTCCTTCCTGCTTGTTTGTTTCCTAACCTTTCAGTTTATAAAATGTATGCCTTTATATAATTTGTTTGTACTCGTTCATCAATTCATTAAAATATATGACATTATAAAAATGTATACTTGCCCGAATACTTTCACAATTGCAAAGAGGACGATTATCATTATAAAGGTTATACACATGATAATATATAAGAACAGTTAAAATCTTCTTCCATAATTGCACTTTGTATTGGACAATTCAAATGAAGTCTCTTGTTATGCAAATTTGGCATTTCCCAAATTATGCTTTTGCTAATTATTTACCCCGTTTGCCACGATTTAAATACACACTAGCACATCCTACTTTCATTAGCTTGACTTCTTTTACAATTCAGCCAGAGTGTTAAGGTCCATAGATAGTGCAAACATTTAAATTTGATTTTTCCTCATTGTTTTATGGAAAATATCCGCGTAGACACTTGCCGCTCCAGTTTACTAAATGCAACGGCTGGTCGGCTCTTCCCTTTGACTAAAAAGGGATTACTGCTGGAATGGTGGAAACGAGGAAAAGACTTAGTAATAATGTGAAATACATGACTGGAGGATGAGGAAGGATGCATGCATGTGAAGGAATAAATAAATGAAAAATTGGAAATGTGCGGTTTTGGAAAAAAGGGCTTAATGCAAAAGTGTTTTATAATATGTGCCCTACCTCGCTTTGGAAAGTCGTGTAGCATTTTTGGTGAGCGTATAGTTATGCCTACATTATGAAAGAGCGAGAAAATATATAGTGGCTAATGTTAACATTAACATGGGTTTCACTACTAATACACGATGTGTCTGTGGGTATGTTTATGCATACATTTAACTCACATATCCAAAGAGAATGAACGAATGAATTCTCTGGGTAAGCAAGCACACTGCACTGCATGAGCAGACATATAAGCAATCCCCATTATACTTCCTTTCCTTTAACCCTTGTCTTGAGATTTTACCCTTATTTTCTGCTCATATAAGTTGGACATCACTGTGTAGTCATATATATGAATGTGTCTCTTGTTGTATATATGACGTAGATATATGCTATAACCAGGGAAAGCTCTTACCCTCATTCCCATCTCTCTGCTTCGTCTTCCCGTTTTCTCCCTCGCGTCCAAATAATCCATCGTCATTGCGTCAGTTCAGTTAGTTATGCAAAGGAATGTTTGATATTCAAATTCCCTCGATCCTTCGTTATTCATCTCTGTGCTGCCTTCGTTCGTAAATGCCAGCTTTTTCCCTGGTCCACATGTATATTTTGCTCCTTTATCTTCAGACTTGAATCCAGTCAAAATAAAAGAATTCGGAATCCAGTTCCAGTAGAAAACAATGGTGTGGGGATATAAATATGGATGTATATGTACTTGTTATAGATTTTTCTCTTGCAACAGCATTAACATAAAAGCTTACAGGGAAAGTTAAGCTAGCAAGTAAGCTTGTGGAACTAACTTACCGAGAATTTTGTACTGATTCTACTATTAGTGGTAAAAATGGAATAAAAAATGGAAGAGCTGGGTAGAAAATACACAAGACAGCTAGACTTAAGAAAGAACATTCCTGTCTATGTGTAATTGTGTGCATGTCATGCATGTTGGTAAGTTGGTAATTCGGTAGGCATGTCTTGTTGGCAAGTGTGGTATGTACATACATCAAGAAATAATAGATAATGGGAGAACTGTAGAGAAAGTAGTAACACCATGATGGCTCCACGTCACGACTGGCTAAAGAAAGTAGGCTTATGCCACACTATCAAACTGATGATGATATAAGAATGAATACATAAATAAATATAGCATGCATATTTCATTTTAAATGATGAACATTATATTGGTCTTCTTCCGTTTTGTTGGTTGTTGGAATTATCGCTTTTCCTACTGCTGCCTGCTATTCTACTGAATACACAACCACACGAAACTATATACATATTGCTACCGGCTCCAACTCTTTTCTCTGGATGGCTGAATGATTTCGTTCATGAAACCACAACAGTGTACCAAGCTCCCAAAACGCCACAAAATTCTCCTGCTCCTATCATTCAAAAGTGAAGTTAAGTCGGAATGTATGCAACAAAAGCATTAGTTAGTATTATAAAACATAAAGCAAACCAACCAGCAGCACAGCAGCCAACAAGCAGCTCATATTCCATTTCCATCTTGGAGAAGAATAAAATGTACTTGGAATGGAGGCAGAACCGATGCTAGCTGTTACTGTTGCTCGTGTACATTTAGTTAAGCCGCTTTCCAGGAAAACCAGATTTGCCGATGCTCATGATGAACATCATCATCATGATCATTGTCGTCATCATCATGTAAAGTTTCAAAGACAACACAACACTGCTCTCCTCTCTCTCTCTCTCTCTCTACTCCTGTCTCTCATTTCCTATCTCGCGAATGCAGATGGAAAATTACGTATATGTTTGATTGTGTAAAGGTTTTTTATACACGACTAACGGAGGCAGAAAGGGCAAAAGTTTTCCATTCGTTTTGTTCTGTTTTTCGGGAATAGAATGAAGTGTAATGTACATCGAAGTAAAGCGGGATGAAATGGGAATGCATGAATGCAACGAGCGATAAGTTTTTAAACAAAAGACGGTCAAAATGAAACCGAGTGGTCTGTGAGAGATTTGAGATACATCACATCCACACAATTCGGAGAGTCGAGTACAAGTCGGCTTGCGACGTACATAATAATCGTAAACGTATAATCATGTACTCATTCTCATTACATATAAATAAATGGCTATTATGTCAGAGCCATTTTTATCCTCTAGAAATGTTATATGCACAGTCTACGAAAAATGAAATGTACCAGTAATGAATATAACCAACTATAACTAACAATAAGTGCTTACGAATGACTATGTGTTTATATTTAGTATACATTCATATTATAATACTTAGCTTTATGTACATATGTACTTACATGATTTTTGGACCTTGGATTTTTTGACCACGACATTCACAAAGTGAGATTACTTCATGATTGACAATCAATGTGCTCAGGCTACATCTGTTAAAGCTACATGGCTATATGACTTCGAAATTAATGAGTACGCTTATAATACCACTTTATGACCGGACCGGCACTAACGAAATGTATTGATCTTTGCTTTAACGGTTGCATTTTAGTTAGATGCCTTCTCAGTTTCTTAGTTTAAATTATAAAATGCGCATGGAAGTTCAAAGTGCTTAAGCCCAGATGATTCGTCGCTCAAGGTCTGTCATTATTCATTAGCTAAAAGTGCTCGTATAATATCGTTTCCCAAGAAGTATTCGTTATCACAATAAACAATAAAAACCGAACAAACCGGAAAGAGCCAAGTTTTCTTGAGAATTATAATCATTAGTTTTATTAAACAGTCACTGAAGTTTCCACCTAAGGGAAGGATATGTGCATGTATTACCTATATATTCCATACCATCTTGGTCTCACACTTTCTCCTTCGTTCCCTTCTCTTCTCCTTGTACTAGGAAAACAACGAGATGGATTCAAATGAAGGCAAAATCCCACGGATAACTCTTAGTTTGCAGTTTCCTTGCTTGTTGTCTGTCTCACTCAAGTGCACTTTGCATCAGCCAGCAATGATGATGATGATGATTGCTGAAAATTTCTAAGGAATTTATCATTTTACCAAGTTATTACCATAATCTTTCTTGAGTCGACTAAAAGGGGAAAGATCACGATAACTGAATATGAATGGTACATAAATACACATATGAAGTGAATGAACTCAACAAATAAACCGGGAGCCAAACAACCTAAGTTATTGCTACACTGAAGTTTCCAAGAGAAGCTCGTAATAGGGAAGAGTGTAAGAAGAAGCAATACTGGAAAAGGAGACAATATGGAAAAGTACACAGATGTGTGGTGGGTGATGGTATGTGAATCCTGACTTGGCATATTAATGTGTGCGGAAAAAAGTAACCAAAAGCAGCGGCAGCAGCAGTGGTACTAGTGGTATAAAATGTGAAAGGTAGTATCTCTCGTCTCACTCCACCGTATTATTCCTTCCCCATCCAAAAGTACCATCCACCACTTTTATGGGCTGTCAGCATCAGCACCACCAGCAAGGATGCAATATTTTAAGATGGTAAAAGTGGTATTCAAATTAACTTTCATTTCCATCAAACCCTTAGGGCCAAAATACTACTTGCTTAATTACTTACTCTTACAATTTCTCTGTTATATCAAACACTTACACGTTAGTTCAGGGTGGAAGTGGAGGGATCCAATACACTAGTCGCATGTTATAAAACTCTTTCCAAGAAGCGAGCACTCGAATGGAAACAACTAACTAGCAAATCCTGGAGAATCCTTTTATGTGCATGAATCTCTGGCCGGGTTATTTGCTATCCACATTTTAAATATTGAACATATGGTTGATGAAGCTAGAAGCTAGAATAAGATACATTTGCATAGGCACACATGAGGAAATGTTTTATTGAGAGAAGGAAGAAGTGTATTTGTGATGTTTGCTTTCATTTTAATAACGGTTGCACTTATAAATTTCACCATACTTTTATGGTTTCTCTAAAATTATCGCCATGCGTTTTGCTTTCCTTCCTTTTTTCAACATTTCGTTTTTATTAAGCATGTAGATTTCATACTCATGTGACGGATGTCCCTACATTGTGTAGGGAGCTCACTGGGCTTATCGTGGGACATGAAATAGTGAGTTATTAAAATAATAAATACGTAATAAAAGTAAACACGTGTACGTCTTTCAAACATATACATAGTATAATAGTACGTATGCCAGTACTAAATATATGTTATTTATGATATATATTTATTGATTTCGGAACATGAATTTTTAATAATGTAAAAAATCAATGTGTATAATATTTTATTAATCTCGTTTAACGGAAGTTAAAAAATTCATTCAACAAACGAGATATTTATACTCGGTAATTAGGTAGCAAGCGAAGTTTGCACATGCTAACGACTTTGTTTTCTTTGAGTTTTTTATTCATTGTAAGCTACACCAAAGTGTTCAAATCAAGCAACTTATACTAAATATTTGACTACGTGCAACTATTCCAATGACAGTATACAAACCTACATTGCAAATGAATTGACACCTTTCTCATCTTTAATAAAAGTAAAATTACAGTTTGCAACTCTTTGAAGCTATGCAAGACTGGTGATCAAAGCTAATAGTCGTGATTTATTGCAACCATAAAAATATATACACAATTCATAACTTATAGCTTGAAAAATACTTCAAGTTAGAATAAAAAACATATTCAATGAAATGCCGTCTTAAGTTTTACTAATATATATATTCACTAGTGCTGTTGATAACTGCCAGCGGTATTGTAAGAATTCCGAGAAAATTTGCAAAATAGCCCAAATAACTCTAACTGATTTTGAATTGGTGCGATAAAGCTCTAAACATATGTTACATTGAAGATAACTGATAAAACACAAACACAGTGTAAGCGTGCTGTGCAATTTATATTTATACGTGTCTAAATTGAGGTTCATCAATTGTATTTTGATTTAACTCCTGCAAGATTTCATATCAATCACCAATGGATAATACATTATTTGAAATATTCGTGGACATTCTCCAACAACTTCAATGTAACTTGTAGTTAGCACTTATCACAAAATCGATTAAAATTGTATATGGATCCAAAGTGATAGAAACCAGCATAGAAGTTCCAAAAGTAAATGAGATGCATGAATACACTGTAATAGGAAGTACTAAAACAATTTATTTAAACGCGTATAACGTTTCGTAATTTCTCTTGGAACTCCTCCAATTACGCCCATGTCACGACGATGATGATCCAATTTATATACCTGTGCATATACCAGTATACGTATATACATATGTAACACCCCCTTTGTATTTACTTACATGTACATATACATGCATAATATACGGAAAGTATGTGGCCTATAAGTTGCAAGAGATAGAGTTTTATTGCCTTCTTAGTATTTTAGTGAATCTTGACTTTTTAAATGGAATGGTAAGCTAGTTCACTTCATCTTGTTGCTGACTTTCATCATCCAAGTTAGTTCTTCAAGAAATGAAAGATTGAATGACAAGCCACACAGTGATGTGAGTGTATCAGAGTGACTGTAGAAAAATCTAATTTTGCTAAAAGCAGCGAACATCTGCTGCCTACTTAATTTCTTTAAAATGCGACAATATTCATACTACATACTTTATTCTACCCGTTTTTCAAGCACATACATACTATATAGTACGTACATTTACATATGCTTACGCCTTACTTATATTTTAAGTTGGTCCCCTACCACTACTGGATAAATATTGTACTTTATGCCTCCACTACTATATTTACGCAATATTCACATTTGTATTTCTTGGATTATAAATGACAAAATTATTTCAATGACATTCACATTTTGTCTCGCCCGGCACATTCAGCACTGGGAGTAAATTCATTCTGAGAGAGTAAAGTTATTACTTGGGCTGCGCTTGAAATGTATGTATGTTATGTATGATCCTGGCTTTCCATCTCATATGCGATATCATCATCAGAATAATATGACGACCATCTAGTGCAGAAATGGTTAAGAATATTTTTTTAGGATATGAGATAATATAATATCATCCACTGCACAGAAGTATGGTAATAAAAGGACACCTTTTTTGTGTGTGACAATGATAGCACACAAAAGAGTACATCGTTGTTCGCATGCTGTGAACTTGGAAATCCTTCTGGATAAAATCATTTTCCACTTGGTTCGTTTCAAAATTTATGTATTATTCTTCTTCTTGTACAACTTATTGTCTCCACCAGCAGAACACCACAAAATAAAGGTTACCCAAACTCTGTAATGTTATGTATCGTATATAAAATAAAGTATGTATACATACCTAAAAACATGTATTCTAATAAATATAATTTTTCGGCCAATTCTCAGAACAAATGCATAATCGTTGCATTATATTGCAAATGTGTGAATATATAGTGCATGGAATTCGTTCCTACAAACATACAAGTGAAAACGCACTTTACTTTTTTCTGGTCATCATCCTAAACAAAAGAAATACCAACAATACTGTTCAAAACATGAAAAGCAAGTAGCGGAAACGAATGGAAGAAGCCACCCCACAACCGACCACATATCCTCATCAAAGTACCGAATCTTTGAATAGTTTTGCCATGTCGATAATGGCGAAGGTGAACCCATTCTGCATCTAATGATGTCAGTGTTATGGAGGGTACAGACAAACAAACAGATCGAATCAATAAGAAGCTTCGGCTCCTTAATAATGTTTTGTTGGGCCAACGCCAAGTAAAAAGGTTCAACAACACTTAAGTAAAGCGTTTCATATATCATCGTGAAGCCATTTGTTTTTAGATTCCAAATTAAAATGCTTATTTCAATGGCATGTTATGATTTATATTTATATACTGTCCGTTTGTTTGCTGTTTGTTTCCCGTGTAAGATCTTTCAAGATTCAAATAGGACCGCTTTGTCGCTGAAATCGCCTATTTGTAAATGACACCATAAATTTTTTAACAACTTCTCTAATGATGAAAATTAAAAATTCAGGTTGTATATCCGTAGCCTGGCTTTGGCTGATTGGTGGAACAGTTAGCACGCTGAAACAGTAAAAGTCGTTAATAATGTGAACCTCAAAGTGTTTAGGTCTCATTGCCTGTAGCATTCAAACAACATTTTTTATTCAAAACAAAATAAAGACAAAATAAATAAAGAACCATTGTTACGTCCCACGACATGCCTATAAGCCAAACCAGCAATTTCATATCAGTGGGTTGCACGAACATAGGATACAGTGTTGGTAATTGGTATACGTTGACCATAATACGCCTGTCAGAGAAAAATGCACCTGCACCTGTGCCACACGTATACTGACACCAGTAAAGAGTTTTTTCCTTGCATCAATAAGCAGCAGTTATAAAAAAGTGGTTAACCAACCAATGCTGAAAGCAAGTCATGAGGGAGGAAAGCGAGAGAAACTATAGAACGAGCTATATGTTATGATAATAATCCTGATACAATATAAAGCAACAAGAATACACATTTCCACGAGCAAAAGTGTATTTATGTCCGTTATGCAACCATGTTTATGGATATATGATTAGCATTAGCCTCCCACTACTAGCTCAATGTAATAGAGCATGGTCAACAAAAAGCTGTACACCTGGCTGAGTTCGCTCTGTTCATTTGTTGCCAGCTTGACTAAAACTAAAGCACAGTTGGCCATTTGAAAAGAAGGGAAGGTGAGCAATAAGTCAGTTAGTCAAAAATATTGCTCAAAACAAGTTTTGTGTGGCAGTAAAACGGACAACCCCTTTTCCTATGCTATAGTTTAGCTTTCTTGTATGTCTGTGTGCATGCACGCATCTCTCCGCCTTCTCTATCAAACACGTGTACAGGTAGATGCTATACTCATGCATGTATTCCTGCTTTCCAAGCTTATTATGCATACTTAAGCAGATATATTTCAAACGCCCATAGTTCTCTAGTTAGCTTTGTTAACATCAAACGATATACTACTTCTTGTAGTGTGCATGCATGCTAATATACCGCAGACTTTTCAAGATACAAATAAATTTATGTATCTATTCTTTAGAAATAAGTTATTAGTCTGACTAAAGCCGAACAAGAATGCGCTAAGCAAGTGCGAACATTTTTCCAAGCAATAAAAATGCAGAAAAGAGGTTAGGCATATCTAACTTTGCTAGTATTCCGCTTTAAAGCTAAAATCCGTTTTTCCATATTTTTCATCATCATCTCATGATAATCATCACCTTTCCTCTGTACTACTACGCCATGCACTTACGCTGCAAACCCCTTCCCATGTGTCTCCTTCGGTTCGTCTCATCTATCCGTAAAATAGAAAAAGGGAGATAAAATGCTACTCACTTTCTTCTTACGACTCGCCTTACGGATTTATGTGCCTATTCAAGCAATTCTCAACATTAGGGTTCTGCCTTTCTGTTATTATTATTATAATGCTCGCTTTTCGTCACTTATTGTAACATACCCTTGCTCGCAACGTTATTCACATTTACGTTGTTTTTAGGTTCACTAACCAAATTTGAGGTGAGACATTTGGCTTGCCACTCCACCACCATCAGCAACATCATCGTCATCATCATATACTTATCATGGCATTATAAGCATATAGTTGCGCAGGGCCCGTTAGCTGTAGTTTTGAAGCACATGCATAATGTACCCCTTCTATTCTGTCGAACTACTGCTTAAGCTAGACTGTGGAACATTGGGGTAACTTTCAAAATACAGTAAAATACAAAATAATTAATAAGAACGGGTTAAGAAGAGATAGGTGTTTTGTGTAAATGATGTACATCTTGCTTATTTAAAAAAATATATTTTTACGATATTGTATAATGCTGGAGACAACTGACATGAAATGATTCCAGTCTTTGTACCGTTAAAATTAATTAACTAGTCGATCAATAATAATATTTACAGTTTACAGTACCTATGCTAACAGTAATAGATTCTCACCCAAAATTTGGATCAGTTAACTTCAGCTAAGTTACCACATACTGTATAATCATGAAATGATTATCTGAAGATATTACACATTTTCGGTCAGTGAGCTGATATTCTTCTAGAGTATGCCACTGTGGAAATTTTTTGGTCCAAGAAAAAGTTTGTTTACTCTGCGCTGGGCCGTGTAAAAAACTGAATTCATCAATGTTAGCAACGGCACTCCATCTAAAATATAAGTAAAAATGACCGTAGAAACTTGAGCGCAGAGTAAACAACCAATTTTTCGGGACCAATTTTTTATTATTTTTGAATGGGGTTTCATAGTCTATTTCCCATAAAACGTCATTGTTTTCGGTGCTTGAAAACAATTTAAAGTTTGCATAGAATTAAAGTACATGGCTGTAATTAATTTAAGTCATGTACAAATTGGTTTAACTCTTCTATAAAGATGATATTCATTTACTCATTTAACCAAAAAAGCAGAGTCGATTATAGTGGACCAGGTTTTCGACGGTCAAACTTGTACAAACAACCGTTCTTCTACTTCAGACCTTTTGTTGCTCTTCCTTCATAATAACGTTTTCTGTGCCGTTTTCCTTTCCCATTATTACTATTATTATCGTGGACATTTACGACAGGAAATTTTATGAGTCTCATTATGCAGCCACACAAATTGCCACGCTGCTACTCGCATCTACCCACCTTTTGGATACAAAAACATAACGAGAGAGGCAAGCCGTTGTCGTATTCGTGAAACAGATGAATTTTGCAGTTTTCTTCCACCTACAAGCCATACACACACATGCTATAAACATCATTTGCCACCAAGTTTGGTACGATGATAGTAGTGCAGAGCTGCCAAATAGGCTGCTGCCGCTGTCGCTAGATTTTCCACGAATAATAATAACGAATGAGCAAGTAAGCAAGTCTCGAGTAATCCAGAGGGCTTCCATTTTTTACCTTTACTTATTGCTGCGCTGAGATATGTGGTAATATTACATGTGTGATGATGACGATGATGTTATCACACAGCAGATCTGCCAACAGAAGGAAAATGAACGAAAAGAAGCCTCTGCTGCTGCTAGCTTCTGGGGAAAATGAATATGTTTATAGTGACGATGATGATGACGGCAAATTTTTTCTCTTCCCCCATTCGTTCGTCGTGTCACCAAAAAATGTACTTAACGACTCTAGTTTCTCGATGTAATATTTTCTTGATATTAAACACGTTACCTGTCGCTGCTACTGACTTTACAGATCTTTTGTGAAATTGTTATTTTGAGAATGTACGTAATACCTCATGTTTCTTGGATGGAATATTGCGTCGACATTATTTGTTGCTTTCATCATCTTCATCCTCGCCAACTCTGCTTTATTCCTGTCGAGTTAATTTTGATTTTCTGTGGAATAGGTGCACCGCAGGAGAGCGCTCCACATATATAATTATCATTATATATGCAAAGTTTTTCATCCTCGCTGTCATAAAAAGCCAGTAGTTTTGTGTATTTTACTACCATTTTCTCCAGTTCTGCGTCGCCTCCTTGCTGATTTGATCACACCTTGAGGCGTCAGCTTATATTGGTACGAGGAAAAATGGAGAACAAGTAAGGATTCCAGAATGTTGTTTAAGATGATGCTGGAATATCAGATACTAATATATGTATGTGGTAACTTTATTGTTTCTTGCCCTTTTTTTTACTTTAATCTTCATTCATGTAGACTACTCGACATCTCCACAACTCACGTAATTCATATTTACATGATGTTTTGAGAAAAGGGATTGCTTATACTTGAAAAACCCTCCAAATGTTGAGAACGAAAGGATTGTATGTATAGCAAACAGAATAAAATTTTTTGTAATGTTAAAGATTACCTTAATGCTAAAGTTACTGACAATGAGTACAGACACATACTTTCCAGCTTTTATACTCTTTTATTGCGTCTCTAGAGATGGTGCTTGGAAAGTCTCAATGCAGAAAAGGCCAAAGGAAGGTCTTCATTTTTAGAACGAGCTTACTGTCAGAAATGCCAGAGCCTCTCTTTCTTGCCTAAAACTATTTTTTATCTTCCATGTGTGAGTGACACTAAGTCATTGGAAATCATCAAATTTGGCGTTTCTCTATTAACATTCCTTATAAACATCATGTGTGTGTACTGTGTGCTATGTGAATTCATTGCTAAGTAAGGGACTTGCATAGATATAAATACAGATACACAAATGTTCGTCCTCGTATCTCCTCCTGGCGTTTCTAGCTCATGTTGGCGCATGTTTTTAGCTTCTGGCGTTTGAAAGAAAGTATTTAATTTCTAATTTGGCAACCAATTGCCTTGAAAATGATTAACTTAAAGTTGCCTAAAACCTGGAATTGATATTATCGAAATATACATCACACGTGTAGGAGAAGTATATACAGTTTATCGAGAACATTTATCAAGCTTCGGTTTTCTTTGTATAACTGCATCATAGTTTATAGCTGTGTTGTCAGCAGCACAAAGTCGAAGCAGCATGGTAAAATATTCGAAGGAAGTAAATTTTCTCCTCTCTTTATTCTTTTAGTTAAACTGGCTTTTTATTTTTACTTTTTATTTCCAAGATACATAGCTAGGTATATTGCGAGAGTGAAAGAGACGCGCATTATGAGTTGACTGACTAAATAAAGATGATGATAACATGCAGTCAGCCAGTCACTAACGAAAAGTGAAGCCTTTTAACTTTTTCTTTTCGACGAGAGAAATAAAAAAGAACGACATAAGCTACTCAAATCGTATATATCTTCAATATACACACTGGTACATGGAGCACTTACTAAATATAGTGTATTTTTTCCTTTTTTCTTCAACGTTATTATTATTATTATTATATGCATCATCACCATCATCATTTTGGTGGCATCATGGTATAGAAGCGCGGTGTATTGGTGTGTATGTGTGTACAAGGAGGTAAAAAACGAAATAAAGGAGAACGAAACCGTAGGGGAAGAAAAGTTGATAAAAAGGAGACGTTGAAAAATTGGATGACTTTGGCTGTTTCCTTTACATTTTTTGCTTCACTTTTATCCACCTCCACCAATGATGCTTCTAGCTAGATTTTTTGGAGCTTTTTTATATACGTATTATTATTATATGCCGTGTCGATCTGTTCAGGAAAAGTTTTTTCTTCCTTTTCTTCTTCTTGCTTAGGGAAGGATGCTCAAATAATAATGCCCCTTCGTTTTTACCCAATACCTCCTTTACTTTGGCGTGTTATGTATGGCTGCTTGCTTGACTTTGACTTGCTGTCATGTTTGTGTGTATAGAAAGAGTGAGTGAAAGGAGACTTGTAATAATGGTTCGTGATGGCCTGGTTGTATAGTTTCTTGATACCGCTACTACAACTTTACACAACACACATTCATATAGTACACTGGAGGTACACCACTTTCTTCCTTTCCTGTTCACTTTCTTCCACTGACAATAATAATACCTCTCTCAAGGAAATCGACAACGGTGACATTGCAGATACTTTTCTTCTAGTGTGTCGTGCTGACTGACTGAAAACTGGGGTTGAGTGAAAGGGAAAAAATATATAAAAGTATGTGTGTGTGTGTGAGGAGAGGAGTGAGTCGAGTCGATACTCTGTACCAGCAACTCTTTTTTGGTTGGATGGAAATAATGTGATTGAACTTTTTCTTATGGAATGACAAAAACGAGCGAGCGAAGCAAGCATAGAATACTGAACAGAAGTGAAATGACACACTGAGGAACTCATTAAAGAAAGGGATTAAAGTTCAGGCTGTTTCCAACCGTATAATATAGCAGCACATCACCAACCACTAACCTTACAAAAAACACCCACCCTGTCTGCATTGCATCTTATTTTCCCTGTATCTAATCGACAAACGCTACCGACATCATGATCGTGATGGTCGTCATCATCATCAAGAGTGTAATATTTTCATAACACCCCTTACAACTACCTACATATACCTGGGTAGACTAGGCACACGGTAAAAGTGCAGCCGACGGGAGTAAGTAGTAGCGGAGAAAAGGGTTATTGGAAACTTAGGTAGACTTTAGTTGGGGATTACAGAAAAAGCATTATATGTCATTATACAGTTTTTGGTTGAGTTGGTTTACCAAGGAGAAAGAAGAGTGAAAGGTAGCGTAGGTATATGTGGATGCGCATGAAAGTGTACGGTACGATAGAGCTGGTTTACCAATTAAATAGTTTTCTCAGGTCAACATCATTCCATAATATCACTGATGTGGCGTTGTGTGATGGAGCGTGCTCTCAATACAGTTGAGTGCATGAATGAGATTTCATTTTTCATAGCAGCGGCAGGCAGAATGCATGCCAAGTCATACGGGAGAGGCAGACACACACGCATAGAGAGAAGGAAAGAAAAGCAAAGATTTACTTATCATTAAAAATAAAATGTTTGTATTCGTGTGGAAAAGTGTTTTCCTTGGGATTACGATAAGAATCTCTAACGGTTGCTTCTTCTTTACAAAATGGGATATATGGCAATGATGGTGATGATGATAACGAAGCTTTATTACAGTAAACATTCCCGTTAAATAAGTCGGGAGCGCATACCCTCGGTGTCCAGACACGAAAGCATGAGCAAAAACGTCAGGAGGATGCATGGCGTCATCAAAAATGAGTAGTTTCTTCACTTCACTCCTCCAGGACAGTTTAGTTAATGCCATTTTTCACGTTTAGACGAAAATCATAATATATATTGGAGTTGGCAATAACTGGCAAGTTTTTGTCAGTTCATTATTTTTCGAACGTACATGCATACTTTTGAATGATAACTCTGCTGGTGCCCGAAAGCATTGTAGCGACACTTATTCATAGCCACACAGCTCTCCAATCCCTCCTACTACATTACGTGCACAACCAGGAAATAAGCTGGAGAATGAAGAAGTGAGTGGAACTTCTTCCGAAATGTATTTCAAAAACGACCTTGTGTGTTTATGTAGCGTAAGAAATGTGGATGAGTTGGAGAAGCAGACAGACTGAAACAAACTGTTACTGCTGCCATTTTTGCCTACTACTATCGGTTGGCTGGAAAATATATATTTCTAGGCCGTTTCCTTACATTCTCCCCTTTAAAGGTCCCCATATAAAATGCAGCTCTCATCTCGCAGCAGCACATTTTATTCATTGCATGCACCAAAAGTATCCATCTCTTTCTTTTATATTTATGTAGGTATCTCTAAGTATCCAGCAGATTGAGGAGAAGCAGAAAAAAAGCAAACGTGTCGTCCTTGAATAAAAGAAACTAGGAAAAGAAAGTTTAAGCAGTTTTATGTTGTTGCTGCAACACGCTCATACCAAAGCGAAAGGATAACAATGTAGGTATTTGAATAATATAAACACACCATGATGATGGCATGCAACCATGTTGTAAACTATGTGTTGCATGATGAGGTAGATATTACATCATATATATTAAGCACCGTTTCCGAAAGCCGCCCTCACTTTGAGATGCCCCCAGTATCAAATATATGAACTACAAGAATGAATAGCTTGAAGTAGTTACAAAATCACCCAGTAGGTGTCGCTGTATTTTGGGAGCTATAGCATAGCTATTGTTCAATGCGTATTTCAATGCAGGTGCCTGTTCTTAATGCAGGTGCCCGTTCTAAATGCAGGTGCCCGTTGTAAATGCAGGTGCCCGTTGTAAATGCAGGTGCCCGTTCTAAATGCAGGTGCCTGTTCTAAATGCAGGTGCCCGTTCTAAATGCAGGCGCCTGTTCTAAATGCAGGTGCCCGTTGTAAATGCAGGTGCCCGTTGTAAATGCAGGTGCCCGTTGTAAATGCAGGTGCCCGTTGTAAATGCAGGTGCCCGTTGTAAATGCAGGTGCCCGTTTTAAATGCAGGTGCCCGTTCTAAATGCAGGTGCCTGTTCTAAATGCAGGTGCCCGTTGTAAATGCAGGTGCCCGTTGTAAATGCAGGTGCCCGTTGTAAATGCAGGTGCCCGTTGTAAATGCAGGTGCCCGTTGTAAATGCAATTGCCTGTTCTAAATGCAGGTGCCCGTTCTAAATGCAGGTGCCTGTTCTAAATGCAGGTGCCCGTTCTAAATGCAGGTGCCTGTTCTAAATGCAGGTGCCTGTTCTAAATGCAGGTGCCCGTTCTAAATGCAGGCGCCTGTTCTAAATGCAGGTGCCCGTTGTAAATGCAGGTGCCCGTTTTAAATGCAGGTGCTCGTTCTAAATGCAGGTGCCCGTTGTAAATGCAGGTGCCCGTTGTAAATGCAGGTGCCCGTTGTAAATGCAGGTGCCCGTTGTAAATGCAGGTGCCCGTTGTAAATGCAGGTGCCTGTTCTAAATGCAGGTGCCCGTTCTAAATGCAGGTGCCTGTTCTAAATGCAGGTGCCCGTTCTAAATGCAGGTGCCTGTTCTAAATGCAGGTGCCTGTTCTAAATGCAGGTGCCCGTTCTAAATGCAGGCGCCTGTTCTAAATGCAGGTGCCCGTTGTAAATGCAGGTGCCCGTTTTAAATGCAGGTGCCCGTTCTAAATGCAGGTGCCTGTTCTAAATGCAGGTGCCCGTTTTAAATGCAGGTGTCCGTTTTAAATACAGGTGCCCGTTCTAAATGCAGGTGCCCGTTCTAAATGCAGGTGCCCGTTCTAAATGCAGGTGCCCGTTGTAAATGCAGGTGCCCGTTGTAAATGCAGGTGCCCGTTCTAAATGCAGGTGCCTGTTCTAAATGCAGGTGCCCGTTCTAAATGCAGGCGCCTGTTCTAAATGCAGGTGCCCGTTGTAAATGCAGGTGCCCGTTGTAAATGCAGGTGCCCGTTGTAAATGCAGGTGCCCGTTGTAAATGCAGGTGCCCGTTGTAAATGCAGGTGCCCGTTCTAAATGCAGGTGCCCATTCTCAAGTTTGCAAACATAGGACGTATGCTGGGAAAAGTTGGAGACTTACTGAAAAGGTTTGATATGCTGGGGAGGAATGATATGGGAATGGGTCATATTTTGAGATGGTGTAAAATGCGTGAAGCAGGGCATTGTATCTATTCTGAGATATGCAGCTGCGGAAACAAATACCGACATCGAGGGCACACTGAGACATTTATACGTTTAACTCAACAGATTTTCGATTTCCATGTTTGGGAATGATAATTAATAAATTTGCTGAGCGTAGCCAGCTGGCATCCCTAGTACATACTTATATATGTATATGCTTTATAGACATAAAAAATAAATACAATAAAATTCATATGCGTATATAGATAAATATGTACTTCGGAATGAGTAACATGTAGGAGGCCATCATTTTGGCACTAGTGCCGGCTATTTTCTTCATCTCAGCAGCTTTCCTTCACCGTTGCATGATGCTATAAGTATCAGCATTAGGTAAAACGATGATGATTGTGAGTGTGTAAGGATGTAAGTAAAAAGAATATTTTTGGCGTGAAAATAGAGATTGAGAGAGTCTAGCATGGTAAAACTCCGAAACACACAAATTTCTGCTGCTGCTGCATAGCGAGAAGAGGGAGAACACGACGATGAAAGAGAAAAGATGAAGAGTACATAAGCAGAGCAAGTATGCATATACATACATATTAGATTGTAGATGAATATATATCCTATTGTAGTGAAAACGGGGAAGGAAGAGTATTTTTCCTGTGGATTCTCCAGGAAGAAAGAAGAGAACCGGAGAGAGAGAGAGAGGGAAAATGAGAGTTGGTTGGTAGTAGTAGAAAAGAGGAAGGGGCGGGTGACTGGAATTAGGGGTCTGTGTACGTGAAAATGATGAGGACAGAAAAGTTCTTGTGCTTTATATGGGCTTATGAACGTAATATTACTGAACTACTTTATATTACTGCTTGTATAGAGTAAAAGTGTACTGTGCATTTAAGTTTTGCTCGTGCATTCTCTATACTCATGTTCATCCGTTTTTGTGATATCAGTCGAAAACATATTCAACATCATCACTGTACACACCACCACCTACGTGTGCTATGCCATGCCATTCCAATGAAATTCTCTGTAGTAAATGCAAGGAGAGAGCGAGAATTTCACATTCACCCTTGAGGAATTCTCTTTCTGTCACTGTGTACACAGAGTATACGGTAACATATTTATAGAAAAATATTTTTCTCTCCCTCGTTCCTCTTTTTTTCGAGTTTTGTGGAGGGGTTGGATGAGATTATATGATGATGGTATGGGGTATGGGTGCCAGACAATGAGTTAAAATATTATGCAACTTTCCTTATTTCCAAGTACCTTTTCCTCCGCAAGTTGTATTTAGAGAGGTGCAGAGCAACGTGAAATGGAAAAACGAGGGTGCAAGCAAGAAACATGGCAATGCGATATGAGCTTCAACTTGGCATCATCCTGAGGCTGGCTTGGTTCGTTGTCTGGATGAAAATCTTTTGCTTGCTTCATTCTGTAACTGGAGAAGTTTTAGATCGATACTGCCACTACTATTAACTTGTTCCCTTTCCCTGGTCTTTTTGCTGAGTCTGTTGCATGTATATCAAGTGCCTGGAAAAACTCATTCAAAGAAATAACCAAGCTCTACGTACGTTTTGGGCTACAGAAAGAAGATAAAGAAAAATCCGACTTAACGAAAACCAAAAACTTATTTAGTTAAATAGCTTGAGAGGCAGTTAAAATATATAAATCACGATCAGTATAGGTGCATATAGAGTATGAAATAAATTGAGTTCTCGGCATGTTTGTAGAGAAATTCAAAAAAGTGTGGTTGTGTTGGAATACTTTTTTTTAGTTTTATGCGCTCTTTTCTTGAAATATCTACGTTTCTGTTCTGGTGAGAGATTGTCATTTTTTCAAACAACGTTCCATCATTATTTTTTACTACAAATTTTGCTATTCTTTATCAACATCATTAGCAAAACTTTTCTAAACCACATAAAACATACTCATGAGTCATGGTTGAAAAGGCGTGTATACGACGTATGATGTTGGCAGCGACAAGGAAGGAGTGAATATCATTACGGGAGAAAATACCTTTTGTTTAAATTAACTAGAATCACGTCCCCGTTAGCTTCTTCTCAGGTGCGCACATATTTCCTACACTGTCTCACGCGAACGTGTACTATTTTACTGTGTCCATATATTTAAAACTTGTTAAAACTTTGCACATTCGTTTTCTCGAAATTTCTATTGAAAAAGTTGAGACGTGTGCATATAGTTGTGTTTATGCTAGAACGTGAATAATATTATGAAGATGAGTAATATTTTTCTACATCTCCCATTCTTATTACATGTACTCTTTGTTTGAATTTTCACTCTTTACATATCGGGCTCGCCGAATTGTCTACACAGTCATATTCGTAACAATATTCCACGACTGTATATCTACAATGTATAACGAGTTATGTACATATGTCTACCAATTCTTCAAACTTGCTGCATCTATACGATTAGAATGAAGCAAACTTACATCTTTTCACCTTCTTAGAAAAGTCTTCCCGCAAAGTCGCTTTTGCTACATGTCGCAGAAATATTCCCATTTGAGTTTTCAGCTCTAGTCTGATAGTTTCGTAGTGCCCAGAATGTAATGCAGTTAAACCGATTTGCCATCCAATTAGGTTGATCGGTAAAAATTAGTTAGTTGGCTAAACTATATACCCTAAGCTAAGCTCTTTAATCAACCATTAAATTGCAGAGCTATACACATTTCTCCGCAATAACCTTTAATACGCTTTGCACTTTGGCACAATCACCTCAAGAATTGGACTCCTATGCTGGTATTTTAAAACTCTTTAGGGAATGTATTCTCATTCTCATGGATAAAAGTTGATAAGAAAATTTAGCTATCAAATGAAGGTAACGAGTCATAAAAAGCGAGAGACGTTTTACTTAAAATCTACAATCTCGTACGCAACGTGAACATTGATTGCCAACAGTGAAACGAAATATATAGTATCATTTTCGACTTTGTTAACTTGTGACTCTGTCGTGTAAGATGCTATTTACCTCATTGAATAAACGATATAATAATAATAATATTATTATTTAATAATAATCGTGCTTGTCCATCATCTTCCACACCAGCGTTGAAATGTGAGTCAGATAATCATTAAAACTTTTACAGCGACATCACCAGTAGTGCAGGTAAGGGTATCTTTAGTCAGGTGCAAAAATGATAAAGCGCTTACAGGTTTACTCACTTGTGCATGCGTATTTGTAATGTCTGATCTATCTTTCCATCCAAATGATTTCAATGCATGAGAGTTTCTCAAAAATAAATTCTCTCAAGTAATTATAGGGTGTGAAGAAGAGTACTCCGTATATGCCACTATGTACATATTGCTGACTAGAATGACAAAACGAAAAATAATAAAACTCTGCGATGGTGATCAATGGTTGACGCTCCGATAAATATGAAAAAGAAGGATCGATTTTTATTTTGAATAATATTCGTACTTCCGTGATGCACGTCGATGTCATTCGTTATGTCGTGTGTGTGTGATACCATACGTGCATCCTACTCCGTACCTCATCATCCATTTCGGTCGCCTCTTCTTCACAGGAGACTTTTCAAAAGCAAAAGCTGTGGAAAACCAAAATGTATAATATAAAGTTATAACGACATGGAACGAACAAAGTAACCTATAAGTATAAGGAACATGCACATAACACACAATACAGAACAGTGAAAACCCGTTCTTTTGAAGTGAAAAGGGATCTCCTAGGGTTTCCCAATCCCCTTTTACATTATATTATTGTATTGGCCAAAAAGTTTGATCCGTCTTTTCTGTTCGCTTTCGCCTCCGTGCTTGTTTCATCGTTGTTGTGTTGTTCTTGTTCTCTCTTTTTTCTCTACTTTTTCCAAAATCCAACATCCATCTCTTCCAACACAACAAAAAAACCAACTTTGCAATATATTTTATTCCTATATAATACATTACTACTAGGTTATTGTTGTTGTTAGTCAGCCCTTCTCTGTTGTGCTGTGCCATACGATGATGTGGAGATGATCAAGCAAAGGAAACCACTTTTTCCCCTCCAGTCTCTAGTCACACTGCTGATCTGGTCTGGTCGATGGCTCTTTTTACTTATTCACCATATCATAGTGTATACATACTCATCTATTTTTACTCACATTATCTATAAAATATACCAGTTTTATATACATACATACATTTTCACATATGCATGCACAAGATATATATACATACTTACACCTCATTTTGTCGTTCATCCGCGTTTCCTCTTCATTCCCTTTCAGGCTCTTTTCTCTTTTCTGTGGTTTTCTCTCTCACACACACTCACTCTCTCCTTTTCTAACAAGCATCAGCATCCAGTGCTCTGCATTGAACAACAAAATCCAAAGATGTGTGTGTATTTACTTGTACAATAGGAAAGTGGTACAAAAACATGTACGTATGCATGTACGTGCACACATAATACTTAAATAGTACATGGCTCACCCCAGGGCATCGGCAAATTGGACTTGGACGATGAATTTGCAGGCAGGGAAGCTACATGTATACGTAATGCTGCTGTTGATGCTGACTGAACCTAAATTTTCTGGTTGGTAACGCATCGTATCGTAACTGTGCTCTTGTGTCGTTTTTTTCTCTCGTCTTGTTGTTCTTTGGGAAGAAAGAAGCTTAAGTGAGGAGTTTAAGACTCGGTGTATTTATGCATGTAAGTACCTAATGTGCACGCAAATACAATATACATGATTAAGATATAGTGTAGTATTTATATAAGCCTATATACATACAGACAAAATATACAATATAAACCTGCCATGTACGTGTGCATGTACAGCGGGTGTTCAATAATGATATCCTTCATCTCATTTAAGCGTGTTCCCTCATTCTTTTCCAGCTTATTGGACTCTTGTTACATTCGTATAAAATTACATGCAAAAACAGCTTATATTACATGTACAATCATAATCAAGACTGATTTTTTTGTACCCTGTTCACCATGTAGCATGCATCTAGCGGTGCAATGCCTGTAATGATAGTGATAGAGGGAAAATACGGAAAGAAAGTACGTAGTATAAAATATAAAGAGATTTTATGTAACGTGTTCTGTCGTGTGATCACTCGTTCGAATAATCCTTTGAAGTTTTTTTTTCCTGCTTTTACTTTATACTGTATATCGTCCCAGTCTGAAACATACTAATTGTGTGAGAGCTGCTACGTACTACTACGGAGATGACTTGCAAAGCATTTAATTTAAGCTTTCATACTAACCTGAAGTGGAATTAGTTGTAACACACGTACAGTTGCTGATGATGATGACAAGAGTAAAGGTGCACTTGAAATGATACCAGGATGGGTAAAAGGGCACTTTGTGAAGTTTCGTTAAAGCCAACTTAAAACGCAATAACAGTTTCCTTCAAAGTGGTATTGTATCAGGTACTTTATATTTATGTAGCCGAGATGCTTTTCACATCATAACGCTAAATATATGCCACCGTGTTTCTTACCAAAATTACTAGCCGCTTTCTCCCGTACTTAAAGTACCCTTTCAACATGATGCACAAAGTATTATGCTTTTATTTTCCTTAAGAATGACCAAGTTTCACAAAAAATATAGCTTTCACAAAGGTGACTATGACCATTTATTAACCTGTTCCTTGGAAGTTTGGGTGCAGATACACACACACACACGTGTAGTTAAACTTAAAAAGTAGTTTCGTTTGTACTGCAGACAATGAAATGCCGTACTTCTTCAAGTAGTAATTCCAGCAAAGCTAAATGTAAACGTAGGTTTGTGTAGCTACCAATAAACCAATCAACGTAGGTTTGGTTTGCTTGATTCCTTGAGTAATCTTCAAAGATCCCCTACTTCTCTCCCCTCTCTAATATTATTTCCTTCGTCTAGAAGATATCTTTTAATTTACTTCTTCTTATTCTCCACTCATTTTATTTATTTCCAATTTCTTTGAAGCTTAGAAAGGTAAAGAAAGTTTGAGTTAATAAAAAATGTCTTCATGTATTTTTTTCCAAATTGGCTCTACAATGGAAATACAAAAAAAACTGTAGAAAGGAAGAAATGGGACAGACTGGCAGAGCCACACAACTGACAATTCTCTACTTATTTTACCCAAATTGTATGGTTTCCTGACTATATATTCATATACATACGCGACTCGTTGCTCGTTTTTCATAATAAATTGTTCTCCTTCCTTCTTATATTTCACAATTTTCCTTTTTTATCTCGACATAAAACTGACAAATAAATTGAAGGAACACTCTAGTGTGTAGTAACAGTTTGTGTGTGTAGCAATGTTTAAGTACACAGGAGGAAGTAGAGCGTGTATATTTGCAGAACGATACAATATATTAGATATACTCTGTTTGTACGTTTTCTAGCTTTCACTCAACAGATATATAAAGATATCTGTTTTCCTTGCTGCCTTCTTCCTCTCATCTTACTGTTTACTTTGTATACGAACAATTCTTACCAATTTCCGCTTACTTCATCTCATCTCATTCCTTGTATACATTGAATACTACTACAAAAGTAGTAGTAGCTGCTGCAGTTGTTGTAGTATGAGTTGAAGCACGACTACTTTAGCTCCAAGCTGTCTCGAGGAATGATCTCATGGTGTACTGACTGATGATGATGATGGTGTGGCATGACCACTCTTCTGGCTGTACATACTTGAATGCCTTTATATACCAGATCACCGCACACATGGTCGACTATTTCTATCAACAACAAGGCAGCAGAATGGTGATGGTAACAACCACCACGTCTAGAGATGTCTTACGGTGAGTTGATTACAAAAAAAAGTAGAGGAAGAAAGAGGGAATCCAGCAGCACGGAAAAAGTGGTTACTCAGTTCACCAAAAAATGTGGCTACCTTCTCTACGAATCCCTATAAATACGCCACACCTTCACCAAAATGATATGCTTTACTACCTCTCCTCCAGCGAATATATATAGATGTTGCTGCTATTATTATTATAGCAGAAGATAAGTGCCTGGATGTGTACTTTTTTTTACTCCGCTACGTACACAAAATGTAATATGCACGTCCTTTCGTTTGACTTATCTTTCATCCTTTTCTACCCAATAAACCTACAGTTCTCTACCAGTGTTCCGTATGAATATAATATGTAAGCTAAACAATGGCTAACAACCCGTCGCATTCTGGATATACGGTATTGTTTTGTTTGTGTAGCAGTTCAGTTTTAGTTTTCAGTTTTCTCTTGATGACTCGCGCTGCTGATGGAGGTGGTACGGTCTCCTTGAAGCAGAAATATAATGCAAGCTTCAAGACTCCCCTGCTTTCCTTTCGTGCATTCTACCTAGCTACATGGTCTACATCCCATTAATCTTTGCCATTCTACAATACACACGGGAAGTTTGAGGTTTTTTTTGTTAGGCAAACTATTACAGTGTAAGTGGACTAGGCAAGTATCGAAACGAGCAAGGCACATGAATCATAGAACGATCCAATCTTTCGTTTCTTGTGGCACTTCATAAAGCTATATATGATTTAAGTACTTTGCGGATAATGGTGTAGTATAGTTATATGATGTCGAGTAAAAAAATATGAGAGACAAGTTATATAGAAACATCACATTCACTTGAAAGAATAATGCCCTATTTTTATGCTTAAGGAAACATAATAAAAAGGCACACACACACATACTAGTACAAAGTTGTAAGTGTTTTCCTCTTTCTACCTCTTCTTCCTTCTCTTCCAAAGAATTGAATGTGTGTTTAAAGGGTACGGCAGATCTCTAGTACGGAAGAGCATGTAACATTGAAATAAAATGGATGTTCAAAGTTTACCAGAGTTTGGACACAATATAGCATCCTGTTCACGTGCATACGTTCAACCAAAACTTATTTTTTGAATCATTTAATAATGCGCCTGGAACCAGGACCTAGGTACATCTTGTAGGTTTTGCCGAGTAGAAAGTTTACTTTTTCCTCTCAAATCTATATAATGTGGTCTCCGGAACTTGGGAAGGTAGGAATTAGGTACATCGACTAGTAAAAGGAAGCATTTTGTTGTTTTTCAATGAAAAACTTGTAGTTACAAAAGCAACATTGTGACGGAGCGCGGCGCGTGAGATGAAATGCCTGTCCAACTGTTTAAAATTCTGGTCTCTTTATCTTAATTTGAGCAGAGCCTTTCTGTTTACTTCCCATCACAGTCTACATATTATAATGATGAACGAAACTCAGGTTCCATGATGTACTTCAGAGTGACACAAGTTTCACGGGATTCCACTCTATTCTAAAAAAGCACCATCATGATTATCTTCCAGCGTATTATTATCATTACTCTCCACTATTTTCTATTTTATTTCCTCTGTACTGTCTGACGCAATCGGTGATGCATCACTAAATTTTCTATTTACATTGTTTTTCTCTTTGTAATCGTAGGCACATATCTCGCTCGCGAAATTGCCTGAATTCATTTTGCAGCTCCAATTTTGAAACCAGCGAGTAGACTTTCATTCATGACATACCTATGCATATGCATGCTACTACACTCACAAACTGACAGTGTTCACCGTAAACAAGACGACATAGCTATACGCTCTGCCGCTGTATAAGTCGACATTGTATATCGCTTTCTGTTCGCTCCCTCGGAACAATAATAAAAATAAATGGAAATAAGCATTCCTGTCAGTCGGCCAGATGAGGGAAAGCTCAACCCAAACCAGAAAACTGAAATTAAATTAAGCGTGGGAAATCATTCAGGCATGACTACTACAGCTACACCATTCTCCATTCCGATCGAGAAAGAAAATTTTGATGCTTCGTGCTACATCATCCTGCAGAAAATAATGATGATGATGTGGTTATTTAGGTAGCGTTCACTTTTGGGATTTGTGAGTCGACGATAGAAATAAGTGGTTAACCTTGATCCTATATAACCCGTTGTTGTATTGTAATAATCTATACATTCAGATAATAATAGTGTTTTATACCATGCTGCAATAATGGTATTTTAGGGTGGATATGTTCATAGGTAAATATTTTACAGGTTTGAGTTCTCATTAACCACTTCACAAATTAAATGCTTTGACCGAGGAAAGATATGATACTTCAAATTGTCTATATAATTATTTCTATCGTTGCTGTTTGTGCCTATTCCTAGAAGATTAATTTATTAAATAGAGATTCATTATTTAAGTATCACAAACTTTATCGCAAACTCTTGAAAAATCTAAGAATAAATGTTCGAGAGCTGTACATATTACATGCTTCTCCTAATACTTATATAATACACACCATGTAGCAGTTCGAAGAGATGTGCTCAATTTTTATGCAACCTAACGCTTTACAAACAAACAATGCATACTATAAGGTTGTTAACATAATACTTAATTGTACCCTCCTTGTAGCGTTGCATTTTCTTGTCTCGGCAGTTTCATACATCCAAAGATGACTTGCTTTCTTTGCCTGTTAAATTTTTGGAATTTAATGTAGAAAGAATGTAAAACTTATATATTTTTACCCCACTCGAAATGAAAGGTAGGTCTCTCGCTAACGACGTGCACAAGTCACCGTCCAGTTTTGCTTGCATGCGATCTGCTTGCTTTGTGTTCACCCGTTGAGAATCGACGGTTTAAATTAAATTCCTGATGAAGAATATTATGGATTGATGACAGCAGGATGAGATATTGAAAATGGGAAACAAAAATCTGCAACGCATACTTTAATTATACTATGCTTATTATTGTAACGGATGAAAAGGCGAAACAATATTCTGGACTAAATTCCAGAGTGCGCTCCACGTGCTTGTAAGTATTATATTGTAGACAGCGTAGAGTGCTGACGTATGTACGTGGAAATGCGTGAAGTTTCAGAGTTTCAGACTAACCTGCTACAGGACAGCACTTATTTTCACTTTTTGCTTTCACATAAGATGGGTCCAACAGCAGTCGCAGGTTTATTGTAAAAATAAATAAAAATAACAAATTAATGCGAAAAGAAGTTCTACAACATGCATTTAATTTATGGCTGTCCGGCACTGTCGCTGCATTTTTCTTGAGAAATTTGGGAATACTAAACTTGACCACACACACATAAACGATCTGCTCATAACTTTTCCTCTTCCTATCATGCAATAGCACTTTCGTAATAATTCTTCAAAATGATGGATGACGCAAGTGACTGGATTCCTTACTTTCTCTCGCGTAACGTACAACAACTTTCCTTCGTGGAACAGGAGGCGAGGGCAACAATAAATACTTTGACAGTACCAACTTTATATCAAAGTTGATCACGAGAGAAAGAACTTCAAGAAAGTAAGAAAACATGTTCGTATGTGTGTAAAAGATGTATATGCATGTAATATGCATTGACGCTTATTGGAGCACATACCATTTTCTGATTATCTAATGAAAAAAATAGATCGCATGTCAATAATGGATGAATAGATGGATGCATCAGACAGGGAAGATTTCATGTAATGAGATGATAAGTTAACTACGTATATTATACGAGACGAAAATATACTGAACCATTGTATGAGGCAATATTTCTCATTCCCTTTCAATATCACGTTTTAGTAGCCTCGAGCGCAAAAGATGAGTCTGTTCAATTCTGCGGGGAGATGTTCTGACTTGCTTTTATTTATTAATATATTTCCCCTTTAGATGCTTTCCCAGCTTTCATGTATTTGTAATGCAGTGTTCATTTCATTTCCACGTCTAGAGATCCAACTATCTTTCCCCCTTCTTGCATGTACCAATCAATCAAAATAGTTTCCAAGTAGTGGGAGTGGTAATTATTATGAAATTTCATTTTCTATACATCGTATTCTAGAGCTACGTCTTTGTGGTTAACTAATGATGACCTTACATATCATAAAATCTTGTCATATTCTAAGGATAGAAGGATTCAAGAAACATGTTAGTGTTTCAACAACAATGTCTTATTCCTGTGTGTATTATTATTTTACTACTGCTGACAAACAAGATATTTTTACAAAAAATTTGGATCAAATCCGAGGTATAGATACTCAGTAGTGCAGTTAGCTACATTAATCTTTGAAAAACTACTTTCACTAAATGCTTTCTAAAACGTCAGCGTCATCATATTATCTACATTGATTGATGCTTTTAGAGTAGCTGTTACTGACGTGTCACACTTTGAAACATTGTCAGGATTCAACATTTTTCAATTTATAATGCAATAGTTATTTAAAACTTGCCCTGTGAACTTATAATTAATGTAATTATATCATATTACGTGCTTTCCTTCGAAATGCATGTTTTATAGATTCAGGCACATTTACTAGCAACCAGTAATAGACCTTATACATGTGTCTGTTTAACCTTCATTTTTATCGATCCCATCTTTCCTTTTCTTGGCTAACACAACTTGATATGTGACATGGAAAGAAACAACTACAGCAATTCTTAATATAATACAGGCCTTCGCTCAACATAAGTACTAAGCCATGGACTAGGTACCTTTCTGCCTTTTTACCAGTTTCATATCTTAATGCTGCCATTCACCATTCAAATGCCTATCTTCTTTTCGTCTGTCGCAAGTTGGAAGTCTATTATTCAGTAACTTGCAATGAACCTGCTGCTGCTGGTGGACCGACCGACGACGCATTCTAGGAGGTACGCTAGACTTACTTCTGTTTCTTTGTATTTTTCTATTTTCCAACTACTACTCAACCATATTATGTGCCATAAAAGTACATACATACCTTCACTACATTCACTACTACCACTACTGCTGCTTCTGTTCAGCACGGTCCACTGACTTTGTTCACGATCAGAAAACTTTTCTTTTTCGTTTTATCTTTTTCCCCATCTCTCTTTCTCTCTTACTTTACGTTTTCTGTCTCATCTTTTTGCTTCCATACACATCTCTTTCTGCTCCCACTTCACTCTACAATTCCATCTGTGCACAAGTTTCTCTCTCCCTCTCCTTCTCTTTCACTCTATCTTGCTCAGTGAAGAAGAGAGAAAAAAAGTTGATGATGAGTTGTGAACAAGAAGAGAAACGTAAGCAAAGCAATCGGGACACGAGAAGCAAAGAGAAAAGAGAACTCAATGAGATATGGAAGTTGCTTGTTGTAATGTACATAAAGGTAGAGAGTCCTTCTTGAGAGATAAATAGAGAAAGAAAAACATTGAAGAGGCAAGGTAAAAATCGCCGTTTCATCTACCATATTGTCGTTTAGTTTAGTCTCGAAATTGCTAAATGGCATAGTAGTCTATAATGCAGAAAGGAAACATTGGAACTTTGTCATGAGGTACTGCCACCACGACTGCAGAGATGGTGTGTAGTACTTATTTTTTTCTAGCGAGGAACATCAAATGTAACAGTACCTTTGGGATGTCAAATGGGAATATCAGTGAAGATGTACTGTTATAGTGCTCTTGTTCTCAATGAGTTTTGGGTAAAAAAAAGTTCCTTCGTTTTCCGTAAGGCAAAGAACATGTTGCAACGCTTCAAGCTGTAAATGAGCCATATTTGAAAGAGTTTCAAAATCATTATAGCTTGGCACGCTTAATTTTCGAAACAGCTTTTGACTTTTTTTGTGGAATACTTTGGAATTTTCAAAAGTTTGGACGATGAAACGTATTCTTTTTTTGTTTTTTAGCTTAATTTAAATGATATATTGTTAACATATTTGTATATATGATATATCTAGATCTCTAACTATATGATATTCATCTCTTGGAAAATTACCTCGATCAAGTAAACACATCATCGCAACCACTTGTGCTTAATACAATACGGGCAGAGCAATATACAGTACTATTTTGTACATTATATATGATGATATTGCATTTATAGGTTGAGGGAAAGCGTTTTATGCACAAAGAAAATGGCGGTGTGTATCCTTAAATGGAAATATTCAGTTAAATGCACGCAGGTACAATAGAAAGGTGATCGTAAACTTGAGCGAGCATTATTACCGGTACAGAGAGAAAGAGAAAAGCTCGTTTTGTGAAACGATTGGATCATCATCATCATTATTGTAAGCCATCATAATGGTAACGGTAGAAAATTGCTGGTTGGCAAAACATAAGACGAGAATAAAGAAGGGGAAAAGGCACGGACGCAGAAGAAAAAAAAATCAATAACTTTCGCTAACATCTTGAACAAGCCAGTATAGTGGTACCGTTAGTTGTAGAATGGAATAAAATCTTGCATGTAGCGCATTCAATGGGACTACGCGGGGAAAGTATGTATTTCTTACGTGTCATCATATGAATGTACGGTAAGGAGTGCATTTATGGGGGCATCATGTATTCTTAGAGTTTTTATCTGAAGGATAATGATGATGATAGCATTCTAGACGACGATAGTCGTTGCAAGCAAAATATAATAATATGATGTCTTCTATCAAACGAAAAAGTAATTTTAAGGAAATTTTTACTGTTATTTTTGTTGCAACAGTCATTGTCGTATCTTATATAACCTTTGGACATTAAAGTGAAACGTTAAGATGACATCATGAACGGGGGAATAAAAGAGCCTAAATGTACATGTAGCCTTAAAAACGCACCGTTTTCATATTTTGCTTTCGCATAAGAATCTTGTTCGTTTCTAAAATTATGAAGTTTCACGGAATCACGTTTTCGTTAGAGTGTATGTATGTATGTATGTATTTTGTATATTGAGATAGTATTTCAAGATTTCCAGCTTGGTTGATAAAAGTACAGGACAATTACTACTGTTATTTCTAGGAACGTTAGTGTTGTTTTGTTTATGCCTATTAACGTTTCATTAGTGAGACGTTTTCTTCTAATAATGAGACTATTCGATACGCACTGTAGGCACAAAACAATAATATCACGTAACATACGTTCATCCATATTTTGCTTTATATAATAATTTGTAATGGCAAACTGGAAACGTGAACAAATCATGTTCACGAAGTGTACGAACGTTTGAGAAATAAAAACAAAATTCGGAATTCTGTAGAAAGTTACGCTACGTTTACGACAGTACAATACCAAATGACATGGTATATGTGGTTGGTTGATAGATGGAATATACTCGTTTTGTTTTATAGATGTTCAGTAAAGCAGGTCAACAAAAAAATTTAAAGGCACTTCAACTTTTTTCTGAGTAGCGTGGTGAAACGAGAAGACAACGGTCGTTCTAGTGACTGTAACTGTAAGTGTCTGTGTGTGTGTGCAAAGTAGACAAAGACACGTCCATTACATGCACATCCTCGTAGACAACACGTCACCCTATCCATCCGTCCCTGAAAAGCATCAAACACGTCCATGCATGATACAATTTTTTCTCTATATATCGTTCCTCTTTTCTCGCTCCTAGTGGTAGCGTGTGTGGTGTGTGTAAAGAGCATTGACTCGGTTAAAATGTCCTTCAAACGGTGAACGTAACGAGATGATATATTACTTTTTCGAGATGAAATCCTTGTTGTGTATACGGACACACACTACTACACACGCAGCAGTCAGGAGAGTTAAAGAATAAAGTACAAAAAGTACAATGAAATGTATTGCTCTCGTTTTTATAAATTTTTCCCTTCGCTTCTCTCTCTCTCTCCATAATAATGTGTTTCTACGTGCGAGGAAGCAAAGCAACAGCCGGCAGCAGCAGTGATAGTAAAATGGTAACATGATGGTAAGATGCAGCCGTGGTGATGGCAGTGTGGTATGGTGACGGTGGTGGCTGCTGCTCTGGCTGTACGAGCTGGTATGAGGAAGGAGAGAGTGAGAGATATGGAAAGGTTGATATGTGTGTTGGAGGAGCTCCACCTTCCCATACCTTTTGGGGTCTGTCTGGCTTTCAGAGAAGAGAACACCCAATGGAGGGAACTCCGCCTTTAGAAAATTCTATCTTGGAGCACCTGCTGGTCTGGTCCATCAAATTTGCACTTGTGTGCACTCTTCCTCTCTCTCTCGTTCCATTTCCCTTTATACCTACCTACCTTTCCCCAACCTATTCCACATTATAATGTTCATATCTTAATACCTACTTCCATAATATCATATACGCCAAGAATATCACAAAGGCACATTTATAGGTACACAGTCAAGTATTACATCTTTTTTAGCGTGTGTGCCCATTATGTAAACGGATTTATTCTCAGCGTATAGACTACTATACTGCACGCATGGTATAGATTGCTTTGCTTTCCTTTTTTGGTTTCTTTATGGCTTTTTGTATCATTTTGAATACTTCATCATAACATTACTTTCTTTCTGCTTTTATTTTCTCTACCTATTCCCATACACAGTTTAGAGATGCTACACATAGCCCACCATATACTTATGTACGTATCTTATTCCTTACACAAATATATACACTATTTGGGAGAAGACAGATAGGTCGTGAGATGGATGGATGGATGATTGCAGCATTTTCTCCCTTCCTCCCTCTGCGTCTTATTCTCTTTTCTTCCTCTTTCCTGGAAGAAGCAGTTACATTTATTTGACTTGGAGTTGTGTGACTGAAAAAGTGAGTTGAGCTTATATTTACAATTTCATCATCTGTCTGTTATATATTCAGTCTCTCTCGCTCTCTCCCTTTACTGCTTATTCTCTTATGTATCTGGAGATTCTTTATAGTTATACGGGGACCCTATGAAATATACTTATTTTGTTAATGTTACTGCTGCTACTGATGTTTGTATTGCTGTCTGTCTACAACAGTCATTGCCATTTTGTGAAAGTGGAAGCAATATGCTATGCTTTACACTTTCTATATATTATTATTATTATGTATTTTTGTATTTATTTTTCAGTGTTGTTATGCTTAGCTTACTTACCACCACACCAGCAGTAACAATGCTCCTTTTCCTTATGTGTCATGTTGGATTTGCACTTCAACCTTTCACTCACTCAAAAGAAAAAGGGAATGGAAAGAAAGCGAAGAAGGAAGCAACAAAGAAGGAGAGAGAAAACTTTTATGCGGGGTACATGCATATATGCCGTGCAGTCAGTTCACCATGTAGGTTATATTGTACATTTCGGCGCATTATAATGCCTTCTTTGCTTCTACTCAAGGAAACAGTTCACTTTCTATTTATTTTTGCCTTTATCGTGCATTGCTGAAGCAAGCTAAAGTATTTTTCCCGCATCCTTTTCTGATTTGCAAGTTCCCAATTTACTCTTCTTTTCTGCCTATAATCCAACATCAATCTGACTGAGGATGAAGTAGATCAACAAGAAAGCAAGTTGAAGGGCCACTGCTCCTGACAGTTGGACAAAAGCCGGCCTGAAAGTATCGACACTTCTTTGCCAGTACCTTTTTATGAATAGCATGCTTTTCAGGGAGCATGCACGGCATTACCTTTTTCAACACCATTTCCTCTCGTTGTTGCAAAAGTGACGTGTCATGGAAAGGATGATGGAACTTTAAGGAAAGCAATCAACTTTCGGATATCATCTTTTCCAAATCCAGATCCAGTACACCTAGCACATAATACAGCCCTGATGATATCACGTGCATGCCTGCTTTATATACCGAATGTGGAGGAATACAGGGATATATAGATTGATAAATACTTGATCCAGCACGTACTCCATCTTTCAACAAGGCCCCTCCCTATAATAATACATAAATAGAGAGAAAGATGTATAGAAAGAAGTTAACTTTTGAGATATGAATGCGCATTTGTTTTTACAGAATAATCCGAACCATGGTTTGTTTTCAGCTCATTACAAGCCACATCAAAATAGTATTTAATGACGATTGCGAAAAACGTATCCTATCTGACAAGATTTCAGCTAAAATTGCGCAAGCCTTTATTCGTACAAAATTAGATAATATAATCCTGATATAATCCGTTCACCAACTCATCGTCAGTTTCATTTTCATTGCTTTATACAATTTGTATTAACTGTAAATGTTCCCTTCAGTCAGTCTGCCTATTGACGTACTTCAAAGAATTTTGCAAATACATTTACCTATATAGTCCTATACTCCTAGTCACATATGGATTAAAATTATACATACTATGTGGTATATGTCTATTTGTATTATTTATAACTGCATCGTGCTTTCAAAAAAGTATGTGCCAGCACCGTTATTGCTACAACTTTTCAATTAGAACATTTGAAAAATTAGTGAGCTTAATGAACTTACTAATCCTCTTGATGAAAGCATGAAACAATTAAAATTTTCATGAAAGCACTCACAATCAACATTGGAAGCTGGGTACACAACACCAACAATGACAAACAACTCATTACTTGGATATGTTCTCTTTTTTATTATGGATATCTTATGCATGTTGACGCTCCTCGTATATGACGACTTGCTCCTCTAAGCTAACAAATGCAAACTTAAGTCTGGGAAACATTGTGTATCATTCATACAAAGCTCTCTTTGGCAAAGTAATTTTATTGAAGTGCGTTCCCTCTTGTAGGCTCTATCACTTTGGTTGGCAGTTCCAGTTACAAACAATAAAGACCTTGATAATCCATTTCATTTGTGCTCCGACATCCTTCTTCTCCTCTTGGAAATATCAACAGCAACAGCAGCAGCAGCAACGTTGTTGTTGTTAAAAGCTATTATCTCTGAGTATAATGCTATTATGTACACTTTTCATCCTTCATCCGTTGGCATAATTGCACAAGCCTTTGCTGAATGACATTGAAATGAAGTGGCTTATTTTACTAGATCGCTTCTGAGAAGAGTAAAGCCCGATAGACAGTAGACGTAGACGTATGTATGCGTCTCAAAAGACCCTTTACCCATCATCATCGACAAAACTGTTCTATATTAAAATTGCCACTGTTGCTGCTGTACATTATATTCCACTTTTGTCTCTCTCCAAAAAGGATTATTTTTGACACAAGACCTGTTTTAGGGCGAGTCAGTGTGTTTGAGAGAGTGACTAGGAAGAATTTATGTGGTATATAATCATAGTATATAGTAAAATGTGTGCATATGAATGCAATCAAAATATTATTCGTCACACCATCATTATTGTCATTGCCGATATACATATAGTTTATACACTATAATCTGTACATAGCGACGTCATGTCAAAAGTATTTTGTATTGTATTTGTATTGTTGTAAATGCTCAATAATATAAAATGGCAAAGTTTAATAGTAAGCTCTCATGTGGATGCGGAGGCATATCGAATGGCGTCATTTCAAAAAGCAGAAATAGTGGTAGAATATTTGTTGCTTTTGCTTTATACATTTTCACTGAAGAACCTCAAACGTCAAAAGCATTAATCATTAACGTACACAACAAGCAGTGTGTGTATTCTCCAGTGTTCATTTACTGCAAAAGTGGCAGTAGTGATGTGGTGTGGCACGAAATGTGTCCGTCTACTATTCCTGCTCACTTGTCGACTTGAAATTGGTTACAATAGCGAGTGGTGTGCACAATAATAAGTATAGTGCATCATGAAAGTAAGACAATGTATGTATGTTTGGAAATAATAATGTGAAATATCGGCTTTTATTTATTGTTCTCTCGGAGAAAAGTAGAAATAAGTAAGTGTACGTCTGACTGTCTCTGTATTACTGCACTCGCAGTTTGCTAATGCCAGTGCTACCACCAATCAGTTGAACCTTTTGGTGACATACGTTCCTTTCGGGAGTTGAGGAGTGATAGGATAGCGGAGCTGGTGGTGGTGGTAGCATATGGCATTAGCTGCAAAATGTCTAATTGCCTTTCCTTTCCCTTTGTGCTTCCAATTCACTGTAGTTCCCACATACGAGGGTCTCTAACCTTCTCAAAGAAAACGGATGCATTGCATTATACCTTATTTATTTGATCTTATAAAACGTGAAAGATGATGGTGATCACAAATAATGATCAAATGAGAAATGCAAGAAGCCATAGGGTATTTCAAAAGCAAAGTCTAACCACAAAAAGTCGCACGAACGGGACTCGAAGAAGGAGACAGAAAGAGACTGTCTTCTTTCTTTCCAAGAGTTTGTGTACGTATCACATGAAGCGTGAATCCAGGCACTGGCACAAAAGAGACATTGTTATGCGAGAGAAGCGAGAGAGAGAGCCAAGAAAGGGAGAGAAAGCTATATAGTAATAGCTAGGTGGATACAGTGTTCGAATAAACACGCATGCATTCCTAGGTCATAAGTAGAAGAGCCGCTGGTGACTTGTTATTTGTACAGTATTCATCAATTTGAGTAATATTGGGACCTTGGGTCCTCTAACCCTTTTACTATTCCAACGGAGCACAATTACGACAATGGGGAGAAAATAATGGAAAGCAAGCCATCACACCGTATTGCACCCCCATTACATTCAGCTTATCAAAAAAACCAGGATACTTTTACAAATGGAAGAATGGTTTCTGTAGTCATATACATACCTGCTTCAAAATACTAAATATATACAAGTAGCATGTTTACGTTTCCATACTATTGTGTGCTCATGCTCAATCTTGTTGATGTTGCCGCTATGTTTAAGGAAAGAAGAAAATACAGGTGCTTCGCTACACTACATGCATACACACATGAGGCATGTTTGCAATTTTATAAAATCGAATGATGCACAGTCTAGATATACCGCTGTATGAGTCTTAGTTATATTTCTTGAAGGCTTTATGTTTCCTTCTATTATTTGCTCACTCACTCATGTCTTCTCATCTGCGGGTCTTGTTGGCTTAGGCTCAATTGTTTTCTTGTGTGACGTCTGCTATAATAACAGTTTTAATAAGAGTACATTATAAACAAGTCCATCCTACAATTTCATGAGCATAAAATAACTATATATCCGTTACGTACAGCGGATCTATGTCGCAGATTATTTTACTTTCATTTTCATTTCATCTTCCACATCTTCATTTTTGCTATCGCAGAAAATGCTGTTTACCATTGTTGCTAACAGGAAATTGTTACATGTGTCTTTAGATAGGTAAAAAATAATAAAGAATGAAGGAAGATGCTTCAAGCTAAAATTGCTAACGAACACACACGGGAAGTAGTTAAGTAGTAATAGAATAAAAGCAATTCTATGTCGTACACGTGAAATTTTCTATAAATGCATAGATATGAAATCATTGCGTGCATTCATACATATATTTGTACAACTTTCTCGTGAAAATGATTCCAAGTTTATCTTTCAGACTATTACCCTACCCAGGTATTGCACACATTGTTGATGCAAAAGATACGTTGAAAAACAGGGAAAAGAAACAGATCCACAACAGCGTGATTATTTTCATGGAGGAAGAATGTGAAATGAAAACAGAAAACAGCATTGCAAACGAATACTTCTCCGCTACATCCTATGTGTCTACCGTATACAAGCAAGCTTGTATCTATGTTTTAGATAATTTTTTGACAAAGAGAAAGCTGATAGGTTCTCTGTTGTTAGTATAGGAATAACCAGGCAAACATTCTTATGCTACCGTGTCCTAATAAATATCTAGTCGTATTTACCTCACTATATATATATTAAGCATGTACGTTGGTAGGTATATCAATAGCCCCGTTAGCCAGCCAAAAAGGGCGACAAGGAAATGTGATGTGATGATGATGGATCTTGAACAAGCAAAAGTTTTTTCGGTGGGAAACAATCCAGCCGTCTTTATTTTTTTCTCTTCTTTCTACTTCCCATTCAATATGTAACCAAACAGTATCAGCACTAGAGCAGGCAGGGGCAGCCGGGCTAATAGTGAGTGAGTTTGGTTAAAGGTGCTCTTTCGACCTTTTCAAAATATTTATCCTTTCACGGACGAATCACGAATAAATCCCTTGTGAATTTATACATTACATATAGAGAGGCATGGAGAAAGAATAGAAGAGAGAGCGACCAGCATAAACACCGTTTGTTTGTGTGAGTACGAGAACATTATCATCATCATCAACCATCCATCTACAGCCAGTCGATCCATATGTTACATATGTATTAGGCATATAACAATGACCGTAAACTAGTAACAAGATCCCGGCAGAGAAGAAAGGGAGAGAATGGTATGTAATGAAGTTGTATGCTTACGGTTTTGTACAACAATGGGTCCATATATCCATATACGTATATAAGGAAAGAAAAAAGAAGTACTTGTTTTTCTCATTTCCAGCTTACCTGAGTACATTGTGTCTTCTTTGCTCATAGGTATATAGGAAAAGAAAAAAAATAACGTAAGATATATAACAAGTATGTGTTTTTACTCTGGCCTATGTCTCCGAAGAAAGAAGGATTACATCTTCCATTTTTCGGACTTCCATTCAACAAAAGAATCCATCACAGAGAGAAAAGAGAAAAAGAGGGGAAATCCAGTTAAGTATTCCCATAAAGAAAGGTACATTATTTTAGATGACGGGCTGTGTATTTATATTCCACACATCATCGAGTTGCAATAATGTTAAGTATTATGAACCCGTATACACCTGTGTGTTTATGATGGAGGGAGTACGTAGGGAAAAGAGAACAATTGCAACATGATTGCAGTCTTTTCTGCCTAAAAGCATTGACGAGATACAGAATAAGGGCAACGAGTAGTGCGAAAAGAGAGTATTTAGCAAGACGAATAGTGCAAAGTTTCAGTTATTTCCAGAACTTATAAGTAAGGACTAGCAAACTAAGGAAAGAACCTTTAAAAAAAGGTCACCCATTTACTTGTACATGATTTTGGCTAAATTGCATCATTGTACGATTCCAGGCAATCATAATATGTTTAAACTTATTGTTATTAGTGCGTTAAATGTTTATGATAAGAAAAGTAAATTGAAATTCGAAAATGAGAAACAGGAGAGGTAAACCAGGGTAGGCTGAAGTGTGTAAATGCAAGTTTAGTTTAGCTATTCAATATGCTACATTTTCTTTATAAATTAAATGTTGACACCTGGGACGCTTACAATTTTTAAATCAATCGTTATTACAAATATATTAAATATGCTGACACCATATACACTTCAAATGAGACTTGCCCATCTAGTAAACATACCAATTTACTTTAAAAACCATTAGCTTGAAAAATGTTGCTTTTGCCATAATTTAATCATAAGTTTTCCACTGTATTTGTTGAACATTTTACCTGGCTTTTCACTAGAAAAAAAGTTATTACGTTTACTTCCATAACCGTGTTCCTTTTCAATTCTTCTCTTTCTTGCAAAGAAAAAAAATCACTTTAACCAGTGAAATTGAAAATAATCAAGTGGCCTATTCGCCATCCATTTCTTGTCTACTGAAATGACCATGCTATGTTTTCGGTCTCCTTTCTTACCGGAGGTACTATTATTTCAAACAACGTTGAATGAATAAACGGGAAAGTCGTGTTTCCTGTTGAAAGACATGTAAAATTGACGGCAAATAGATCTCAATTTTGGATTAGGATTGGGAGAAAAAGGACAGGTCATAAAGTTAGAACGTGCCTTCCATCTTGATTAGCCAGTAAAAAGGAACCAGAGTTTCCTTCTTTCTACACTGCACACCAACAAAACTACCTCTACTATAGTCATCACTTGAATAAATGTGCTTTTTCTTCACTAAACAGTCAAGTTTTCTTCGCGATCTGCTCACCATGCCAGGAAAACCAACAAAAAACGCTAACTAGCTAGGTAGCAGCTAAGTAAAAGAAAAAACTAAGTAAATAAAGAAGTGAAAGAAAAGAATGAAATGAAGCTAAGAAAACTCCCAGTAAAGTAGATATACATAGAAAGAAAAAGAATAAAAAGAAAAGGTGGCAAAGAGAAGTAGTATAGAAGAAGGAGCAAGCAGCCAAGTAACAAGAGAAAGAGACTTTCCCATAGTTTAGGCAGCAGCAGCAGGAACGTGGGACAAGAAATATTAGGAAGGATGAAGGAAGAACAAAGTTTGAGTTCATTAGTTTTCTCTTCTTACTTTTTTGAGAAACTAGTTCATCTTCCCTTACTGCATTACAACTTTAGTAGGTCCAAAACCATTCGTTATCATTTTTCCGTGTTTCCTTCCCGATTCGTTGGAGTGATACAAAAAAGTAAATGGTTAGTGGTACAACATATACCTTCAAAGTATATATTTTATAATGGTACTTGTATATTTAACCAGAAAATAAGACATGCCTACCGTACCATACGATGATAGATTCGTCCATTTAAAAAATAAATGCGATTTCTCCATTTTATTTATTTATTTAGTTTAACTGTACTGGTCCATTCCGTCTTAAACAAAAACATGATGAATATAGTAAAATATAAAAGATTGGCTGGCATTAATGTTCCAACAAAGACAAAGTTATTAGCAAATGTTTGTAGGAACTAGAAACCCTGAGCAATGATTTAATAAGTAGCGAAAGCTATTTTGAGAAAATGTCTGTATTTATGTGTGTCCGTCCATCAACAAAGTGAATCTGAAATCCCTGTGACGTTTTCAACTATATGAAATCACTCATGGATCATACCTTGTATGGGGTTTGATAATAGAGAACGAAACTTGATATAAAGTAGGCATGCGCCAATATCTGCATGCATACTGTTTTTATGCTATTTAATACTTTCATCATTTCTATATTTCGTTTAGTTTATTTGCACAAGCACTCATTCTACCTGTTGAGAAAAATCTGAGATCGACTGAAAAAATGTAAAAATAACATAAATATAAATGAGTTTGGTAAGAAATGGACCTTCCGGCAATATAATTGTTATTCATCCATTACATTCAACGACAATTTAATGTACTGTAAAGATTCCCTGTGTATTTCTCCCAACTCCTAAACTAATTTGTTTGGATATCCTTGGTTCTTTATATTTTATCCATAAACTTTTTCTACGAATTTTTTTCTATGCTATTTTAGTAAAGTCGTAGTTTCTGTATAGTAAACAAAAACGTCATTTGCACTCATTTCATACACAAGCAGGAATAATATTATATAGAAGCCGGAAGCGGAAAACAAGCAGGAAATGATTTCATTTGAGTTGAGTAGTAGTTGTGGAACTGACTTTGCTCATTTATTTTTCATTATTTTCTAAGAGCTCCGCTGGAAGACTGAAAGTAAAGCTAAAGAGCATAAGCAAAAAATAAACTGGATATACCTTAACTGTATGCATGAAAGCTTATATGTACATATGTCTGTAGTCTGTGTGCCCATGCATACGCCATTAAAATATATATTATACCTACTTGTTTCCCCTTTCCATTCCACATCTCTGTCTCTCATATTTCTATGTTGTGCAAGCATTCGTCCAGGCATCTGTAATCATACAAGTAAACAGAATGTGTATGTTTGTGAAAGAATTCAGATCCTTGTGAGGACACTAGCCCTATTAAATTTACAAGAGATTTTATAGCACTGAAAACTACAACTGAATATCTTATACGGGTTGAGGTAAAAGTTGGGGTACTTAGCGGTGGCAGTAGTGGCAATACTACAAAATTTAAGTGAAAAGTAGGCTCGACTCAATTTGAAGATGACGATATGCATCGCTTAACGAATAAACGTGACCCATTCCGATTACTCAAGAGATCATGGAGAATTTTTGAAATACCATACATATTAATGCGCTTCTACCTTGAGAAAACAAAAAGAGAGTACATAACAAATAGCTAGAAGACAAAAATTGTATAATATTCTTTTTCGTATAGTCATACATACATATACACAATATGTTAGCTGTACAAAGTAAATGTGTTGCAATAAACATAGCATATACATAGTTTGAGAAATATGGCGTTTGATTACATTTGTAGCATCGTATATATTAACTTTAAAGGATGGAATCGGAATATGCTTAGTTTTTTTCAACACTCTATTTACAATATTACTACCTATATTATAAGATTTGTAGAAAACCATTGCATCAAATTGGCCAAGTACTAGAATGGTCCACAAAAATTAAAATTAATTGACCCATCGTGAAGACATGAACTTTTGCAAACAGGGAAAAAACTAAATGAAAGTTGTGCATAAATTATCTGTTGCTTTATGGAAAATTGTAGTCAAAGCTCTATATTGGGTTAATCGTACATACCTATTCTTTCTTTAAACGCAGGCTTCGCAACACAATGGTTCATCATTTCACTTCTTTCTCGACTCAAGAAACCGAGTCTGTACGAAAATATACGTTATTAAAAGTCAGTAAAAGTAACGTACAATTGTCGTTGATGTGATCATGATGATTGCGACAATAATAATGATGTGACAGGAACGAAGTATCCAAGCATAAATAAAATAAGAACAGAATAATGAACGGTAATTAAAGCGCTTCTTTTTCTTGCGTTAACTTAACCAAACAACCAACGACACGTATGCCGCTGAGAAGAATGGGACGGAAAGAAAAGATGAATTCTTGTGGCTTCTGTGTTCGACGATTCTTGATGATGATGTTGATACTTTTTACGTGTGCATTTACTTCATTTTAGATTGTTAATGCATCGCGGTTACTATTTTAACTTCCTATACGTGGGCAAACTCCCTTCTCTGCACAGTTCCCAATTGTACCGCTTTTCCGTAAACGAGACAATATGATTATTACCGTTACTAGACCAGTCGTAAGGTCTTCAGCTTTTTCATATGATGCTGTCAATCTGTTCTATCCTCCAGATTCTAGTCTCCAATTCTTATCAATGATTAAGAAGATGGCGAATACTGCTAATCAATAGCAATATAAGACTCGGTGCACATCGTTGCATAGCCTCCCAAGCATAAATGATTATTTAAAACAGTCGAAAGTAATTAGTAAGCACAAATTGAAGTGCGTACAATAATTCGATGAGCCTTCTCTACAACGTTAACAGTTCGGTTGCTAAAGTCTAGGCAAGAAGGATTCCACCTAGTCCGTGACAAATGCGAAGCGATCTTCAGAATCTTCGCACAAAACATATAATAGCTACCAACATAATATACGTAAATATATGAGTGAATACGAAAATTATTACAAGAACAAAACAAGCAGCCGTTATTACTTATGGTAACTTTTCTTGCTGATTTACAACCTTAAATGTATATACATTCGTTTTGCCTGAAATTAGGGGAGAAAGGGAAAGCAAGTGCCAAAAGAGAAGTATAGAAAAGGGAAGAAACCTTATCCACCCAGTTCACTCCTTTTTGCAGAAGCGCTTTTTCACAGCAAGAGGCAAGTTGCTGTTAAAGCGAAACATTAACAATTGTAACAAGTTGACAAGCAACTTTGTCTTTCGAGAAAGGAGCAGAAGAGGAAGACAGCAAAAGTACATACAAAGTCTTTGCTCATTTACAACAACGGACTTTCTGTTCTCATCCAAGCTAAATGTATTCCCTCCCGTGTGTGTTCTACGTGTAACCTCTTACTTTTTGTTAGTTAAGATGTTTATGAATGCCATATATAATGCGTACCTATAAATGCACCGACTCACTCAGATACATGCATATTATTTTCTTATACTAATACTACGTACTGCAAACTGAAGTACCTCGCGCCGTTTTGCTTGCAATATTCTCTTGTACTTGCTCCAAGAAAAATAGGAAGAAAAGCATGACCCTTTTCAGTCAGTATTCTTCTTTCTTTCCTCTGCCGTATGCCATCCTGTTTAACAGACTACACAGAACCAAAAAAGGAAAGAAAATTGGACAGGCAACTGCCGCAGTGCAAAAGTAAAACAGTAGGAGTGGTAGCAGTAGCAGCAGCACCGTCAGCCAAACCTGGAAACAACCTGCAGAAGAGTAGAGCACTCTCTGGAGTATAATCAAAGGACCTGACTAGTTCCATTGTGCACAGTAAAGTAACTGTGCCTCTTCACACCACTATGTAGCTAATGGCATCTTTGTACCTATATTGTTTTGTATCTCTTCTTCAGCATATACAGTAGAGTGAGCTCTTTGCCTTTTTATTATTACCGTCATCATTATAAACGCTTATGTATCGCATGATGACGGTATTGTATCCAATGAAGCTCTAGATTGTTGAATGGAAAGGAAAGACGTCTCTTGATTGGAGTGTGGTAATGGTGCAGTATATTATAGTGATGCGATGGTGGTTGTTCATACTATGTACGTATTACGTATGCTTTCTCCGGCAAAAATTAAGCTCCCTTTCTCGCTTTCCAGGGGAGCTTGTGAAATTACCGAGAGGCGAGGGAGTCTGTTGATGACAACTTGCTAAAATGAAGAGAGAGAGAGATGCCAGCGAGAAACAACGTCTTGTGGCAATGTTTATGTCTAAAGCAAATAAAATACACCAACGATATGTAAGTAAACACAAAAATATTCTACATACATGAAAAATGTAATGGTAGCGTGGGTAGTAGTATTTTATAAAATCCGTCCATTCTTTTCACAATTAAAATTGAGACTTTAATGATTTAGAAACTATTTGTTTGTTTATTTCACTCAAACTTTTCTATTAAAAATTACTGATGAGCGAAGAAACTGTCACATTTACAGAGCATTTGACAAGAGAATGTATACTAACAGTAAAAGGGAACCCTATCAGTTTTAAACTTCCAAATGAGATGACCACGTCTGAAAGTCTGAGTTGTTGGTTCTCCTCGGACATCCAGTCCAACTTTATAGTATGCAAAGTGTTCGTCAGTATTATCACCAGTTATATACACGTATGTTACGTAAAGTGTATGAAAATTATTTTCTTGGGTTTCGAATTGTAACTTCAAAAATGAAAAATGATTAAAGTGGACATATTGTTTGAAGGAAGCCTAAAGTATGCACTAAGTTCATTTGTTTTGGTTCTTTACATTCCCGTGTGATAAACATGCAATTAAAAACGAATGTCCTTTCTTTGAAGAAAGTTGGTAGACCATACATCAACGCAAGAGGTGAGCTATTTGTACTTAGCAAGTTATGTTTTTAAATTTTTCATAGCGTCACGCTATTTCTCTCTTTGTTCCTTGCTCTCAAGTATGTACTTTGGCAAAGAAAGCAGAATCTTGTAGCATCTGAATAACAGCGGGGTGTCTTACACTTTCTCTCTCTCTTTCTCTACTCACTACACACATAAGGTTTACGTTGAAGTGGTCGACAATAGCAGCAATAGCATTTCAGAGAAAATATCGGTGTGTTATGCTAGATTATACGTCAGTGATGCCATGCTTCCATTGCTGCACCACTTGAATTTTGATGTCAACTTGAAAAGTTGTTCTTGCTTTTTTTTCAAGAAGCATGAAACGTCAGCAGGAAGAGGACAGAGGACTGGTGAAAACTTTTTTTTTCGCTTTCAAACGGCTGATCCCACAATGTCTTACACAACATTACGAAAATAAGTACATTTTTTTCCAGGGAGCGCCGTAATAAGTGGTAGCACTCAACCATTTGCTACTTGCTACGCAATATTGACTTTTGTTATCCAGGAACTGTATTCTATAAGCTCAACAAATAACCATATCATAAAGGTGAGGAAAACGAAGGGTTCACTCGAAAATGATCCACTTTAATTTCTCTGCTTGAATTGAACGCGTGCTTTGGGCATACGCTTAAACGAAGAAGAAAGTCTTCTTTTCCGTCTTGATGGTTTGGAAATTGAAGTCATCAAGAGAGCAGTGAGCTGAAATAATTTTCTCTTTTTAAAAAATCTTATCTTATATGGGTATATATATTTCTTAACCAAGTGTAGTACCTATATATTACCTACCTATTACTAAAGCTCAACCGTTTTATATGATGGTTGAATATGAAAAGCTGAAATAGCAAAAGTCACTGCTAATTACTTCCACATCAGTATTTACTCTCCAAGCCACTTTCCGTCTGATTAATTTGAGCCGAAATGAATTTTTAGTCTTGCTTGATTGCTGAAACTTTCACTTTTGAGCCTGCTTGCCAATGAGATGAGATCCTTTATTACGGCACAAATTGTATGTGAAAAAAAGAATTTCAAGCAGCTTTGCATATAAACGAACAAACTGTTAGACAGAAAACCACTGCATGTTATAAGAAATACGACTGGAAAGACATTTTCCCGCTATTACGGTTTTATTAGTTTCATTTGAATTTCCTTTTGTTATAATTTTGCTTGTGAGCAGTGGAATATCTTCTATTTTTTCGATGAAATTTAATAATCAGCTTTATCGATGCATTTGCATTAGATGTAAATCGTTAATTATTGTATTAGTATAATACAATATAACTCCTAGCTGGATGTAAAGGCGTGGACAGACAGACAGATAGAACGCCCTGATAATGCAAATAACATCAACACTGACGTTCACATACCTTGATAAATGATGCCAAAATGTGCTATGATTGGAGTTTCCAAATAACGTGGAGCTTCTTTTTTTTGTTTGTGGCGTTAGTTGTGGTAGTAGATTGTATCTGATGATAGTTAATGCAACTGCAGGTACGAGGCAGTATGAAATGTAAAAGTCTTGCTCTTTGCATCGAGGCCTGACTCGGAATCATTTTAGCCTACGAACTGAATACATGAAAAAAATTCAGGAAAGTGTTTCCTGTGTAAATACATACATATGTATTAGGGAACTAGAAAAAGCTATTCTTTCACTCGTTTAACAATTTCCGTTTTTATCAGAAAGCAGAGAAGTTGGCAAAAAAATGGACGAGAAAATGCCATCTCATTAGAATTGGAAATTCGTTTCAACATTTTCCCTCGGAAAACAAACACAAATTTTGCAGTACATAAGGATAATTCCCTAAATTTTTTCTACTTAGTTTAGCATAAAATCATTAACTCTAGCAGCGACAGACAAACGCAATAATACATAAAACGTTAGTTCCTGGCCAATAATGGAACAAAATAGGATGTAATTGTCTCGGAATTGCGCAGAATAGAAATGCACCAAAGTATAATTACTGTAGATAATTTAGGAGAAAATATTTTTATAAAAGTGTCGCTAATAGTTTTAAAGAAATAGTGAAATCCTGGATTAACGGCTTTCCATACGATTCCATACGAATCCAATTATCACAAACATTTAAAAAAAATTATTTTTAATTTAAATTCTGCATATTGATTTCTGCAGTGAAAGTCTTTATCAGCCGAAAAAAATAAAAGGAACGTTTACCTCATAAAGCGCAAAGTAGGCATAATATGTGTATGATTAAATGGGAGACATCGTCATCAGGATTTGGAAATTAGATGCCAAGCACTTGACAACAAAATGCCTGAAAAATAACGGCAACGGAAAAATTTCCTTGGCCGTGCTGCGTTCATCTAGTAAAGTGACACATATTTGTACCATTCTTGAAAATATGTTTCTATAAAATCTGTGTAAATGTTATGGGGTTTGTAGCTAGTTAGCCAAGTGTATGTTCTACTAGACTAATGTGCTGTATTAGGATACGAGTAATAGTAGGTAAGTAGCATCTGTCTGACGTCATAAGGTTTCTGCGAGATTAATCAATGCTATGCTAATGTATCCAAGTGAAGTGTGCTTCATTATATTTTATAATCCCACCAATACCGTCGCCGGCATCACCAGTAATTTTCCTTTGATATTGGAGACATCTTCAAAAGGCTTCCATATCTACCTTCTGAGGAATAGTATACCGAAGTGAAAGTTATATGTACATATAACTTTCACATGTATTATATTCCAACGTATTCCAGGATTATTACACAAGCAGATAGTTTTTAGTTGAGCAAAAGGAACGCTGACACAACAACCACTTTTGAATGCACTTTACAAGTATATTATTTTCTTTGCTGAATAAATACTTTCCTACTGTGACATCAACAAAGAATGAATTTAGGTTCATCGTCATCATCATTATAGAATTTTCTTTCCTCTATATATACATGTATGCATAAATATAGTGGCTGGCTAGGTGAGCTTCAAGTTTTTTGGTGTTGGCGGTATCGCGGTCTCGGTGCTTTATTTCAGCTTGAACTTTCCAGTTTGCAGTGTATAGAAAACATGATTCACATTCACATGAAGAACAACTCTTATTCTTCAACTACTCAAATTTACTTTGGATTCTCTTTAGAATATTTGCTTTGGAGTTTGGGAAAAGGAGAGAGTATTCCAGTAAAATGATTGTACAGAAGTAGTGCTTCTTTACTACCTACCGCGATGTGGATAATGGTTAGTGATCGTGCTGACTAAGGCTTCTTTCTGTTTGCATCTTTCTTATTCGCCGAAGCAAGGAAACTCCAGTATTGCTTTTAGGTAGCACAGAAATGTTTTACTTTTAGGTAGCGTAGAACCACACAGAGGAAACTGCATCTAACTACGATAATATATTACAAAGCGTAATATTGTTCCTCCGCTGCTGTTTCATTCTTTCTTTCCCCTTCCATAGTGAAAAGTGCATCGTATTTTTTACTCTCCCTTCTCTTTTTCCTTACCTTTGATTCCACATCTGGGTATTGTATGTACACATATACACTTGAGATGCAGCAGTAAGAAATATTGCTTCCAGCAGAAGACAGTATACAGTGCAGATAGACGTACAGTTAAGTAAAATCTAAAATATAATCTTGTTCTATGGGGGCATGAGTTAAATCGCAATCTCCTTTATTCTTTCACAATTTTTCAACTGACAGATGGAATAAGCATTATCATTATCATCGTTTCTCTTTAAAATATTTTGAATCACGAAAAGGGCTAAAAGAAAGTACCCATTTAATTTCAACGGCATGAAGGAATGAGAATGGAATCCAAGGGCACATATACAATGGTTATTCCTGGCCTAATGTATGTCTTGTGAGGTCTTAAAAGGTGACTTTTCTTTTAATGCTTTTAAATAAAACTTATTTACCACTGAAAACAAATTACAAATTATATGAATTTTAGTGTTTGTATTTAATGTTATGATACTTTATGAAAATAAGTTTGTGTTAACACCTACACACGCATCCGCACAATGTTTCAATTTTCAGCAGTTACTAGACAGTAGATAGCACTTATATCGTATTATCATACTATACTGCAAAATATTTATGCATGACATCCAGAATTTCAAAAAGAACCATTTCAATGTTTCATTCTGGAATCACAAAAGAATAAAAAGTTCCTTGTCTGTCGGACTTATGGTGAGATATAAATATGTATGAATAAAATGTGCGTGGTTTTGCATCGAGTAGCACCGACACTGGCAGCTAGTAGCAGTGGAAAACAAACTGCCATCACTACATCCAATACAACGTACAGAAAGTTCCTACTGGAAAGAGAAAAGGGGTAAATAGCAATAGAAGTACCTATCTTTGCGAATGTGTATGGTTTGTGTGCATTTGTTTAGCTTATCTGGAGTACGTGCAGCCAACCTCATCGAGCATCCTTCCATCCTCAAAATGAAGGCGACTCTAGTTGGAACACAAACAATTTCGAATTTTAAACATGTTTCTCCACTTGCATCACATCGCAAGAAACGGAACCACCGATGCTGTTTCAGCTCCACAACCACACCAGGACGAAATGCTACAAAAATACAAGGCAAACGAAGAGACACAATTCCAGAGAAATAACGTACATACTTTGATAATAATACTTGAGCTGAAAAGTTTTCCGACTTTCCGCCGTCGTATTTTGAGTATTTGCTTGAGTGAGAAATGTTTTTTTCTTGGTAAGAAGGGGTGCATATTTGTATACAACATACATATCGGCGGAATTGATATTGCTCGATGAAACTGAAAGATAAAAGTGGAAAACTTGCCCTTCGTATTCGTTGTTCTGCCACTTTGGTATTATTCTTGTTTTACTGCTGAATATGTGTATGTGCGGGAGAGAGTTCAACTACTACAACTGATTGTACGATTGACTCCTATCTCCCACTGACACGTACAAGATATGCACAAGTACATACGACAACTTTTTATGTCAATGGCATATACATATTGGCATCCTTGTTCTTTCCTGCAAATATACATTCTGCCCTGAAACCCGGCCCAGCCGCATTGAAAAGATGTATTGGATATATATACATATTTTGCCGGTCTTCTGGTTCGAAAGACTTTCTCTGTTCTTTGAGCTGGAAGCGATTTCATGAAGCTTTTCCTCATCTTCTCTTGGAACGCATGCTATATACTTGGTAAGTGCGAAAAGGAAATAGAAATACAGAAAGTAAAATGCATATGAATGTGTGTAGTAGCATGTGAGTATTAGTAAGCATAGGAAAGAAGGAATACTTGTGCTTGGCTTTTTAACAAACATGTGCTCCTTCAAAAGAAAGCTAGCAGGAGCGAAGACCCTTCTCTGAAATGGCAATCAAGGGAATATTTTATCTCGACCTTATTTGAATGCACAACAAACACTGCAGTTTTGATTTGGGACACGTTTCTCCTTTTTTTTTCTTTCTCGCCGCGTGGATCCTGAATATATCTACAAGCAACTTGAGTGTCCTTCGTCTTTGGAATGGAGCAGAGTCCAATTGTCAGTATGTATTCAAGGCATGCTGAAATTCAAATGAATCGCATCACACGCTTTCGGCGTTTATTTTTCCTTCTCCATTTCCTCCCTGTGTGGAAAAAGTACAAGTAAAAACTAGAAGCAGCGCATAAAATTTCAACTTCCTAACTAACAATAATCAACAGTGAATCTGAAATAAGGAAGTTGATATTCGGAATAATAGGTAACTACGAGGCTACGATCTGTCTGTTGTAGTGCAATGTTGTGAACTAAAATAATGATCAGGAGGAGTGTAATAGTATAGTGAAATGAAATTGCGTACATCAATCAGATCCAGAAAGAGAAAACATGCAGTGTGTGTAGTAAAGCTCTTGTCAAGCATGAAAAACTAGTTTCATCAACTGGAAGTTAACCAAACAAGAGCCTCGTTGTATTCCTTCAACATAACACATAATATCAACAATACCATCATCATTTCGTAGACATGGCATATTTACTCGGTTAATGAAATGACCTTTCACTTCCTTTCCCATACAACCAGCAAGGGAAGCTCACAAGACTAGAACCATTCCGTACGCAAGAGTTTGATTGATCAGCTAATAAAATGCAAAACGATACGGTTCAGACCTCATTGCGGATAGTAACGAAATAGTGATGTGGAGTTTTCATTTTCTTGGTGTGAATACAGAAACGAATCCGGCTACCTTCCGTATGCGTATATATAATTTCTTCGTTGCGTTGGTTTGAGGCTGACCAGGGCGGTAGTATATTCAGTACGTACCTCACGTTTAGTCTTCTGTACGTTATTTTTATAAACTGAAATATACGGAATACAGATTTAGGGAATTTGCTGATGCTATGTGACTTCAGATTGAATCAGACATGCGTGGTCATTAGAGGATTCAACGTTCTTGTATTCGAAAGATCTTCTTCGATCTTCGAACTGAAAATTATTGGATTCTTGATTACTCGTTTGCGTAATAAAGTTCAAAATAGTTTCGCTTATAGTGTAAATGATAATTAAAACAACTAATTGAACTAATTTATAACTTTTACAGCTTAAGTATGCGCTTGTATTTATACACCTACAGTAATTTACTGTCAAATATACCTCGCTTTCGTCTTTCCTCGTCTCGAACTCCTCATCTCACTTCAAATACAAACGAGAACATGATACCCAAGACTGCTTGGCACTTGGCGCACAATTGGATTTTATTCTTGCTGACTGGATCAAGTTTTCAGAAGATTTGAGTTGTGCAGTAGAAATGTATGATATACTTGAATTACTTAACAAATACATATTATACACCATCTCAAGATCATTTCAAATTCTCAAATGAAAACAAGGAAAACTTTTTTTTACCACCTACACCATCATGAAAATTCTCATTTATATCTATTACATGTGTGTGCACACAATCTATCTTCCCTTTTCTTTTCCTTTTTTGGAAAGAAACTACTTTAAAATCCTCGAAAACATGTTTGTAGACTCTAACCAATAAGTTTGGAAGCAAACTGTAATGTGTTTTGCTTGTAAAATTATACAATGACATCAACATTCGCTCACTACAGCTTCCATTGTCACTGAGGACGAGGCAGGCAACATAGGCTACTTCAGCTGCTCCGACTCTGAAATAATTTTACATTTGACCCGTGCTTTGTTCCTCCTTCCAATGACAAAGCCCATTTACTCTGATGATGACGATGCGCTGTCCTTCTACATTTCATTTTCTTTTTTCCCTGTCAGAGTAAATAGAAAACCCACCCGCGTCCTGCATTCGTCTACCTCATTACTATACACTAGACAGCATTTTAGCTCTTGAGTCTTCTCCAGAGCCCTCTCTCCCTCTCTGGAGACTCAGAGGCACAAGCAAACAGCAACAACTCTTTTTTGTAATAGGTATTAATGAATCTGAATAGGTATCTATATGCAAATATTCGCCATCTACATCCACCACTCTCCGCTTATTATTTCACTTTACGACGATGATGATGAGTATAGCAGACAACGAACCATACGAAGCAAGCAAGGCGTGTGTTATCATGATAAAGTTGGGCCCAAAGTGGAAGAAAAGGTTTCCTACGACAAATTTGAATTTCAAAGCTAAAAAATGAAATGAAAGTTGGTATAGGGTATCCACAGAAGGATATATGCTTATATTTCTGTGTGCATATATTTTATACTTTTGTACTAGAATATAATATGTAAGCTTATAGAAACCTAAAATCCTTTTAAAATTGGACCATATACTTGCAAGCATGTCGGATGGAGTGTATATGTTTCCAAACGCAAATAATATGGATATCTTCTCAAATGTGTCCCCTTCCTTCCCCACTCCACCACTCTAACAAAAGTAAGTGCTTATACGGTAAGGTATATGAGTTTTAGTTGTTAGCAAGGGATGCATGCTGGGTGAGTCAGTCACTGTCTTTCGTCTTCTTCTCTCTTCGGCCCACAAAATGATCCCCTTTTCCTTCTCTCTCTCTCTGCGATATTATTATCATCCAAAAACTGTAAGTAAATTTTGTCTTACTTTTACCAGCAGTCCCATTACTATCATTTCAGGCCAGGCCAGAGACACAATGACACTGCTAGTAGGGATGGTGGTGGTAGGTATATAATAGATAGCGGAGCATAACATAACACACCAACTTTTCCACCAGACCAACGTCATCGTCATCATTCTTAAATATTCTCCAACTCTCTTTCTCTCTCTCTCTCCCGACTGCATTGGCATGGTTTAGAAAAAGAAGAGAGGAGAAGAACATCATGAAACTGGTAGACAAGTTGGCTATGTTTCTCGTTTTTGTGCACACACACTCACACACAAAATAGAATTACGTGTGACACAAACATGAAGGAGGGCAAGCCACATATATTATATAATACCTATATAACCATATAAATGGTGATACTTAATCGTAGAAATATATCATATGATTATAAACATGTATGTACATCATAGAGAAATAATGGTTTTGCCTCTTATTCTATCTCCCTACTAGTATGTGTGGAAGCAGGGTTTCAAGTGGAGCAGACGAGAGAGACTCAACGCACACAGCATCAACAACAGTCGTGGCAGAAGTGGCAGTGGTGGTAGTAACTACCGTTTTTCCATCAGTACAAGAGGAAGGAAAGAAGACACATACCCATCAAGCCGTCATTGTGATTCCCAACCGAATTCTCATAAAGAGAGTGAGTGAGAGAGAAAGAAAGAAAGCCTGAAATAACATTTAAAAGCAATGCTGATATTCTCTGTCTGGTGGATTTCTCTCTCCCTCTCTCATTCCCTCGGTCTCTCTACCAGAACATACACACATACAGTGTACATAAGTAGCAGGAAAAGTTATAAAGATTTTCTGCTGTGTGCCGAGCTGTACATCAAAAAAGTATTATAATCCACAGTCGTTTTTCCTCTAATAATGGCGAAGGTAACGCATCACTAGAGACAAGTTTACAGACAAGAGCATAACATACAGACACACACAGGGCACACATTATAATACTTACTTACTTTTTCTAATACAAAAGATGACGATGTTGATGATGACACTGGTGTGTTCTGTGTGCTGCTGCTGGTGGTGGTACTCTCTCCAGGAAAAACGAATCATGCTCTCGTTTCTTCTCTCCTCTCTTTTAACTTTGCTTTTCCAACTAGCATAACCAGTGAAACTACTAAAACTATATCCATTTTTTCTTTGCTTTATGCTCGTCCTTCTTTCCTAGTTCAACTCACTCAGTTCTAGAACATTGCCCTTCTGGGGCTACACCATAGATGGAGATATGAAAATGAAAGGATTCATTTTCATAGCCATATACAATATGATATTTTGCTGGATATGATAATGAACAAAAGTTTTAATATTTTTTTCGCTCTCATTTTTTTGAATTGAGCTCGCACTTCCTGGACAGCAAATTCCATCAGCTCAGTGGTACGACATCAGTGGCAGTCAATTTTTCACCACTTTTCTACTCGACGTATTTTTTACATCATCTGGTCAGAGTGAAAGTTAAAATTAACACGAGAAAGTTTCTTGTCAAGATAAGTACCTAAGCGTGATACCATGTTTCCAAGAAATAGAATGATTTAAACTTTACATGCCTACTTCTTACCAATTCACCTTTTTTCCTCAAGGCTGGTATCAGTAATGACATCTACACATACCTAGATAATAAGTAGTATTCTTCTACTCGTTTCTACCAGCATGTGCAGTTTCTTTTTTTGCCGTTTTTATGTCACGTAGAGTTTGCATCGTTGCTGCTCATGCTGATGACGGGGTAGTGACGGCGAGGATCGTTGTGTGGCGATAGCTTATCTTTGTTTTTCCTCATCATAAGTATTCAAAAGGGCCCCCGTTATACTATCAAGACATACATTTACAGCAGCACAGTTACAACAACAGTTATCCAGCACCAATACAGTATAAGTATATATGCAGGTATGGATGTACGTATGTCTCCCAGTTGCACAACAACTCCTTGTCACTCTCCCATCGTGAAAGGAATAACAATAGCACGAAAGCAATTGTAAACATACACATCAAGATGGAATCAGTTGGAGTGGTGAAATGCTAACAATGTAAAAGTTGTGTTAGAATAGTAGTGCAATAATCAAATCACTTATCGTCAACATTTTTCGTGTACACACAATGTACAGAGTGAGAATGTGTAGAGAACTTACTAAAATGCCGTACGAGCCTTGATGAGTGAACGTACAGGAAAAATAAAACAGACAGGCAAACGGGAAACGGGTAAATGAATTTTAGTGAGAGAAAAACGGAGGAGGAAAAAGGCAAGATAATATTGTGGGACGAGGAGACGACGGTGGTGCTGCTGATGACGATAGTGATAGGCTACATCACACGTACTACATCCGTATAAAAAACTGATGTAAATGAATGAACATTTTAAGTTGAGTGGAACGGCTTTTTATAAAAGTACCCCCAACAACTGTATGCAATGTTACACCTAACTATACAGTTTTTCAATGAACAATTTGAGACAACACACACAGAAGTAATGTGGACACTACGATCATGATCAATAGAGCTTTAGAAGGGAAACGGGACTGTGTGTGCTGCGTTTCATCAGGGTTTGATGGTTTGCGATATTCTTTCATTATTGGAAGGTATTGGTATAGATAATTTACTTCCAAAATACAATCTCTCCATCGCCACCGATATTATCAATGCCATGTCTTGCATGCTCTTTGAAACCTAGTGTGGATATTAAAACCTTTCCATGAAGGAAACTCATCAAAATATTGCACGCCATTTGACGATGTTCGCATGCCTTCATACTTTCTCCGGATGTGAGGAAGTGTATAAAAGCATGTATTGGGACAGTGAGAGGAAGAAGGGAGAGAAGGAATAATGTCGTTATTACAAACTATTAGCGTCTCTCGCAACAGTATCACCAGAATATAGACGCCTATCACATACACGAAAACGATTTCCGTCAAAAAGTGGGAAGAGAAAGGCAAAATGGAATGGGATGATGAAGCAAAAGAGGATTGCTATTCAAACAAGAAGCTTCTTTAATGGACACTGGATAAAAGCCTCTAAATAATGGTCATAACCATGCAAAGCGTTACTTAAAGATGAAGAGTAGTAATATCATCAACCGATTGCTTTTATCTGCCATGCAGTAGGACAGACCCCGAGTACGACAATCACATCATGTTTGTTTAAAGGAAAGGAGAAAGAAGCTCACATTTGCAGCAACTTTTGCAACTTTATTCCTGATACTTTAGCATTTCTCATCGTGTTATGTAGAAGAAAATCGTATTGTTTTGATGATGATATTCGATTTACACAGGATTCAAGATATCGCCCGTGATGGTGGAAACTACGAAGTAGGAAGAATTGCCGACTGCTGCTGGTGCAGCACTTTACATAAGTATGCTAAAAAAGATTCTTTCAAATGATCCCAATCTTCAGCCGAAAGAAGAAGAAAGAAAAGAGGAAGACTGTGGCAGTCAGCAATAGTTTGGAGACAACGGGATAATAAAGAGATGCATTTAAGGAAAAGCAAAGCTATATTCACAACTCCATGTAATTTCATTTCATTCAATGATGGTGATTGTGTTTTATGCAGTTCCTATCCTCTCTCATTTCTATGTGTTGGCATTTGTCATTTGCTATTGTACCGTTCCCTCGTATTGGTATACGCATAATATTGCATGATATTCAAAGTGGCTAATGCGTCACAACAATTTAATTCGTCTGGCATACAATAATCAATGCATTCTTGCTCTATGAATTTTGCATGATGAAACCACTATCACAACAACACTAGAGTACAGAGTTATGACCTACACACCAGAGTCATGATTAGCTTTACCTGTGTGCGTTTGTATTGTATTTTTAATCTATCCCCTAGTCTCTGCAATCAACAAAAGTTACTCTTTCGAATTAACCTTTTCTCAATAAAAATGCACTTAATCACATCTAGAGAAGGTGGAAACTTAACATGCCCAGGTCAATAGAGAAATATACCAACCAAACTTAAAATGCTGAACAACGCAATCCAGCAGACAACAAAGGAAGATAACTTGAATATTTTCATCAAATGATATTTTGAAATTGCATAGTTTGATACATAAAACATTATAGGTTATACTATTACAGTCAACAGTCAAATCTACACGAAGTTAGAATTATGTGGATGCAATAAAGTACAAGATGGAGTTACAAATATTCAACAGGAAACCCGTAAACTTCAAAATCAGGTTATGGTTTTGCGCTCCCATGATTTTCCCGAAGATGATCCTACTCCTACTATATCTACAGTACAAGCACGAGTATAAAATGCAATAATAGTAATACTACTAATAATAAAGACAACAGTGGTAAGAGAGTTAGGTAACAACTCTTTACGCATGGTCAAAAACTATTATCATTAATCGAATCAAGATCATTGTAGTCGACCTGTGCGATAGTGTAGCAGCGATATCCAGTGTCAATTCAATTTCTGTCTAGCCTGTTGTCATCATTGTTGCATTTATTGACAATGGATAAGCGAAAGGAAAGTAAGTGCTGTCTGTACAGTAGAATATCACAAATCACTAAACATATACGGTTAATACCTATCTAGGGATGCACATACCTTCAAACTGGGAGATGGCAAATTTCTTATCGTGCTTACATACTTTCACTTTTACGTCGGTGGAGGTTGTAAGTCCACCTCCACCACAACACGCAATACACGGCCATCATCATCAAATAAATGATTGAAACGAAGTATAACCACTCCTCCACATCACCATCATCACTATTCTCGCTACTACTACCGTGTCGCATCGTCATCAACTTTTCTTTTATGCTCGGATCTTACGTACATTTCAACATTACTATAATTTTTATATAACTTTTTTTTGGAAGTATTGTGCAATACGATGAAAGCGCAGCTTTTTAGCAATTTACCTTTTTACTCACAGTTTTACTCTCATCGGCCATCAAAGAGAGGCATGCTATATAAAATTTTGGTTGCTCCCTCGTAGAATGTCGTTCTTAATAATATAGTACAGTCATAAATACATAAAAGAAATGAGCTCTTGACAGGGTCTATAAAACGATCAGAGTTATAAAAAGTGCTGCTGTTGCAGAGCCGTAGAACTAGAATGAAATTGCTATTCAAGCTATCAAACCATTTATGTACTTGCCTGTCATCGTCATCATATCATCAGCATCAATATATTATATAGTATCACCAGAAGACTGTACGGTAAAGTATGTCAAGAGATAAAAGACTCGCTGGCTTTTTAGTTGATGATGACAATCGAGATCGTCGTTGGTCCCGATAGGTCTTCTTTTCGTTTTCATTTGCTCCTCTCTTCCATTGGACCCTCTCTGTTGTGCGTTGTGCTACTTCAAACAAAATTGAATCAAGCGCATGTTTTGTACTCGTTAAAAATTTGAAAAGACACCTGCCTACACAAATAAATGAATGGTGATGCTTTTATTATTAATCAATATGTGTACCCATATAAAAACTTTAGTAACTGGTATGCAATGTCGTAACCTGACAGTAAGTAAGTATTTGCATATACGGAACATTTTAGGACGGGGGGTAAGTATAGTTATTTCGATGCATATCTACATACATTGAAAAAGGCACAGGTTCTTTTCAAAAAATGACGACGGAGGATGAATGCAAACTGAAACAACCTGTTCACTGTAACATTACTGTTGGGTACAGACAATGGCAATGTTGTTAGGCATGATAAATATGGAGAAAGCTGTTTCCAAACATGTGAAATATATGCTTTCAATCATCAAGTTTGACATGTGAAGACAGTGACAGCTCAATTTCATTTGTTGCCTGTATATCATGTTCTCAGCGAACCAGCAGATTTCCGAGTTCAAATAAATTAGCTATACAGATTTGTTTCATCATTATAAAATATAAAGTTTATAAACTATATACATTGATATATCAATCAGACTTAAATAATTACACCAAATATTACTCAACTGTGAACATTAATAAAAATAAAACATATATAATTCGTATTCAACTGCCAAATATTGGATGGTTATCTTCACCAAGAAATATAAAATGTTGAAAATGAACTGTTGCCCTTCCTAGCAGGAGGTTTGTGAACCATTTATTCACTCCTTAGTTTTGACGTTATAGAGGAACCTAATAGGAGCAATATACTGATATACATTAAGTATAACGTTTTTCCATTGGCAAAATAAAGAACTAGAAAGAAAAACCCTCTGAAATCAAATAGAAGTTCCAGTAGGCGAGAAAAAAGCGGTAGCTTTAGTTTGTGAGTAAGAAACAAGAAAAGGAATGGCAAAGAAGCCGAGTGAGCAGATATGTATAGAGTTCTAGTAGTGCTTGCTTGTATAAAGGAGAAAGGAAAACGGGAGAATATTCTGAAAAAAGTCGATAAGGATGGCGACACGCAGTCTTCTTGAGCGACATCACATCCTTGTCCGTTGTATTCCCCTCTGTTTTACGCTGCCGATACTCTCTCTGTACACAATAATGTGTACGTACCCCCATGTATATAAATTTTCTCCAGTAGAAACATATAATCTTTCCCGACGACGAGACGATGATGATGGGAATGGGATGCTGGCATATTATATATACTTGACTTTCACATTGTAAAGCAGACCATGCTTCTTCTTATGGCGTTTATTTATTTAACTTGGTGTGTTTGTGAAAGACTGCTTTGCAGACTGATGCTCGTGTTTTGTTGCATGAAGTGTAGAGGTATATGGTGTCCACACAGACGGCAACCGACATTTCAAGGTTACTGAATGGAGAAAATCTCGCCTAGCGTCATCAGACTCCGTATTATACGGGTTTTGTGATACAAGCAAGGAACAAGTAACTTGGTTTTCAAATAGGTAAATATTTTATCGTGACTTGGTAGAGTGGAAGACCGGCTCTACAGATATTTGGGTTTATTGCATTGGTAGTTGCGTACTCACTTAAGCTTGACTAAAATAGAGAATTAAACAAAACTAATTTCGCATCCCGTCGTATCTTTTTTTTGCCCACGCTACAAACATTAAAATTCCCCTTTTGAGAATAACAATGAAATTTTATAACCCGACGTCGACAGACTAACGCAGTTTCTTTTTCTTATAATAAACAAAGATGAAATATGCAAGTAAATTAAGGCCAATATAACGGTGGGGTTGCATGTTAGTTAAAGAAAGTAGAAATGAATCAATAAATTGGACATATAAAAGTTATGTTGTGTTTTAGTAAGGGCTATTCTGAAAGTACACATTTTCTTTTTACAAACGACTTTATTTCCATTATACTTCCAGCTCGATGATGCAGATTATAGCTTAAGAACGTAGCTAAAAATAAATGTGATTTTCACGTTTTTGCACTTTATATCATTGGTCGTTATATGCAGTCTTATACTGTACAACAATGCAATTTTATGTGCGCTCGAGTGCTAGTAATCAGAAAAATACTGGAAAAGTCGAAAGTACATTGGCATCCCAGCTAGCGTGTGCAGGTTACACTCATTTACCGTCTCACATTCACATCTCTTCTGGCGCAAAGTTTCCTGTCCCCATTTCTCTTTTCTGAAGGAAACTACCGGCTGCTGCTCTGTTTCTTAAATAATTGCTCCTCGTAGGTTGTGTGCCTCTTCCTTTTGCTTCCTCGCCTCCATTATTAAAAATACGCAAGCACAAATAATATTCTTGATAACGCTTGCTCCGTCCGACAGTCCGATGCCATGTAAGCGTTAGAATTTACTGAGCCCTTTCACTTTTTTCAAATCTTGTGCAGAAATACCCTGCTATATTGTATACCCTGAAATACCCTGAAAACCAATATACCTCAGGATTACCCCTGTCTAGTTCCTAACCAGCCTCGTTGGATACAACGCAGTTTAATGAATTCCGAATAACTGATTGTACTCCACTCAAACTTTACAATCAGGTACTGCGTCAATCAAGACAAGACAATATCACCCTCTGTTATAGTACAAGGCAACTCAGGATTCATTCCCAGGGGTTGATACGGGATATAATGATGTAACCCATAAGAAAAGTAATACTATCAATGTGTAGCTCTATAATAAATCCTGCATTGCTTTTCAATCAAATTCCAAGCGCATATTTTCTACTTGCGCTTGAACTTTTAATTATTTTCTTATTTCTATTCCTTTCCAGTTCTTCTTTTTCACAAGATGACTTGAAATCAGAAGGTTTACCTCGAGGCATTGAAATACACAATATTACATTTACACACGATGACGAATAAGCAGTTCCTTTTATTCTGCCTTCATTTCATTCAGTTTCCGTTTTCTATGAAATACTTACCGTGTTATTGGAGTTGTAAGGCTGGTGATGGTGAGAATATACGCACTGGGCATATATCTTGAAGTGGCCTGCTGGTGGCAATAGCACAGTCTTTTTACAACACTACACATACCAAAAATCGAAGTCCATTCCATTCCCCCCGGAGTTGACGCAATTAGAGACATTGAATGGATGTTTTAATGGGTTCCTACAAGCTACACTTCGCTAGCAGTAAATAGTCGCCGAGAAAAGGGAAAAGAGCCAGTCTCTCAGTCAGGAAAATCCCTGTCTGCAAGTATTCACACATTACAAAACACACATAATGTTCGATAATAAAATGCATATAGGATAGACAAATGAATCCTCTCTAAGGTGTCTACAATTTATACCTATAAACATGTACGAGACTCTTTGGACAGTCACAAAATAACACATTATTACTTCATGGGGAAGTCGTACTCGAAAGTATCGAGCAATCCAGCTTAAATCCAGATTCCATAGAAAAAGATTCTCTTCTCGATTCCTCCTCATAAGACGAATGTTGACATGCTTGAGTAACTCACTGGATTCCAGATTCATACAAACCTGGAGCATGTATGAATTTTCAGTACTACATTATAAAAGGCATACACTCATATAATACATTACTTATATCCAAACACCGATAGCAAATAACACCAAAATTGCTTCTTGTCGTTTTTTTCAACTATTTTTTACTTTATCTCTTTTCTGCCATCCTCCAGCTTTTTTCTAGAGCAGTTTAGTTTAGTCAGGTAACTTGCTCACGAGGAAACGCTACTCAAAACAATTTTCACAGGCGAAGAAAGGAAAGTAAAAAAGGAATCTTTTAAGCTGTTTATATTCTATCCATGTGTAATATTACCTGCGCGAAGCATATTGAGTATACCCCCAGCCTATCTGTTCTTCACTGTTTTCTTTGATATTTAATGCCTTCGAAAATTCAATCTTTTTTCTATGTATATACTTAGCGTAGTCAGAGTGTGAATGTCTGTCTGTAGCATTTGCAATGTAGTCCCTTTTATATACATAATATGTAGTAATAACGTGGATAACTAGATTTTCTGAAAAAGTTGTGTGCAGCTTGTGGGATTCTTCCGGCAACACAGGCATCAGGACGATGATTATCATCCAAAGTGATTTGAAACTGTGTCCATTATATTATTATAAGGGATAACCCTGAATGTGAGAGAAGGAAATAGCGTCCGAAATCCTTTCTTTTAGTGCATCAACTTTTCCCAACTTTCAACTCCTGCATGCTTCGTCAAAATCCACCATTAAAGTTATTAGGTATATTCTTTTACTGGAGGAAAGTGTACGGTGCGAAAGTGAATGCACTCTGCACACAGAGAAAGCATCTATACTATGCAGTGCTAAACAGGGAGATGTAATACTAAAAGGAGGCTGCAACATAATGTATAAAATTCAATGATTGAGAATTGTTTGAACAAAGCAAATTTATTTGGAACAGGACTCTGCTTATTTTTTGTAACTCGGTACCTACACAAAATATTTCAATAGTTAATAGAGGTTGATGAAATGAGACTCAGATCTTTAGCGCTGTTGCGTCCTCCATCTTTATATATCTCCATGATTTACATTTAAAAGATTTTTTGCTATTTTAGCATCCATGCAGCGCAAGTTGACTTGAGTCTCAACACAAACAGAATGGAGGTGAGTGAATCAAGCGGAGAAAATATCCGGTCATTTTATTGCTCCATTTCTTGTGTATTACGGTAGAAAATATGGTGGTGGTATTTCAACCCTAACTCTCCATCCTACACTGTGCGCGTCTGGTTCGTTTAATACTATGGATTCTCAGAGATTTTCTTACCAGGATAAGGTAAAAGAAAGAATATCTCGCAAGTTTCTTAATGGCGATTGAAGGAAACTTAATGCCTCCTTGGGAGAGTGACTTTTCCCTTCTTATTCCTACAGTTCTTCTTCTCAAACTTCTTATTTTTCTGTGTGATTCCTCTTTCCGTGTCTGAGTAGGTGGAATAATGGAGTAAGATAAGGATTGAAATACTAGCTTTATCATGACATTTGATTTCCTTTCCTATTTTTTCTCGCTTGTCGAGGAAAAAAGCGGAAGGTGAGCAGAGTAGCAATCAACAAACTGATTTCTATTCTGTACGTTTTTATTGCATTGCAAAGAGAGGAAACTTTATATTGCCAGGCAGATGTATGTGTCTATACAAAGCTGCCTCGTATATATACATTCATGCAAATGGATACCATCCTATCTTAATGGTAAAATGTGAAATGCGATAACACTCACAATAGCTTCTGTAGTACTCGTGCACATCTTCCATCTTGAGGAACATACGTTTTCCTAGTATGCTTATATTCATTATCAATCCATTAAAAAGTGTAAAGATCTGAAACCATCAAGATTGCTCTTGTAATGACTGCCAAAAATAATTACATTGCTTCTCCAATTACACTACACGCGTGTTTATAGTTTACATACTACCAGCAGTACAGAGTCAGCTTTATGAAAATCTCGTCGGACATACACAGCAAAAACGGACTTACCAACTTCCTTTAAAATCTATAGTGCTCGATTCCATATTTATGAAACCTACGTCTAAAACGAGCATACTGTCGATGATGATTATGTTGATGAGAAAATACGTTCAATTCATTTATTTGATGATACTTCACACAATTCACAATCTTTTGTTTTCTCTTTCATCGTTTGCCACTTTTACATGTCATTTGGAGCATATCTTATGCATACTTTCACTCTGATATTAAAACTATTTTTCTGCGAACTAGTTGCCTAAAATATCATCATATCATTCGAAAGCACTTTTCCCTAAAATTTCATCGGGATTGGGTGGGAGTTATAGTTTGTGAGAGATAGAGTGCAGAGCAAAGCAGAGCAGCAGAAAGAAAGACGCATCGAACTTGCATGTTGTTTTCAACCTCATCATCATCCAATATGCTTTCCATCAGCTCACTTTCATATGTGTTATTTCTGCTCCGTCAAGCACATCGAAATATGTTGGATTGGATTGAAAGTTCTCTGATCCCTCCTCCATTAAAACTGTGGGTATAGTAGGTTGTATTATCAACGAATTTCACCGCATACATAATAATAATATAATATAGCATAACTATGTGCACGTACCAGCAATGTGAGGATTGAGGGATGCTGGCTGGATATCTGATGTGATGAGTGATGATGATGAGGAAGGTACCAAGCGCTAAATAAGCTTGTGTGATGTGTAGTATTAGAAATGGATGGATTGCAGTTTTGTAAGTAGACAAGTAAAAGAGCATCCGCTCTATACCCATCTACTCTGCTTTCGTATTGAACAGAGAATAGAAACTTATTATTGCGCTTCTCATTTCTTATCAATCCTTCCATCATCATCATCCAAGGGAGAGAAGAGCCGAGGCTGAAATGAAAGCAGATGTGAATTTAACACATACCTAAATATGATCGGGAGTCTAGTGGGTTGCAAACAGTCAGTCGTTTTGTTGATGAATACGATCAAAAGTCATCAAAAGAAAAGAGAAAGTAATCAAAAAGACGATGTGTGTCGAAGAAATAAAATGAGAGAAAGACATGGCAAAGTGGTCTCAAGTATGTACTGCAAAAGTCATATAAGGATAATATTGCATTTAGAAGTAGTACATAACGACCTTTTATAACGTATTAAACAAATCAAATATTCTTTACGCCCGCGCTGTGAGATGAAGTTTTTGGCAAAAAACGATAACATTTTATTTGAATTCGTTGTGTTTTTGTGGCTGCCGAGGCTGAAGCTATCATGAATTTCTCGGAAATAAAGAACACTGGCACATTACTTATTAGGCTCGGTTAATTATTATAAACGAATATCATGTAAAATATGTAATACAAATCGTGCAACATTTCAAAGAAATAGTTTCTCTTGTTCGTATAGCCTCTGTGTACATGTTGTTGAAGACTAAAATCCACAACTATGCGAGTTTGTTTGATTTTCGACTGGAAGAAAATGATTAAAATCCATGTGGTGGTGAGGTTTATAGACTTTGACAGAAAATGTGTGCCCCACGGATGACTGAGCATCGTCTTTTACACTGCATTAATCAATAGCAAAATGAATATGAAGATTCCAGGAAATATTTTTGGTTTGATGTCTGCCTGCCTTTGTTTTGAAATTGGGGTCATTGCTGACTAAAAGCTAATTTATTAAATTTGAAATTTATACGTTAATTTGATTAAAACACATCTAAAAACAAAATTATGCAAACCCGGTGAGTTGAATACTTTTGTGGAGCTACTGCTACATTATGGCTTAATAATTTCATCGTACTATTTCGTCTTCAAAACCAACCCAGCTACAAAATGGGGAAATAACTCATTATGAAATATTCCTGTAGCCAAATTCAATAAAAATACATTTGCCATTCAACGGAGAGAGTATAAGTAAAATTGGATAACATCCTTTTCCATACTTTAGTGGTTCTTGAGTATATGGCTGGCGGTGTAGTACAGTTGTAAATATTGTTTATAGGCAAAGGAAACGACCTCGACCGTGTCGCTATTTCAGTTTATTATGTTCAATTTTGGCATCTTATTACTACTGCCTGCCCATCTATTGAAATAGGGATAAGATTTACTAGAAATAAATAAGTTTCTGCTTTTTATGCAGCTCTTGCTGACTTCCCTTTTATTTTCATTCCACAATTTTCTCGGAAGAAATTGGGAGTTTTGCTATAAAACCCCAAAGACACAAAAGCGGAAGATGAAAAACAAAGGCTATGCATATACATACCTAAATCGTTTATTCCTTGAGTGATTTTCATGTTTTTATTAAATACGCCATATTCTTATAGCCTTCGTTTACATCCCACTTCTTCTCTTCTTTAGCAATAAGTATTGCTCTTCCGCTTCGTCATCTTTCTGAGCATAAACCTACATTAATATTAAACATCTTGTATTATAAAGCAATAAGATTTTGGTAAATAGAAGAATGTAGATATATATTATAGGTAACCATTTCTGTTTGACTTATAATATCTTATGTTAGCTCATCATTCGGTTCTTTCTCTCATTTCGTTCTCTTCCACTGTTTTGCCTTATAAAACATCGACATCAGTCATTAGCCGACATTTCAAGACTCGAATGCCCAGAGATGAAGTAACGCGATACAATTTGTAACACGTTGCGTGCGTTACCGCGACAATATTTATGCGAAGTAATGAAATCTTGCGACAATATTTATGTCAACTGGAATTTTACGACATTATTTATGCGAAAGTATAGAATTTTGCGGCAATGTTTATGAGAAATTATGGAATTTTGTATTTATATATTTATGTTCGAAATGGAATTATCCTCTTTGAATTTCCCCCTTTTTGAATTTCCCCCTTTTTGAATTTCCCCCTTTTTGAATTTTCCCCTTTTTGAATTTTCCCCTTTTTGAATTTTCCCCTTTTTGAATTTTCCCCTTTTTGAATTTTCCCCTTTTTGAATTTTCCCCTTTTTGAATTTTCCCCTTTTTGAATTTTCCCCTTTTTGAATTTTCCCCTTTTTGAATTTTCCCCTTTTTTGAATTTTTCCCCTTTTTTGAATTTTCCCTTTTTTGAATTTTTCCCTTTTCGAATTTTCCCCTTTTTGAATTTTCCCCTTTTTGAATTTCCCCCTTTTTGAATTTCCCCCTTTTTGAATTTTCCTCTTTTTGAATTTTCCCCTTTTTGAATTTTCCCCTTTTTGAATTTTCCCCTTTTTGAATTTTCCCCTTTTTGAATTTTCCCCTTTTTGAATTTTCCCCTTTTTGAATTTTCCCCTTTTTGAATTTTCCCGCTTTGGAGTTTCCTCCTTTTGAATTTTCCCCTTTGGAATTTTCCCCTTTTTGAATTTTCCCCTTTTTGAATTTTCCCCTTTTTGAATTTTCCCCTTTTTGAATTTTCCCCTTTTTGAATTTTCCCCTTTTTGAATTTTCCCCTTTTTGAATTTTCCCCTTTTTGAATTTTCCCCTTTTTGAATTTTCCCCTTTTTGAATTTTCCCCTTTTTGAATTTTCCCCTTTTTGAATTTTCCCCTTTTTGAATTTTCCCCTTTTTGAATTTTCCCCTTTTTGAATTTTCCCCTTTTTGAATTTTCCCCTTTTTGAATTTTCCCCTTTTTGAATTTTCCCCTTTTTGAATTTTCCCCTTTTTGAATTTTCCCCTTTTGGAATTTTCCCCTTTTGGAATTTTCCCCTTTTGGAATTTTCCCCTTTGGAATTTTCCCCTTTGGAATTTTCCCCTTTTTGAATTTTCCCCTTTTTGAATTTTCCCCTTGCTAAGCAGCTACCGCAAGACGAGTTGCTAAGCAGCTACCGCAAGACGAGTTGCTAAGCAGCTACCGCAAGACGAGTTGCTAAAGCTTCAAAATGGAAAATTCAATTGAATTTTTCCCTTTTCGAATTTTCCCCTTTTTGAATTTTCCCCTTTTTGAATTTCCCCCTTTTTGAATTTTCCTCTTTTTGAATTTTCCCCTTTTTGAATTTTCCCCTTTTTGAATTTTCCCCTTTTTGAATTTTCCCCTTTTTGAATTTTCCCCTTTTTGAATTTTCCCCTTTTTGAATTTTCCCCTTTTTGAATTTTCCCCTTTTTGAATTTTCCCCTTTTTGAATTTTCCCCTTTTTGAATTTTCCCCTTTTTGAATTTTCCCCTTTTTGAATTTTCCCCTTTTTGAATTTTCCCCTTTTTGAATTTTCCCCTTTTTGAATTTTCCCCTTTTTGAATTTTCCCCTTTTTGAATTTTCCCCTTTTTGAATTTTCCCCTTTTTGAATTTTCCCCCTTTTTGAATTTTCCCCTTTTTGAATTTTCCCCTTTTTGAATTTTCCCCTTTTTGAATTTTCCCCTTTTTGAATTTTCCCCTTTTTGAATTTTCCCCTTTTTGAATTTTCCCCTTTTTGAATTTTCCCCTTTTTGAATTTTCCCCTTTTTGAATTTTCCCCTTTTTGAATTTTCCCCTTTTTGAATTTTCCCCTTTTTGAATTTTCCCCTTTTTGAATTTTCCCGCTTTGGAGTTTCCTCCTTTTGAATTTTCCCCTTTGGAATTTTCCCCTTTTTGAATTTTCCCCTTTTTGAATTTTCCCCTTTTTGAATTTTCCCCTTTTTGAATTTTCCCCTTTTTGAATTTTCCCCTTTTTGAATTTTCCCCTTTTTGAATTTTCCCCTTTTTGAATTTTCCCCTTTTTGAATTTTCCCCTTTTTGAATTTTCCCCTTTTTGAATTTTCCCCTTTTTGAATTTTCCCCTTTTTGAATTTTCCCCTTTTTGAATTTTCCCCTTTTTGAATTTTCCCCTTTTTGAATTTTCCCCTTTTTGAATTTTCCCCTTTTGGAATTTTCCCCTTTTGGAATTTTCCCCTTTTGGAATTTTCCCCTTTTGGAATTTTCCCCTTTGGAATTTTCCCCTTTGGAATTTTCCCCTTTTTGAATTTTCCCCTTTTTGAATTTTCCCCTTTGGAATTTTCCCCTTTGGAATTTTCCCCTTTGGAATTTTCCCCTTTTTGAATTTTCCCCTTTTTGAATTTTCCCCTTTGGAATTTTCCCCTTTGGAATTTTCCACTTTTTGAATTTTCCCCTTTTTGAATTTCCCGAGTTGCTAAGCAGCTACCGCAAGACGAGTTGCTAAGCAGCTACCGCAAGACGAGTTGCTAAGCAGCTACTGCAAGGCGAGTATATAAAGCTTCAAAATGGAAAATTCAATTGAATTTTTCCCTTTTCGAATTTCCCCCCTTTGGAATTTCCCCTTTTGAATTTTCCCCTTTTGAATTTTCCCCTTTTGAATTTTCCCCTTTTTGAATTTTCCCCTTTTTGAATTTTCCCCTTTTGAATTTTCCCCTTTTGAATTTTCCCCTTTTGAATTTTCCCCTTTTTAAATTTTCCCCTTTTTGAATTTTCCCCTTTTTGAATTTTCCCCTTTGGAATTTTCCCCTTTTGAATTTTCCCCTTTTGAATTTTCCCCTTTGGAATTTTCCCCTTTGGAATTTTCCCCTTTTTGAATTTTCCCCTTTGGAATTTTCCCCTTTTTGAATTTTCCCCTTTTTGAATTTTCCCCTTTTTGAATTTTCCCCTTTTTGAATTTTCCCCTTTTTGAATTTTCCCCTTTTTGAATTTTCCCCTTTGGAATTTTCCCCTTTGGAATTTTCCCCTTTTTGAATTTTCCCCTTTGGAATTTTCCCCTTTTTGAATTTTCCCCTTTGGAATTTTCCCCTTTTTGAATTTTCCCCTTTGGAATTTTCCCCTTTGGAATTTTCCCCTTTGGAATTTTCCCCTTTGGAATTTTCCCCTTTTTGAATTTTCCCCTTTTTGAATTTTCCCCTTTGGAATTTTCCCCTTTGGAATTTTCCACTTTTTGAATTTTCCCCTTTTTGAATTTCCCGAGTTGCTAAGCAGCTACCGCAAGACGAGTTGCTAAGCAGCTACCGCAAGACGAGTTGCTAAGCAGCTACCGCAAGACGAGTTGCTAAAGCTTCAAAATGGAAAATTCAATTGAATTTTTCCCTTTTCGAATTTTCCCCTTTTTGAATTTTCCCCTTTTTGAATTTTCCCCTTTTTGAATTTTCCCCTTTTTGAATTTTCCCCTTTTTGAATTTTCCCCTTTTTGAATTTTCCCCTTTTTGAATTTTCCCCTTTTTGAATTTTCCCCTTTTTGAATTTTCCCCTTTTTGAATTTTCCCCTTTTTGAATTTTCCCCTTTTTGAATTTTCCCCTTTTTGAATTTTCCCCTTTTTGAATTTCCCTTGCTAAGCAGCTACCGCAAGACGAGTTGCTAAGCAGCTACCGCAAGACGAGTTGCTAAGCAGCTACCGCAAGACGAGTATATAAAGCTTCAAAATGGAAAATTCAATTGAATTTTTCCCTTTTCGAATTTCCCCCCTTTGGAATTTCCCCTTTTTGAATTTTCCCCTTTTTGAATTTTCCCCTTTTTGAATTTTCCACTTTTTGAATTTTCCCCTTTTTGAATTTTCCCCTTTTTGAATTTTCCCCTTTTTGAATTTTCCCCTTTTTGAATTTTCCCCTTTTTGAATTTTCCACTTTTTGAATTTTCCCCTTTTTGAATTTTCCCCTTTTTGAATTTTCCCCTTTTTGTTGTTGTTGTTGTTGTTCTTTATTAACATAAACATTCCTTGGTTTGCCCATGAATGTTATCAAAATTTGTCATTTCAATTTTTTTTTTACATTTTATAGTCTTGTTCAAGATTACATTTATATAGTATCCATGAATAATCTAAATTTAATTACGCTAAGTACATACAGAAAGATATCCATAATTTTATCTTCATATAAATTACATAATAGGTTACTTAAGTTGTCATCGTCGTTCATGTTCTTGTCCAAGTAGCTTGACAGGTATTTATTCCTCAAGCTTTTATGAATTCTACAATGCAATATCAAATGTACCATGCCATCTTCTCCTTGCCCACAATAAGTGCATTTTTCACTTATAGGTATTTGGTAGTTCATTTTGCAGAACCAAAAGCTACCTTTACCCAACCTACATTGACTAATGCATCTTATAACGCTTATAGCAAACCTCTTTTCAAGGTGAGCAGCTATCTGGTCTTCTCTGCTGATTATGCTTGCGTAACTCTTGAATGATTTCGACTTTTGTAACGCCTCTCTATCCTCACTCTCACATTTTGATGTCCACGCTTGCAGTATCATATCTCTCCCAGTAAGCAATTCCTCCGGGTTTTGTCTCTCCCATATTTGACCCAAATCGCAATTCTCAAATATTTCTCTAACTTGTAAAATCCAATTATATTTCATTTTCTCATTTGGCTTTTTACTGGCGTGTAGCAATTGCTCATAACATTTTTTGGCGTACTCGTTCTCATCTGTTCTCAATATTTTGACTATAAACGATATTAGCATATTTATAATTTTGCTACTAATTTTCAGTACTCCACACTCTATTCTTATTGCCGCATTAGACGTGCTACTGCTTAAACCTAAACTGCGCTTAAGGTAGTATGTTTGGACTTTTTCTAGCTCGTCAAAACTTCTTAACCCCCAGATGTGGGCTCCATATAGAGTAGTTGGGACTAATATACTATTCATTAGTTTGATCTTGGGGGTTAATGATTCCGCTCGACCTTTGAACAATATATCCTCCACCCTACCTACTGCCGCCTTCCCTTTGCCTTTGAACCACTTTGCTGTTTCATTTGGTAGAATATTTTCTTTGAATTTTACTCCTAGGTATATGTACTCCTTGACTATTTCCAGTTCTCTGCCATCAAAATAGAATTTCTCTTCCTTGGTCCTCTGGTTTCTTCTAAATCTCATAATTTTAGTTTTGCCTATGTTCAGCTGTAAGCCTAATTCATCAAAGTATTCCTTAAGCACATTTAGTTTCCTCTGCAGAGCTCCTGCTCCAGGCGCCAATATTACTGTGTCGTCCGCAAACATTAATAAGTGAATTTCTAAATCCTTCATCATTAACCCTGGTATGTTATGTTTTTTAATAACTTCCTCAATATCCGATATGTAAAGGTTAAATAATAAGGGACTTAGACTTTCCCCCTGGAGAAGTCCCTCTGTAATTTCGATTGGGCCAGTATGCCCTTCATTTAATCTGATTTTTGTACTTGCTCTGTCATAAATAGCTTTTAGGATTCGAATTATTTTGCCACTAACTCCTAGTCTATTTAGCTTCCTCCATAGTTTATCGTGTGCGATTGAAGGAAAAGCTCGTGAGAAGTCTATGAAGACTGCATATACCAAATTTCTTCTCGTTCCAACTTGTAGTAATGATTGTAGGTTAAAGATATGATCCATACAACCTCTTCCTCTTCTGAATCCCATTTGACATGGTGGTAGAATTTTTAGCTCTTCCGCCCACTTCGCTAGGCGTATTTGTAGCATTGTAGTAAATAATTTCAGGAAGCATGATAAAAGTGAAATTGGTCTATAATTGATCGGATCACGTCTATCTCCTTTTTTAAACAACATTACCGTTTCAGATTGTGACCATTCTTCCGGTGGGGCTTCGACTTCTAATATATGATTTAATACTTCTAGTAATTTTTCTTGCGTATTTGTAGTTATATTTTTTATGAATTCATTTTTAATTAAATCTAGCCCCGGTGCTTTCCCATTACTTAGTTTCTTTAGTGCAATAGTCAAGTCAGTTGAGTGGAATTCGCTGTCTAATATCTCATGTCGTACGTCTATAAAATTGATATTACTGTTATTTCTTGGTCTTTGCGTATTTTTGTAAAAGTTTTGCCATTCTGTCTCTGTTATTTCCATTGTCTCTATTTGCCTAATCTTACATCCTTTAACTATTTTCCAAAATTCGCTACTGTGTTTCACCCCATTAAAAATATCTCTCAGTTCTAGCAGGTATTCCGATTTTTTAAACTTTCTTAGTTCAGTGTACTCCTGTCTTTTCCTGAGGTAAATTTCCCTTGATTCTGGGCTCCATTTTGTTTTCCTGGCTATTCTTAACGCTGCCAGCGTACTATTTCTTTTTGCAACGCATTCTTTGTCAAACCATCTTTTGCTTGTTATTCTCTCGCTACTGTTTAAAAGTTTAATCATATGACTCTCCTTTGCCGCTTTATGAAATAATTCTACCATTTCCCTATAGTTTGTGTTTACTGGGTTCTGCTCAATCAGTTCGTTTAACGTGTCCTTATATTGTCTCTCGTAGTCTTTATTCCAAACCATTTTCTTTACTAATTTTTTCTGTGATAATTTAGTTACATATTTATGCCCTTTACTAACCAGTTCTAAAGAGCATGGTAAATGCTCTGAATCTATGTAGTTCAATATTTTAAATTTATTTACGTCTTCTGCTGTCTCGTCATCTATAAAACATAAGTCAATAACACTACTACCATTATAATTGTTAAATGTGAAACTGCCTTCGACGTCTCCTTCACACCTACCATTTACTAATAATAGATTCTCTTCAGACATTTTGCTCATTAGTATTGCGCCTTTTCGAGTTTTCTGTTTGTCCTCCGAGATCCTATCTACTTTCAGTTTGCCATTGTTGATTGTCCACTGGGTTGCATCTATTCCTGCATCTACTCCAACCCGTGCATTAAAATCACCCATAATTATTATTCTACTCGTTCCTGCTTGCTTGCATAACACTCGTTTTTTTTCAAGAATGTCCTCTATTATATTCTCAAAGTCATGCAAGTCCGGTTGAATGTATACAAGAAAAACTATCCAATTTATATTCTTAGTATCTCTAAAGGATATTGCAATTATATTTTGTTCTTTTATAACCGTCTTTACATCTACATGTATTTTTTTGTTTAAACCTAAAATTAAACCTCCTTTCGGTCTCCCTTTCTTCCCAATTTCATGATTAGCTTTACTTTCAAAGTACTGGTAGTTTTGCATCCATTTAAGATTAATGTCTTTTAAATTCCATGTTTCTACAAATCCTATTATACCATTTTCACAGATACCTTGTTCTGATTCCCTATCTAAGTTATATAATTTATTTATACCACTAATATTCCAGTATAAAATTTTCCAAGGGTTTCCATCATTCATGGGCGTGTTTCCTCAGGGAGCTGGTGCCACTTGGGATGGTGCCGTCATAATTACAACTCCCCCATCTTTGATCATGTAACGTTTAACTGGCTTTCCATCCTTCGTCAGCGTCATTCTCCCATTCCTTATCATTCTCCTCAAACTATTGTCATTTTTCCATTCCGTTTCATAGACCGTCTTGAATAGTTTCCTTGCTGCCCTTTCTTCCGGTGTTTCGTCATCCAAGATTTTTATAGTGCTTCCTTTTAGATTCTTTTTGTATTGCATAAATTCCCTCTTGTCCCTCATTCTCACGAACTTGATAATGAATGGTCGAGTTTTCCCCGGTTTGAATGGAGTTAGTCGAAAGGCATCGTCGTAATCAATCTCCTTTCCAATTCCCATTTTCTGGCTAAGATTCTGGTAAGCTTTACCATGATCTTCTTTATCTGTTGCCAACTTCTTAATTTCTTCCAGCCCGTGAACTATAATATTTTTCTTCCTACTTTCGGTATCCAGTCGGTTGACCACCGCCTTAATTCCGTTCGAACCAGTTATTTCCTTTTTAATGTCCCCCACTTCACTTAACAACAGATCAATTTTTTGTTCCATCCTTGCTTGTATCTCCTCCTTTCCCTCTTTTCCCTCCTCCACTAGCTCCTCCTCTGATTCGTCTTCTTCCTCTTCCTCTATTTCCTCCTGCCCCTCTTCAATCTCCGTCTGCCTCTCGCTAGTTCTTGTTATTTTATGTGTTGGTGACGGTGATGATTCACAGCTACTCGTTTTTGCTTCTCTCTCTCTTTTTTTGGATTTTGGAGTGTCAGGTCCTTGAGGTGGAGGTGTAGGTGTCAATAATTCCCTAGCCGGTGCCGAGGGGCCTGCCCCTACTGTCTCTTGACCTCCCTCCCGTACTCTCTTTCTTTCTAACCACTCACTATATGTTATCCCCCACCTGTTTTTTTCGTAGATTTCAATTTGCTTTATTTCTTTTGCATATAGCTCAGGTGGGAGCTTGACAATTTCTTGCCTTTTTTCTAAAGCAAATCTCTCATATTCTGCTTGTTGTACTTCTTCTTTTGGTGGTGTACGTGGCGTTTTCGTGCTTTTTGGCCACATACTCACGCAGCCAAACCAGTTTCGATGTTGCTGCTTTGGCTTCTCAAACAAGACTCATTTTCCCCCTTTTTGAATTTTCCCCTTTTTGAATTTTCCCCTTTTTGAATTTTCCCCTTGCTAAGCAGCTACCGCAAGACGAGTTGCTAAGCAGCTACCGCAAGACGAGTTGCTAAGCAGCTACCGCAAGACGAGTTGCTAAGCAGCTACCGCAAGACGAGTTGCTAAGCAGCTACCGCAAGACGAGTTGCTAAGCAGCTACCGCAAGACGAGTTGCTAAGCAGCTACCGCAAGACGAGTTGCTAAGCAGCTACCGCAAGACGAGTTGCTAAGCAGCTACCGCAAGACGAGTTGCTAAGCAGCTACCGCAAGACGAGTTGCTAAGCAGCTACCGCAAGACGAGTTGCTAAGCAGCTACCGCAAGACGAGTTGCTAAGCAGCTACCGCAAGACGAGTTGCTAAGCAGCTACCGCAAGACGAGTTGCTAAGCAGCTACCGCAAGACGAGTTGCTAAGCAGCTACCGCAAGACGAGTTGCTAAGCAGCTACCGCAAGACGAGTTGCTAAGCAGCTACCGCAAGACGAGTTGCTAAGCAGCTACCGCAAGACGAGTTGCTAAGCAGCTACCGCAAGACGAGTTGCTAAGCAGCTACCGCAAGACGAGTTGCTAAGCAGCTACCGCAAGACGAGTTGCTAAGCAGCTACCGCAAGACGAGTTGCTAAGCAGCTACCGCAAGACGAGTTGCTAAGCAGCTACCGCAAGACGAGTTGCTAAGCAGCTACCGCAAGACGAGTTGCTAAGCAGCTACCGCAAGACGAGTTGCTAAGCAGCTACCGCAAGACGAGTTGCTAAGCAGCTACCGCAAGACGAGTTGCTAAGCAGCTACCGCAAGACGAGTTGCTAAGCAGCTACCGCAAGACGAGTTGCTAAGCAGCTACCGCAAGACGAGTTGCTAAGCAGCTACCGCAAGACGAGTTGCTAAGCAGCTACCGCAAGACGAGTTGCTAAGCAGCTACCGCAAGACGAGTTGCTAAGCAGCTACCGCAAGACGAGTTGCTAAGCAGCTACCGCAAGACGAGTTGCTAAGCAGCTACCGCAAGACGAGTTGCTAAGCAGCTACCGCAAGACGAGTTGCTAAGCAGCTACCGCAAGACGAGTTGCTAAGCAGCTACCGCAAGACGAGTTGCTAAGCAGCTACCGCAAGACGAGTTGCTAAGCAGCTACCGCAAGACGAGTTGCTAAGCAGCTGCCGCAAGACGAGTTGCTAAGCAGCTACCGCAAGACGAGTTGCTAAGCAGCTACCGCAAGACGAGTTGCTAAGCAGCTACCGCAAGACGAGTTGCTAAGCAGCTACCGCAAGACGAGTTGCTAAGCAGCTACCGCAAGACGAGTTGCTAAGCAGCTACCGCAAGACGAGTTGCTAAGCAGCTACCGCAAGACGAGTTGCTAAGCAGCTACCGCAAGACGAGTTGCTAAGCAGCTACCGCAAGACGAGTTGCTAAGCAGCTACCGCAAGACGAGTTGCTAAGCAGCTACCGCAAGACGAGTTGCTAAGCAGCTACCGCAAGACGAGTTGCTAAGCAGCTACCGCAAGACGAGTTGCTAAGCAGCTACCGCAAGACGAGTTGCTAAGCAGCTACCGCAAGACGAGTTGCTAAGCAGCTACCGCAAGACGAGTTGCTAAGCAGCTACCGCAAGACGAGTTGCTAAGCAGCTACCGCAAGACGAGTTGCTAAGCAGCTACCGCAAGACGAGTTGCTAAGCAGCTACCGCAAGACGAGTTGCTAAGCAGCTACCGCAAGACGAGTTGCTAAGCAGCTACCGCAAGACGAGTTGCTAAGCAGCTACCGCAAGACGAGTTGCTAAGCAGCTACCGCAAGACGAGTTGCTAAGCAGCTACCGCAAGACGAGTTGCTAAGCAGCTACCGCAAGACGAGTTGCTAAGCAGCTACCGCAAGACGAGTTGCTAAGCAGCTACCGCAAGACGAGTTGCTAAGCAGCTACCGCAAGACGAGTTGCTAAGCAGCTACCGCAAGACGAGTTGCTAAGCAGCTACCGCAAGACGAGTTGCTAAGCAGCTACCGCAAGACGAGTTGCTAAGCAGCTACCGCAAGACGAGTTGCTAAGCAGCTACCGCAAGACGAGTTGCTAAGCAGCTACCGCAAGACGAGTTGCTAAGCAGCTACCGCAAGACGAGTTGCTAAGCAGCTACCGCAAGACGAGTTGCTAAGCAGCTACCGCAAGACGAGTTGCTAAGCAGCTACCGCAAGACGAGTTGCTAAGCAGCTACCGCAAGACGAGTTGCTAAGCAGCTACCGCAAGACGAGTTGCTAAGCAGCTACCGCAAGACGAGTTGCTAAGCAGCTACCGCAAGACGAGTTGCTAAGCAGCTACCGCAAGACGAGTTGCTAAGCAGCTACCGCAAGACGAGTTGCTAAGCAGCTACCGCAAGACGAGTTGCTAAGCAGCTACCGCAAGACGAGTTGCTAAGCAGCTACCGCAAGACGAGTTGCTAAGCAGCTACCGCAAGACGAGTTGCTAAGCAGCTACCGCAAGACGAGTTGCTAAGCAGCTACCGCAAGACGAGTTGCTAAGCAGCTACCGCAAGACGAGTTGCTAAGCAGCTACCGCAAGACGAGTTGCTAAGCAGCTACCGCAAGACGAGTTGCTAAGCAGCTACCGCAAGACGAGTTGCTAAGCAGCTACCGCAAGACGAGTTGCTAAGCAGCTACCGCAAGACGAGTTGCTAAGCAGCTACCGCAAGACGAGTTGCTAAGCAGCTACCGCAAGACGAGTTGCTAAGCAGCTACCGCAAGACGAGTTGCTAAGCAGCTACCGCAAGACGAGTTGCTAAGCAGCTACCGCAAGACGAGTTGCTAAGCAGCTACCGCAAGACGAGTTGCTAAGCAGCTACCGCAAGACGAGTTGCTAAGCAGCTACCGCAAGACGAGTTGCTAAGCAGCTACCGCAAGACGAGTTGCTAAGCAGCTACCGCAAGACGAGTTGCTAAGCAGCTACCGCAAGACGAGTTGCTAAGCAGCTACCGCAAGACGAGTTGCTAAGCAGCTACCGCAAGACGAGTTGCTAAGCAGCTACCGCAAGACGAGTTGCTAAGCAGCTACCGCAAGACGAGTTGCTAAGCAGCTACCGCAAGACGAGTTGCTAAGCAGCTACCGCAAGACGAGTTGCTAAGCAGCTACCGCAAGACGAGTTGCTAAGCAGCTACCGCAAGACGAGTTGCTAAGCAGCTACCGCAAGACGAGTTGCTAAGCAGCTACCGCAAGACGAGTTGCTAAGCAGCTACCGCAAGACGAGTTGCTAAGCAGCTACCGCAAGACGAGTTGCTAAGCAGCTACCGCAAGACGAGTTGCTAAGCAGCTACCGCAAGACGAGTTGCTAAGCAGCTACCGCAAGACGAGTTGCTAAGCAGCTACCGCAAGACGAGTTGCTAAGCAGCTACCGCAAGACGAGTTGCTAAGCAGCTACCGCAAGACGAGTTGCTAAGCAGCTACCGCAAGACGAGTTGCTAAGCAGCTACCGCAAGACGAGTTGCTAAGCAGCTACCGCAAGACGAGTTGCTAAGCAGCTACCGCAAGACGAGTTGCTAAGCAGCTACCGCAAGACGAGTTGCTAAGCAGCTACCGCAAGACGAGTTGCTAAGCAGCTACCGCAAGACGAGTTGCTAAGCAGCTACCGCAAGACGAGTTGCTAAGCAGCTACCGCAAGACGAGTTGCTAAGCAGCTACCGCAAGACGAGTTGCTAAGCAGCTACCGCAAGACGAGTTGCTAAGCAGCTACCGCAAGACGAGTTGCTAAGCAGCTACCGCAAGACGAGTTGCTAAGCAGCTACCGCAAGACGAGTTGCTAAGCAGCTACCGCAAGACGAGTTGCTAAGCAGCTACCGCAAGACGAGTTGCTAAGCAGCTACCGCAAGACGAGTTGCTAAGCAGCTACCGCAAGACGAGTTGCTAAGCAGCTACCGCAAGACGAGTTGCTAAGCAGCTACCGCAAGACGAGTTGCTAAGCAGCTACCGCAAGACGAGTTGCTAAGCAGCTACCGCAAGACGAGTTGCTAAGCAGCTACCGCAAGACGAGTTGCTAAGCAGCTACCGCAAGACGAGTTGCTAAGCAGCTACCGCAAGACGAGTTGCTAAGCAGCTACCGCAAGACGAGTTGCTAAGCAGCTACCGCAAGACGAGTTGCTAAGCAGCTACCGCAAGACGAGTTGCTAAGCAGCTACCGCAAGACGAGTTGCTAAGCAGCTACCGCAAGACGAGTTGCTAAGCAGCTACCGCAAGACGAGTTGCTAAGCAGCTACCGCAAGACGAGTTGCTAAGCAGCTACCGCAAGACGAGTTGCTAAGCAGCTACCGCAAGACGAGTTGCTAAGCAGCTACCGCAAGACGAGTTGCTAAGCAGCTACCGCAAGACGAGTTGCTAAGCAGCTACCGCAAGACGAGTTGCTAAGCAGCTACCGCAAGACGAGTTGCTAAGCAGCTACCGCAAGACGAGTTGCTAAGCAGCTACCGCAAGACGAGTTGCTAAGCAGCTACCGCAAGACGAGTTGCTAAGCAGCTACCGCAAGACGAGTTGCTAAGCAGCTACCGCAAGACGAGTTGCTAAGCAGCTACCGCAAGACGAGTTGCTAAGCAGCTACCGCAAGACGAGTTGCTAAGCAGCTACCGCAAGACGAGTTGCTAAGCAGCTACCGCAAGACGAGTTGCTAAGCAGCTACCGCAAGACGAGTTGCTAAGCAGCTACCGCAAGACGAGTTGCTAAGCAGCTACCGCAAGACGAGTTGCTAAGCAGCTACCGCAAGACGAGTTGCTAAGCAGCTACCGCAAGACGAGTTGCTAAGCAGCTACCGCAAGACGAGTTGCTAAGCAGCTACCGCAAGACGAGTTGCTAAGCAGCTACCGCAAGACGAGTTGCTAAGCAGCTACCGCAAGACGAGTTGCTAAGCAGCTACCGCAAGACGAGTTGCTAAGCAGCTACCGCAAGACGAGTTGCTAAGCAGCTACCGCAAGACGAGTTGCTAAGCAGCTACCGCAAGACGAGTTGCTAAGCAGCTACCGCAAGACGAGTTGCTAAGCAGCTACCGCAAGACGAGTTGCTAAGCAGCTACCGCAAGACGAGTTGCTAAGCAGCTACCGCAAGACGAGTTGCTAAGCAGCTACCGCAAGACGAGTTGCTAAGCAGCTACCGCAAGACGAGTTGCTAAGCAGCTACCGCAAGACGAGTTGCTAAGCAGCTACCGCAAGACGAGTTGCTAAGCAGCTACCGCAAGACGAGTTGCTAAGCAGCTACCGCAAGACGAGTTGCTAAGCAGCTACCGCAAGACGAGTTGCTAAGCAGCTACCGCAAGACGAGTTGCTAAGCAGCTACCGCAAGACGAGTTGCTAAGCAGCTACCGCAAGACGAGTTGCTAAGCAGCTACCGCAAGACGAGTTGCTAAGCAGCTACCGCAAGACGAGTTGCTAAGCAGCTACCGCAAGACGAGTTGCTAAGCAGCTACCGCAAGACGAGTTGCTAAGCAGCTACCGCAAGACGAGTTGCTAAGCAGCTACCGCAAGACGAGTTGCTAAGCAGCTACCGCAAGACGAGTTGCTAAGCAGCTACCGCAAGACGAGTTGCTAAGCAGCTACCGCAAGACGAGTTGCTAAGCAGCTACCGCAAGACGAGTTGCTAAGCAGCTACCGCAAGACGAGTTGCTAAGCAGCTACCGCAAGACGAGTTGCTAAGCAGCTACCGCAAGACGAGTTGCTAAGCAGCTACCGCAAGACGAGTTGCTAAGCAGCTACCGCAAGACGAGTTGCTAAGCAGCTACCGCAAGACGAGTTGCTAAGCAGCTACCGCAAGACGAGTTGCTAAGCAGCTACCGCAAGACGAGTTGCTAAGCAGCTACCGCAAGACGAGTTGCTAAGCAGCTACCGCAAGACGAGTTGCTAAGCAGCTACCGCAAGACGAGTTGCTAAGCAGCTACCGCAAGACGAGTTGCTAAGCAGCTACCGCAAGACGAGTTGCTAAGCAGCTACCGCAAGACGAGTTGCTAAGCAGCTACCGCAAGACGAGTTGCTAAGCAGCTACCGCAAGACGAGTTGCTAAGCAGCTACCGCAAGACGAGTTGCTAAAGCTTCAAAATGGAAAATTCAATTGAATTTTTCCCTTTTCGAATTTTCCCCTTTTTGAATTTTCCCCTTTTTGAATTTCCCCCTTTTTGAATTTCCCCCTTTTTGAATTTTCCTCCTTTTGAATTTTCCCTTCTGCATTTTGCCCCTTTTGATTTTTCCCTTTTGAATTTTCCCCTTTTGAATTTTCCCTCTTGCATTTTGCCCCTTTTGAATTTTCCCTCTTGCATTTTGCCCCTTTTGAATTTTCCCTCTTGAATTTTCGCCGTTTTGAATTTTCCCTTTTGAATTTTCCCCATTTTTAATTTCCCCCCTTTTGAATTTTCCCCGTTTTGAATTTTCCACGTTTTGAATTTTCCCCTTGAATTGTATGCTATCGCAAGACGAGTCGCGATAAAATTTGTAACGCGTTACGTGCGTTGCCGTTACAGTAACGATAGCGGTTGCGCAAAAAAGTAGCGCTTATCGGTAACGCAATTTTTCGTTCCCTATAGAGAGTAACGATCACGAGTAACGCTAGCTAAAAATATCTAACAGCTTGTCTGAAAAATTTCAAATTACTTAATAAATGAATACTTGAAGGACAAATATTTGCTGAAATTCGTCATTTATAATAGAATTTACTTGTGTTACTTGATTATAGCATCTTAATTTAACTTTGTTGTTCATTAAATGCATAGAGGTATATGTCAAAAAGTAACGCAAAAGTTGCGATACTTCAACTCTGCAAATACCTTTTCATTCCTATGTTGTTTCATATACGATACACAAAATAAAATAAATATATGTACGTCACAGGAAAGCAAGTGTAAGTAAATTGTTAACTCCTGTACCATATATCAGCATCACCACTTTACTTGCTTGGTGCATCCCAATAAAAAGTCAGCATGTAAAGAGAAAGGCGAGGAGTTTTTGTTCAAGAGGATTTCATCAAAATCTATTCGTCCACACTTACATTGTATGTCTTCCTTTCCTTTTACTCTATGCACAACATACCATATAATAAATAACGCAAATTTCCCTCCATCTTCATGAATACTAGTTTCATTTTCTTATGGTCAAAAAGTTCGTTGCATATTTTCCATAGGCGAATAATAATAGGTAATGCGTTTTTCATTTTTGTTCAACGTTTCCACTGAAAGTGAAGGCATGAAGTTTATTCCAAAGTTACTAATTTTCTTTATGGAACATGAGTTATTATAACATTCATAAAGAATATCAGATTAGATACGTATATTGAATGCTTTAACAAACTTGCCTTTCGTTTTTCTCTTCGCTTAGCTGCGTGGTTCAGCTTCAGATGGTTAGTTCCGACTGCTGTTAGGAATGATTAGGAATTTTGCTGCCAACGGCACATACACCCTGCCAGTTTTACTTCCTTCGAAGCTCTAACTAAAATTTCAAATTTGAGCAAGCCCTCAGGTATCTGAAGTGAAGAAAATGGCGACGGTAGAGTAAACGAACGAAGTACGACGAAGGTTTGAAGTTAGAGGAAAGGAAGGCTTTCACAAGTGATCAATCTGTTAATGTTTTGGCGTAGCTACGCACGGCTATATTTATCTTTTCTTAAATGGAAATTACTTGTCCAGATCATACCAAACAATAGATCTGACCAAAACACGCACACACACATTTGAACAAGTGTTTTATTTAAAAGTAGTATGGTATAAACCCTAAATCCATGTACAAGTATTCCTTTCCTTATCATCGCCCTCCACTTGGCTGTCCTCTTGTCTCATCACGTGTGTGACGACATAGACTCAAGATATAAAGAACTGACAGGAAAAGGGAATTTCTGGAAAAAAGCTCAAGTTGAGACGACAAGGAGATGAGAAGGACGATGTGGATACGTAGTCAAGTCATCCGTCTCATCACATGGCTCATGGGTTCCCAATTGGATTTTCTACAATTTCACTTCCTTCCCGTCAAGTTTTCTTTTCTCGCATCGTGATAATACTCAACATCTTCAGTACCTAGAATCAATATTTTCATATGAAACCTATATCTGATCATCAGTAACGAACGAGTACATGGCGAACGAACCAGTACTTTTACCACTTTCATTTCCCATAACAAGCTATAAATATGGTCAATTTCCAAGTGACTTTGAACCACATATTATTACGAATTTACTCCTCTTGAAGGAATGAGAGGACGAAAAAAGAAACAAAAAATAACTTTCTATATGAATGCCTTCTTACAAAGGGAAGCATTGAGAGACAAACTCGTTTGATTTTCGAAAAAAAGTCTGAGATTCCTGGATTTTTCGTTTGTTCAGTTTTTTCTCTCTCTCTTCCTCTGATTCTTTTTGATCTCAGTCAGTTGGAATGTTGTTCATTTTCCTTTTCCCTTGTATTGTTTTTCCCTGTTTTTTTACTGACACCGAAAATGTGACTGTGAATCTCTGCATGCCGTCCTATTTTACAGTTCCATGTCAAATCACGTATTATGTGTCTATAACGACCAATATCTGTGGAACTGATGTTCCGTATAAAATTGACAGTTTACGTGGTAGTTCTGGCACTAGAAATGCCACCATCACTGCGCTACATTTTAAAGGACAAGCGTATATTATAGAATACATGTATGTATGTACGTTGTCTTGTGCGAGGAGTTTTTGTCAAGTGGTACTTATCTTGAGGTTACGCCAGTACACTCACCGCACATAAGATGAGTGAAAACAGAACCTGAAGTTTTTGGGATACTATAAAGAGGATACACATTACAAGCTCAAATATTGAAAAGAGAAGTAGGAGGATTTGTTAAAGGAATCGCATGACTGTACGAGGATATGGCATCAAGCAATAAGTAAGCAAAAGCAGTCATATAGCCTCAAGAACTGCGCTGAGGGTCTTCCTTCAATTGCTGCATCCGTTCATCGTTTTCTCGTCCGTATAAAATGCTCACTTGTGTGTAATGTATATCTTTGCCGGTATGTTGTAGCGTGCCAATGTAAGTACATTCAGTCATATTGCCCTGAAGGTAAGACAAGAGACGACTACAGAAAGAGGCTGTGTCACAAAATGCAATATCCAGAGAGGAAATTGAAAAATATCTGGATCGAAGGAATTTTTTCTCTCCTAAAAGATTGAAAATAGAGAATCAAGTACATACACGTATAAGCATGCATGCGTACAGTACATATTAAAACCATATATGTTGGTGCATGTATCCGTATACATATTTTTTGCAGAAACAGCAAACGTGGAAGCTTACTACTAGATCTGATCAACTTTCTCTCTATATAATCCGGAAAAGGAGGAAATTTATCCGGGTCTTTCTTTCCCCTTTCTTCGTATATACTTTCCAAAAGAAAAAAAGCTTCCATTCCCATTCGATCGTAAGTATCGACAGCAGCATCATAACGACCAGCAGGCAAAAGCAAACCATTTAAAGAAGAAAAATCAAAAATATATAGCATTGGTTGTATATAATAGTAATAGTGTGTAGGTGGGATTGTACAGTAAATACTTAAGTATAAAACTTACAGGAAACGAGTTTATATGGGCGATATAGATTTGAGAGAGAGAGAAATTGGGAAAAAGAAAGATTTTTTTTAAAGAAAGGAAAATACGAGGGATTGTGTTAACTGCATCTTCCCCAGGAAAATAAGTACCTGAAGCAACAGCAGCAACACACAAAAAATCTTCCCGCGTAGGTACATAAAAGTGCTTGTAGGTATACACCCGATATGTATGAGTAGACTGATGTGTATATGTGGGCAATATTCACATGGTGCACTTTTTCAGAGAGTGTATATAAAATAAAATGAAACTGGTTCGGAAGAATGTGACAATGTAATCTAATGTAATTCGGTAACTTCAACGGCATGTAAGTACAGTGTCTTTTCTTTCCTCGTTCAACTTCTTCAGCAGTTGTATCGGTATATGTACCTATACCAGCGTTATATGTCCCAAATAAAACTAAAAACGTAATCTCATCTCATTCTCAGCAAACTTACGTTGAATTGTGGCAAGGAGCATTTTGAAAATGTAGGTAGGTATACATGGCACATTTTACAGAAGTGGTTGAACTAATACCTATAATATACCTCCACATGCCTACACATAAGTTATTAAGCGATAGCTTTGTTGGAAAAAGAAGCGGAAGTGTTATTTTCACTTGAGTATATAAATCCCCATATGCCTACAATATTTTTTCCTACACACACCATGTTTGTAATGTTGAATTTTTGTAGAAACTCCTTCATTTCTTTATTTTCATTGGGGGTTTTATCGACGATTTTCTTTGATTTCTTGTGTCTACTATATTTTTGCAGAGTACATTTTTTCTATTATTACCGGCATGACTTCCTGATTTTCTTCCGGATGAAGGGCAAAAATAAAAGCTGTAAACTCAAATGGAAATATTTTGCTTCAATGCTGTAAATATTGTTTCTAAACAGGATCAAAGGGGAAGATGGCGAAATGCTGACAACGAAATGTATACGTAAACAAGTACGCAGCTTTATTTTTCTAATAATACTTTACGAGCGTATGTATGATTTTCTCAAGTTTTGATGGCGTCAACACATCAAGAAGAATGTAAAAAGTTCAATAAAATTGAATGCGTTTCGTTTTCTAGTATGCTACATAAAAGAATATTATGGCAAAAATCACAATCACGATACTGAATTACGTAGGTATGAAACGAGGTAAGGTACGAGGTTCAATATGCACCTAATATAATCTGAATGCCTTGGCGCTGTATTTCTTATAACAAAGGTGTTTTTCTAACGACAAAAATGTAATCCACGTGTGGCACGAAAAAGGTTATATAAATGGTCATCATCATCATTTATTCTAGTGTCAGAGGTGAAAGGTGAACTTCTGCACTGTAAGCTCATACACAAGTATTTTTTAGCTTAAGTGACAGAATTAAACTAACTTAACCGCTGTATTAACAAACTCAGACACAGAACTTTGAAGTGTAATTGTCACATTAGTACTTTGTACTCGTATTCATACTAGGTACATGATATTATGATATTTTGACGAACAACACTGCAAAATGAAATTATGATGTATGCTACGCTACAAGGCTAAAGTTATTTTCAATAAAAATGTTTCATAAACAACTGTGAATATTTCTGATATCTTCAATTTATTAATCGCTGGAAGAGCTTCTCGCGACATCGTTTGACGAAAAAGCAAATGTATTTCATTGAAAATGCTTTACACTGTGGATTTACCCGAGACCGGACGAGATGCTGTGAGTGATGCCGAAAGAGATGCACCCCATAATAGCAAACAGTATACATCGTACTAATATTTAGCTTTCCCATTGAGTTAAGCAAATCCCTTACTTGAGCTTAATTTCTATAATGTCATGTTATATCCCTTTGTTTCAATGTAACAATCATATCAAATATGAACTGAACTAAATAACCAAACTTGTTTTGAGTCAATAGCAGATTTTGTTCAATATTATTTCAAATATACATATATTTGCTTGCTTGTTTGTGTGTGTGTGGATCTGTTTTTAGAATAGTTCTCATTGTTAAAGTTTTATGCTTTCAATTTCAGTATTTGCCCATTTATGAACATGTTTACAAAAACCACTTTTTTCCAATTTACAGCAATAAATTAAGTGCTTACATTCTGCGTAGGTAGTTTATAGATATTTAGGTAGATTCTGTGCATGCATAGATGCGTGGAGTGTATGTATGCATGTATCCACCTACAGGTATCTTATGAAGTGTTGGATTTAGGAACTAATGCGCCAAATAGAACAAAGGGCAAATGTTACCATTGAAGCAGCATCTTGTAACCAGACATGAAACCGAATATCCTAAATAGTTTCAAACGTCTACCGCACCGGAGCACTCTACTCCCGTATATATTTTCCGGGAGTTGTTTCTCTTGATCGTGGTAAGGTTACTTTACGTGTACCAGTATTTCAGTAATAGTGTGCAGCACAAGGGCAACATGAATAGGTAGGTACATTTTGCGTATGTATGTCAGCATACAATTTACAATACACACAAGTTGATCTATATTCTTATTGAGCCAATACATAACAACACGTGATTGCTCCACCCTAGGTTGTGGTCATAAGAATATCGACCAACTAGAATTTAAGTGTATGCAATAACAACGCCTTCTCCTTTCCGTTTCCTTCTCGTCAATAAACACGTATCAAGGAGTTTTACTGCATACCGTGAAGAGCATAGAATGTATCAAAGTTTCTTTAGATTTGCTACGCTTTAACTCTTACCGTCGATTCTAGATTTATTTTTGAGCATCTACTGAAAATTTTTACTTACAGATTTGAGAACGAGATATAATATGAAAAATGTGTCACTTATCGACAAAACTTTTAGCTGGCATTTTTAGATGATTTTAATTTCCGTAAGTGCTTTGTTTGTTTTAATTAAAACTTGTATAATAAACGTTTGAATACTACTTTTACTTTCCGAGTCTGCACATCATCCAGGATCTGACTAAACCAAATGAGCAGATTAATCGTTTTTCATTCACTTTATGAATTATAATTTAATAGAAAGTATGTATGTAGCAAAGTGAAAGAAATGTACATGAACAAAAATAAAATATCAATAAATTGTTGCTGCAGGTTTTCACATTCATTGTTTGATTTTTTTGTGGTGCAGTGAGATAAAACGATACCCTATTACAACTAATCAGCCTGTTTTCTGTATAAAATAATATCGGACATATACGAATGATACTGTACAGTGCACACTGAAAATGGCAATGATTCATTCAGAAAAAGATGAGCAGATGTACAAAAGCCGACAGCAATAACCACTTGCTGTTTTCTTGTTGACAATAACAGGATTGCATTGCAATATTATTTATGCAGGTCTTTGTAATATTGGATGATGAAGTCCCTTTTCACCCGTGCCCAACTCTCTTCTCGCTTTCAAAGGCCTTCCACCACATCATCATAATTCCTTACATTCAATGCTAGTTAAAGGTTATAGGGGGTACAATGAGGAACGAGCTTGAGCCATATGGCATTTTGATCCTGTTTTGCGCTCGGCTCGTTTATGCGGTGTTCTGTTGTATGTGTAAACTAACATTAGCAAGCATCGAAGAGGTAAACTAAAACTGAACAGGAGATTTTTCAATGCAAACTCATGTGGAACCCGGTAGCATCAGCGAAAAGAATCAAAATGGTTTAAACGAATGAATGGAAATGGGCGAATGAGATGAAAAGCTTTTTACACTTGTCTTTATTGCCGTCTGGTGAGCTTTTCATTGGATTTAGATGAGTCCCCAGGACCATTTGGTCAGATTCACTAACCATTCAAACAGTCTGGCAAGTGCCATACGGTATTTTTCCAGATTCAGTTCAAACATTAATATAAATAAACAAGCCCGTTTAATTTTTTATGTATGAAATCTGAACAGCCAGTGTGTTTTTTCACGAGGATAATCATTGTAATACAAAATACAGGACAGTTCAGATCTCATTTAAGGTAACATGTGTGCCTTCTTGTGTGATGATGACATATGGATTCTTAATTCTACACGCCAACTAGAAAACTCATTTTTTAGTTTATTCAATCCCCAGTCTGTTCACTAAAATCTTAAGGGTCTCTTTCAGCTACCATAATAAGTACTTAATATTTTGTGACAAGTGTCCAATATTGCTATGCAGGTTGGTGAGCAAAGTAAATTACTTTTAAATATCTGTTCGATCATCCTAAGCAGAGCAACAAAGCAACGTAAGGGGAGTAGTATGTTACGCCATACTGTTTCTGTGTTGAGTTGGCAAACCTTTTATTCCTTTGTAGAATCTGAGCTCGTGACCCTTGGAGCAATTAAAGTCTCACTTCCAAAGCTTATATACATCACAAACAATTTTGCATCATCTGCCAGTTTACACGAGCCATAGGCTTGTACGAAACAATGCAAGTTGGCAGGAAAGCTGGACCATGTGGTAGTATAAAAGGAGGTAACCTTGTTTGAAAATCATGGCAGTCTTTTTCGAACCTCTCCTCGGATAGCCTGTCTCCAAACATGAACAGTCACCAGAAAGTTTGTTAGCATTAGAAAACAAGCATAACAGTGAAAAACTCCAGGACCGCTTTCACTTCTCAGTACTTAAAAGATACTTTCTCCTGCTCCCAATTAAGATTCCATGCAAGTACAAGAAACGCCCTCGTTCTTCTCATTTTCTCCAAAATTATTCAATTCACATCCTCTCAAGAAATAGGCAAAATACCATAATACCAACCAACTAAGGAAATAAATTAAGTTTGTTGTCTGGCAAGTGACTACCATAATTGCCTATGGGTGTCTGAAGAAGCAGTCATCGTCTTAATGAAATGTAACGAAAAAGGGACAAGTTTATTACGCACGATAATCTAGCCAGCAAAGCAAATCTTTACACTGCAGTGCGGTCTGACAAACGACATAATATTATAAACGTTTACCACAAGAAGGAGAAGGGAGAAAACAGCTATAAGGATAACCATCTTTCTAATCTTACTAATTAGACGAGTGTGGTTGTGGTGGTAGTAGGGGGTGTACGGAGCCGTAAAAACGTGGCGAAGATTGAATTACAACTCGACTCAAGAACATCTCTCCTTTTCCTATTTATGTAAACGTGGTATGATTTCCAACCACAACACACCCACAAGGAAAAACATTAGTTATTATTGAAGAAGAGCCGGCTAAAGTCTCTTAATGTGATTTGACTAAGGTTATCTTCTGTTTGCAGTCTGTGAATGGCTACCAACAAGGGTGTTTCGGCATTCGTCAGGACAAATGTAATGTGTTCAGTTCACATGGACAAAAAAAAACTCAGTCCAGTTGAAACAATATTATATAGAGGGTTAGTCTCCCAGCCGAGTCATCATATCGTCAACAAGCCACAGAGAAGCTACATTCTCGCTTATTATTGTATAAGCTTCTCTAATACATCCGGAATCTCTGAGGCGAATCTTTTATTTACTATCCTTATCATCGTCTCATATTATTCATGAAAAACACTACTGCTTCTCAGTCGCTCAGTGAAAGTGTTGCAGTCAAAATAATATTATTTATAAGTACGTAGACGGTATAAAAGTGAATTAAGCTGGAAAAGTCTCTTTTTTCAGTCAGAACTGCTAGCTTTGCAAGCAATAAGAGGAGGGGAAGTTTCAGACACAAGATACATACATCGATATAATCAGTATAAGTGCCAGTGACTTTGAGTTTGGTTCGGTGGCGATGGTGCAATCCCCGTTTATTTACAATTCACTGTGACAGCTTTATTCTTCTTAACTCTGCTGTGTGTATGCTTGGATTGTAAAGTGAACAGCACGAGCGTACACGTAGGTATGCTAGCATGAATACTCACTTGCCCTTCCGAATAACCTTTGTGATACTTTTCGTGAGCAAGTAAACGATCCGGGCTGGATGTTGTTATAATAATAACGATAATAGATATCTGTCAGAGAGCGTCACACGACTTACTCACACATAGTCAAGCTGAAAAGCCTCTTCTGGGCACAAATATTGTCAGAAATACAGGCAGTGAGAGAAGTTGACTGTAATTGGTGGGTTGCGGTTCCAGGAGCCGTCCCAAAAATAATACCCAAGGATTTTCTTGGGTTGGGGAGGAAAAACAGAGAAGTTGACTTGAGCTCAGCTCTTTTTTGGGCTGCAAGTGAGCTGCGCTAACAAAAGATAACATGGAAAAGCGAGCAAGTGCTACTGTTTCACAAATGCTGTCAGTGTAGAGGTGCACGTATTACAACATGGCTTTGTATGCATATAAACTCATCATCATATGAATTACGCAGTGCGGTTGTATCACTACCACTACTACTACTACCAATAAAATCCAAAGAAAAGAGGATAGAAGAGATTATAATTTTGGCCGAAAAGATTGTATTATAACTCGCTACTAATATACGCAATAATATTACTTTCCCTCATCCACTCAACACAGAAAAAACGTTACTCTCATTTTGCAGACTGCTATCAGAGAGCAGTATAAAGTTGGAACGATTAGTGCTGTCATCATTAATGCTAACTTTTGAGGAACGCGTAATCGTGTCACAGTGCAAGTTTGTTTGACTCCTGGGGTGCAACCACCGCCGCAAACATGAGAGCTGTTTGATTTCAGGCTCATATTACCCCAAATTTCAGTTCGTTTCCAGTTTATCCAAGTGTGGGTTATTATTTCTATTGAACTTTTTTTAAAGTTCTGTGCTTCTCAATTCTGGTCAATTAATAAAAAATGGAAACATTTTCTTTGGCTCCGTACACACAGTCCTCCTTAATGACAATTAGTGATCTCATCAGTCAACAGCAGTTGCCTCCATCTTTGCCCGACATGAAACAACCAGTTCAATCTCCGGAAGATTTTATAGAACAGCAGCAGAGGCACTTTCGAGACTTCTCTTCATTTAGACCAGCTGGTGGTGTAGCAGTGCCACCTGCATCAGTGATTCCTCCAAGTGGTGGTGGAGGTAGTGGTCATACATCTTCAAAAAGTCAACAACAACAGCATCAACAAGCGTCTGCTGCGGCAATGTATGCTAATCTTAGTTCAATCATGGCTCATCATCACCCTCACCACCCTGCGTCATCACTAACTCTACTGGGTGGAAGTGGGGGAGGTGGACAACCACCCGCTGGAAGATTTCATCCATATGCAAACATGTCGTCTGCTGCCGTAAATGCAAAGCTGGCCATAAGTGCGCATCATCATATGAATCAGCAGTTAAATAACCCATCGTCATCCTCTCTGGGGGACGGAGGGCTAAACTATCCTCCTCACGGAAGTTCAAGAGGTTCTCTATCCACAAAATTGGAGATGCACTCTGACAGCGGAACATTGTCAGACTGTGAAGATTCAAAAGGGGAGTTGGACGTGGGGAGGGAACGCTGTTCATCTGCAAGTGGAGGCAGTGATAGTGAAAGTTACATTTCCCGTCATGATCGCTTCCTAGGCGGAAGTCCAATTGGGGGCAAGTTGTCAGCAGGGGAGACTGATGAAAACAATCGTCCAACTGACATGCTTGGTTCCTCAGGAGAGAAAATATTGGGCAGTGGAGCTACTAACAAGACGCCTCAAGATGGTCCAGCAGGTGGTACCAGTGGAGGTGGCGGGAAGGGGAAAAAGAATCGTCAAGGAAAGCACGTTCGATTGAGTATTAATGCCAGAGAGAGAAGAAGAATGCATGATTTAAATGACGCTTTGGATGACTTGAGAAGTGTGATTCCGTACGCACATTCACCCTCTGTCAGGAAACTTTCGAAAATTGCAACCCTTCTCCTGGCCAAGAATTACATTCTGATGCAGGCTAATGCACTCGAAGAATTGAGGAGAATAATTTCTTACATGAATCAAACCGCAGGGATTCCAGTCCCCTCATCAGCAATACTTGCCGCATTCGAAGCTCAAAATCCATCCATTCCACCGCAGCAACCACAGATTACGAATGGAAGCTCATCATCTGGGCCACCGACAGGTGAAAGCGGTGGTGTAAGAGGTGGAAACGCACCCTATCCTAGATTGCCCCCAACTAGTGGATCTTCAACTGCTGGTCCACTTTCACTACCTTCCTTGGCTTCATCCTCTGCTGGTGGCCCGAACGATAAAACTAGAGCACCTTTGGGGATTTCATTTCCTTCTCAACCTAGTCAAAGTAGTGGAAGTTTTAACAAATAACATGAGTATAAATAAACATCGATTATCAATGTATTTTGTAAAATATATGTATCTGGACTAAACATTTAGATCAATATCAATAAAAGGCAAAATACTACTTAAAAAATAAAATAAAATCTTTAAAATCCAAAAAACAAAGATATATTTGAACAATAAATAATGTAGCCGTTGAGTTAATTTAACAAGCAGGTTTACATCAATATAATATGAATATTAGATCATAATCACAAAAAAAAATCTGTTCTGTTTCTGCTCTCAATCACATGCTACATACAAACTAATTTATCCTACAGGAAGAGTTGCTGAAAATTGGCATGCGATTCCAAATCCACATAAATGCATCCACCATCAATATTTCCCGGAGAAAGTATGTATGAGTAAAACAGGTTTATTAAAACTTATCTACTTCATATTAGGCAGAAACCAAGAAAATCGTCCAAAAACTCTTTTCAACAAAATCACAGAAACAAATAGTAATATTTTCACGTATATTTTTTTGTTCTAATGAAGTAAATACTCATTATTATTAGCGGTTAATATTGATAATCCTAATATTTTATTTTAATTTTTCATACACTTCTAATGTACAACAACCTACCAGGTAGCGCTGCATGAACAAAGATCAGTTTTGAAAGACAACAAACCGTCATAATCTAAATACTATTAAATCCACTTTGTGGTACGTACTGGAGCTTTCATCTTGCCTATTCTACACGATGCCAGGGCAGGGATACACCGAGCACGGGTTTGTCCAATGTTTAGGAATATTCTTTGTTGAAACGTAATTTGCTGGTGTTCCATGATTCATTATGAAGTGTCGCCTGCCATGCTCATACATCATATCTCGGGAACGATCTATCAACAGGCATGTAATTTGATATGATATACGATACGTGTTCATCCCCTAGGGACATGTTTTCACCCCAAAAGCAAACGAAAATTACTAAAAGTAAAAAAAGTACGAAGAGAAAGTCAACTGAGCATCACACATTCCATTTACTAAATCGGGTCCACACATCTCTATATTGCATATACAACTTTTGCTTATATTATTTATTTACCCTTATATGTACATACAATTTGTATATATGCCTATATGAATGAGAATAAATTCGAAGGAAGGAAGATCATGCTTTTCCTATTCATTCATTTTGGTTCCCAACGGGAGTGTCACTCTTGCGAAGGAAATCGATTAGATTTGTCCCGTCACCGTATATCTTTCTCTGTATTTGGTGTATGACAAAACAAATCACCTTGACTCACTCCAGCGGGCAGGCCGACATGGGAAACCTCGTTCATGTGTAATAAATATCAACTTCAACAAGTCTTCCGGGCACAAAATACATCACTTACCGTCACTGCTAATAAAATACCAAGCAGTGCTTGTCAGGCAGTATACATGCATGCTGAAAACTACATACATACATACATACATAAAAAGTTATATTATTCAGACAGGAACCCAGCAGATATTTTCATTTGTCTCAGATTCTTTAAACCTTTTCATGAAACAGCGGAACATTTCCCATAATGATGACACGAGTACAGTTTATGGTTTGCACGCGGTTGGACCCAGTTCAGATTTGTTACACTTGATCAGGATGACTTTTTGGAACCTCCGAGAGGAAACTAACTGTAGCAAATCACCATTTATTTCCTGTCGTTTCCTTCCGTCTGAAATCTTTTATATTTTATTCTGTATGAATCATTCGTGCATTGCTTTCCACTTTACAAAAATAGGTAGCCACATTCCCCAACTGCTATGCTGAGCTTACTTAGTGCTCTCAAGAGAAGACTTAAATGAAGTCATTCAATATGATTTGTGATTTTAAGCTGGAATATACTCTCCTTGTGCCATACTCTGTCTTCGGTAAATACACATTGTAAAGAAATCTCTGGATTCTCTTATTGCTTAACTTATATGAACAAACAACGGCTCTGTTTCAGCACAATCATCATAACGTTTTAAGTTGAATCACATCTTTTTAATAGTTTTCTCGTCTTGTGACTGTGACACTTTTGATGTCAGCACAGGATAAGCAGTAATAAATGGGATTGCTTGCGTTATGTCGTCTTCATTCATGGTAATCATATTTTCAAAAATGAATTAAGATAACAAAACGAGAACACCACTGTCTACAAAGACAATATAATTATTATTTCTGCCATGTGCAATGTCGGGTTACAATAATAAATATAAGAACAAAGGCAACATTACATTTTATCTCCGTTCACAAACAATAATTTAAATATTATCATAATTACGAATATAGTAGGCGAGGGAGCATTTATGTAAACTCGGGTAAAAATTCGCTTCCCTTCTGAAGTAATTTTACAAATACTTTTCCTACTCATAGTTTTGCTTGTAAGCACTTAAAGAGTATACAGCGGTTGGTTACTGCCTAGGCGCTATACTTTAATGACGTCACCCAAAAATCGCCAATTTTCTGACCACCCACCCACCCTTGTCATCACGTTGTCATCCTCCGGTGCACCCACCCACCCCCCTCAGTCATGTCATCAAATGTTAGGCACAGTATGGACAATTGTATTTGTAAATCTACCTTAGTAAATTAACACCGCTATTCCATCTTATATTTATTGACATAAATTAGTGATTAAATTGTAAATGAAAGAAATTACAAACAACTAAGTTATATATATTATGTATGTATGGATATTCCTGGAATGGCCATGTCAATAGTGTCACTACGCTAGCTCCTCCCAGACACTTTGCATATGCTGATTAACATCGAATACAGGAATTTGGGCATGATCTTCACCGCTTGCGTCCTCTTGAATCTCCACTCCTGTCAATTCGTCTTCATCGAACCAGTCCACGTGCTCATCGTTTAGTCGTGAGGTCCAGCAAATCATGAGTTCACGCTGCCGCTTTGCTGCGACACGAACGGGTCTCGCATTTCGTCTGGATTGCACTATGCTCGGTAACTTTTCGGGCACCTGGACTCCAACTCCACGGTTTTGGCAAATTTTTAAGTGGCATTTCAAACTTTTTATCGATGCATGGTAAAGAGAGCAGTATTTACAAACGCGAACTGGAATCAATTCCTGGACTGACGGACAACAAAGGTCAAAGGGTACTTCCTGAATGGCGCCCTGGCGATATTTTTCGTCCCTCAATTGTAACCGTAGGAGGAGAGGTGAGAAATCACTCGCCTCCGATGAATCAGTCAAGTGTATACCGCCATTTTGATCAATCCGCATCGGTGCAGGAAGAAAGGATGGAATAATCTTTCTCAAATTTCCACGAAATGGGGAACAACAGTTCTCATCTGCACATTTGATGACCTAAATAAATATAGGAAAATATATGGGCATTAAGATATTAAGGCAAAGGTAACTATAACAACTATAAAATATTAATTTGGCCATCAATGGCTTACTTGGAAAAAGTAATGTCCCTCCCGGACGTGTGCAGCTCTCCATTTACTGTCTGTATTCATGGGTATATCTTCCACGCTGGTTTCCGGTGGAACGTATTTTGCAATTGTGTCGAACCCGTCAATTTTTACTCCGTTCCAAATTTCAGCAAGGGTTTCACCGGCATGTTGAAAATTTCTCAACTCCAATTCAGCGTCCACAGTTTTACACTGTTCATTTAAATGGCTGCCAAAATGGTCATGCGGCAAAATTAAGCCACTTAGTTCATTACTTAATGGAGCCATTCGACGTTCTACTCGATTGAAAGCGCTACGTCCTGGAGCATTAGTGGCAACAAAAATTGCGTCAAGGTCATGTTTTCTGAAATGATGCACTGCAGCTTGTTGGACTTTCTCGTATCTGTATTTTTAAAAATTGTAGTTGGCTTATTGTATAATACAAATTGATATTAAACACCACAGTATTGATTAATTAATGATATATGAATTATTTCTAACCGTGGATTTTCGTCGGGCCCTCCGTCCACAATAATCATCATTACTGGTTTCACCTTTCCGTTGTCGAGTCGGCACTGCTCTAGAAGGTCTTGATTTTGCAATAGATCTCCCAGATCTTTTGCATGGGAAAATGCAGTACTGCTGGCGTGCTTTCCACTTCTTATACAGATGAATGTTGGGCCCGAGTACCCGACTGCTGAGGGGTCACAAATTTTATTTTCAGAAATTTGCACCAACGCGTATACAGATGGTATCAATTTATGCCTGTCGGCAACAACCCAGTCGTGATCTGGGAGCCGAACCCTGTACTCCACATGCATTAGCATAGGCGCTTCCTTATTAGCTGCAGTCTTTCCAATTGGCACCCGTGCCTATAAATATTTAAAATTAAAGTAAATTTTGTTTGTTTTCAAACTATATATAAACATGATTATGTACAAATTAAATGCATAAAAAATAGATGTGCGAACTTTGTCATCCTGACTTATAAAAAGAACTTCTTTTGGACCCAGTATGGAAGCTAACTCCTCCAAATGCCGAATCGATGCTTTACAGAAGGAGGTATCAACATGGTGCTTGTGGAAGTCATACGTGGCTCGTTGAAGGCGAACAGGAACAGTGACAACGTGTCGCTTTCCTTCGGTGCTGTTTGGATGTTTTGGGAGCAGCCGCAAGTATAACGCGTTTCGTGAAATCTATAAAATAAATTATGTGTGGATTCCTCGACAGGAACAGTGAACAATATATAAAATTAATTAGAGCAAGAAAATGAACCCACCTGATAACCCAATGTGATTAATTCTTTAAGAAGATCATCCAAGGTTTTGATGGAACGAATTGTCTCTGTCCGCCGTTTCTGATCCGCGGAGGCCCCATACATAGCAATATCTACTATTGTTTCCAGGAGAGCAGGTTGTTTTTCTTCGACTCGTGGTCGTCCTGGAGTTGACCTCTTTTTAAGCAATGCGGCCGCCTCGGGATTAGTTTCCTGAAGCTGCGCGAGAACTGCCTTCTCATTTGCCCTTTTCCGCTGCGAGCTGGCTTGGTTACCTTTCAGTCTAATAAGTTTCTTTTCCAACAGTCCTTTTTGAGACAACAAATCCTTTAATCGATTGAGTTCGTCTTCCGTTGCCAGGGACTTGTCCTTTTTGTTCTTCAAATACGTTATGTCCAAAGAAAGCGATACCATTTTTGCTGTAACCTCGTCTTGCTTAGGAGTACTTGGCAGTTCATTTTCGAATTCCTTGTTGCGTGTTTCGGGCGCCTTTGCTTCCGGTGGAGTAACTACGACTAGTGGAATCACGTCTGGAGGTTCAGGAACTTCGGTTTTCTTTGGTATTGAACCCTGTAAAGACAAAGGAAGAATAAATTAACGTAAAGACTGACACATGAATAAAAGGATACATTAATTGTTCAAGCTATCCACATTAAATCCTTAACGATGTCTCACCCAGAATTTATCCAACGTGGATTTCCTCTTCTCGAATTGCACCTTGAGGTCCTTTATTTTTTCTTTTACATTGTCTGGAAACCTTTCACTTTCCTTGAGAGCTTTCCAAAGTTTACCTACACGTACATCACATTCACTGTGAGTAAGGCTCTGGTTTACTGCTTTAAATGTTGAGTGGAGCTCACGGTACAATTTTAAGTTTATTGCTTTAGCCATTTTTATAAATTAAGCAGATAAATTAAAGTGAATGCTGAAAATTAAAATTACTATCTGACACGCGTTGATAGAATGAAAGAAGAATGACAGATACTCTGTTTACTAAACGGCGGAATGCTGAAAAATAGGAAATGCTTTTTGTTATGACTAAGCGTATCAGCTTGTAAATTGGTGCGCCGAGACTCTCGGCCGAAGAGCACGGACAAGTGTCGGCGTTGGCTTTTTGCAGATTATATTGCATCGCAAATGCACTTTTCTTTGTTCCTTTCCAACTCGTAAATGTAATGTGAAAAGTGACGTCATCTTCGCTTGACACCACCCACCCCTCCCGTGTCATCTTTTCCTACTACGGATATTCTTTTTGTCTCTCATTCATAACTCACATGGGATATTCCATAAAATAAAGAAATAAAACATTAGATTCGTAAAACACTTTTATTGTGGCGTGTCGGTCGGCTTGCTTGAGACTGATGATCAGAAAATATCGAGTATATTTTATGCTCTTGTCTGTCCCCAGAAAGTACGCACTTGTTATTTTATGTGGTGTGTGTGAACTAGGAAAAGGATGTATCTCCACTCATATATAAACCATCCTCATTATTATTATTACCATTACGATTATTTGACTTACTAAATATCCCAATGTTTCCTTTGGGGAAGCATTCGCAGAAGAAAAAAATACATATAGAGATAGATGATATGATGACATGAGAGGAGAGATCTATTAGTATTAGTGAGTTATTCACTGAGAGAAACGTACACATGCATAGACAAGGGCTAAGTGAAACGATTCACTTTTCCAGCGAGACTTGGATGGAGTAAAGAGAAAAGCGTGAAAAGTAAACATGAAGCGATTATTCATGCACTGGGGTGGAAGTAATAGGATTGGATGTGCAAGGGTGAAAGTTACAACAGTAAGCGGAAGAGAAGAGGAGGGAACAAGGAGGAACAGTGTTTTGTATCCCGTGTCGCTTTTCTGAGTTCCCGTTCATTTTTATCTGTGGCTATGTGGCCTAGCTACTAGGAATATAAAATGGAAAAAACGCGAACTGATATCTACTATTGTACATGCTTGTATAAGTTCTCCTAGTTGATACAGGGCATGGGAGTATCAAGTCACGGAACAAGAACTCGTAGCAGGCGACGTGAACTTTTAGAAATCGGGTGACGGGAAAGGGAAAACTATAAAAATATTTTCTCTCAACTCTCAATGCTCCGTACTAACTCAATCAACATAATCACAAGCATGACATGGTATGAAAAAAAGTTTTTATTATTCTCGGTGTATGTGTATTTATATATAGAGCATGTCGATGAATAGCAAATTAGGCGTGTCAGAGGAAACCATTCTTCTGGGTTCTTTTTGTTAACATAAAATTTCGTTCTTTTTATTATACCACACGATCTAATCTAATGTATTAAACATGTACATATATAACAATGCACGTAAATACGTACGTATTTATTATATCCATATCGCTACTACTTACTTTAATATTATATTTTATATAATGTAAAACAATTTTAATATCGCAACAGGAGGAACTGGTTAGAACGAATTTACGTATAAAACAGGAAGTATATTTGACAAAAATAAACCAAAAAAACTTTGTTAGTCTAGTCACTAGCACAATTACAGTTTTATTAATGTTTCCTCTTAGATTTCTTTTTCTTTTTGCTCTTTTTCTTCTTTTCTTTCCTTTCTTTACCTTCCTTGCCTTCTTTACCTTCTTTGCCTTCTTTGCCTTCCTTGCCTTCTTTGCCTTCCTTGCCTTCTTTGCCTTCCTTGCCTTCTTTGCCTTCCTTGCCTTCTTGCCTTCTTTGCCTTCCTTGCCTTCTTTGCCTTCCTTGCCTTCTTTGCCTTCTTTGCCTTCCTTGCCTTCCTTGCCTTCTTCTTTGCCTTTCTTTCTTTCCTTTTTGGAAGCTGAGGGTTTTCCAGTTTCGGCAGTTTCAGTTTGCTTTGGTTGACCGGGTTGAGGTAGACTAGGCTGCCTAGACTGAAGTTGACTAGGCTGAGGTAGATTGGGTTGGGATTGAGTAGGCTGAAGTAGATTAGGTTGAGATTGAGTAGGTTGAGGTAGATTAGACTGAGGCAGATTAGACTGGGGTTGGTTAGGCTGAGGTAGATTAGGTTGAGATTGAGTAGGTTGAGGTAGATTAGGCTGAGGGTGACCATGTCCAGATTGAACCGAAGACGTGTTTTTGGTTGAATTTGGTTCAGCAAGGTTGTCGGGATAAAGACTTTTTACAGCTGGCTGACTTTGGGAATATCCGTTGTATGGATCCTGTTGATAACCGTAATAAGGGTTGGAAGGTGGCGCCGACGCTGCTGCTCCAAATGGATACTGAGACGCATTCGAATTCATTGTACTGGAGTCAGGTATAGGATATCCGGAAGACATTTGACTTGCGGAAGAATCTAAAGTGGAATGAAAAAAATTGATGTACATATTTTTAAGTAGCTGAGTTTTATGAAGTCACTTTGTACAACTGGCTGACTTTGAGAGTATCCGTTGTACGGATTCTGTTGATAACCGTAATAAGGATTGGAAGGCGGCGCAGACGCTGCTGCGCCGTATGGATACTGAGACGCATTCGGGTTCATTGTGTTGGAGGCGGGCGCGGGATATCCTGAAGACATTTGACTTGCCGAAGTATCTGAAGGTCGAATAAAATTGCTATGAACATTTTATATTGAACATCAGTTTTATGTATGAAGACAGTTAACCAAAGAAAGTCATAAGAAAGAATACCGGTTGTTGGTGCTCCACTATAACTAGTAGCTGATGTTGATGGATTTGGTGCAGTTTGTGAAGGATTATTAGTACCGGTTGCGGCGGCAGGAGCGTTATCCGAATCAAAAGTCACCATCGTGCGGCGTGGCTGATTTGGCTTTAATTCTTCCTTGTTGTTTTTTGTTTGGTTCTGACTTTGCAATTTATCCGGTTTAGGAAAATGATTAAATCCCATTTTGGTAAAATTCCGTAACCATTTAATGAGCAGTATCAGCAGTACCATTAGCACTGGCACAAGAATTATATGCAGGTAGAAAAATGTGTCGTAGCGGTCATTGATAAAGAACAACACAATGCCAAGAATGTACAATGCCAAAGTTAAGAGCATAAAGCAAAGCCAAAATATACACAGAAGAATTATCCACGGTATCTGTTAATGATTGCAAATTGCAGATAAGTGGCAGTAAAAAGATATCAATTTTAACTTTAGTAATTTTAATAGATTCATATTTTAACAAAAAAAATGAAATCATAAAATGGTGCTCACGTTTCTTACGAAGCAACTCACAACGGCACTGCTCAAACATACGCCTGCATCGAGAGGGAATACACACGCAAAAGTATATCGAGTCATGTTGTCGTCACGCAGTTGCTCTAATAGTAATTTAAACAGATTTACGAATCCATTCGAAACCAAAATATTTGTCTCGTATATTACGCTGATAAAGAAATGTTATAACCTGGAATAGTTAGCCTTTCAATATCCAAACTTCCGTAAAACAAGAAATCTGGTTCGTACCCTACTGGGAACTCTTTGAAACACTTGAATGACCAAGGACAGAATAAAACACCCAACACCTGAAAGCACCGTGATTATTAAAAAAACGCTTCTAATGAATTTGAAACTTTTAATTTGAGTTGATTCAAAAAGATGCTTTTTGTTGAAATGCATACGGCCACACGAAGGCAGACCAGAATCCCGGCCGCAATGCTCACTTTGCGAAACCTTGAGTACACAGGTGTGGAATATACATCTAAAATAATAGGAGGCTTTTGTGCTGCTGACGAGTTTCCAGCATTGGCGTTTTTAGACACTGGTGCTTTGGGGACCACAGGAGGAACTTCAGTAGCAGTACTGCTTGAGGAAGGATATGAATAACCTGGAGCAGGAGATACAGCTGGGGCCATTTAAAGACGTGCGTAGCCATTTTTTAAATCAATGCAAGGGCTCAAGCAAGATTCAGTAAATCGAATATTACAACACGACGAATAATAATATTTTTATTAACGTTTGTCATTCATGTTGTATATAGAGCATTTCGCGAGTACTAAAGTTGCTTTGGTATTATACAGTAACCGTGCCGTATACTGTTTTCCCCTTTTTAGATATTTTTTCAAAACTGGGTTAGATTCTAGGTAGTGTTGGTCACATCACATTATACAGACAGAAATCATGATTTCAACTCGATCTATATTACAATACATGCCCCGAGTTATTGCAATAATGCATAAATAAACGAACAAAAATGTGCATATGCATACATGCATATTTATTTAAGCATCACATTTTATTACAAGTTTGAAAAACTTACTTTTACTTTTTTATACGGCATTTTATGCATTTCATGACATTAACCGTATCCACCTGGCGTTGTTACCATCAAAAAATAAGCCCAGGTAACTTAATAGCCCGAGGCAATCCTTTCCGAGCTCAAATGAAACAGTCGTTGATACCTATAGAGGGCAGTGAGGATTACTTTCTATCCTGAAGAAGGAAAAGAGTTTTTATGTTAAAATTTTCATGATTAGGCAAGTATAATAATATAAACACATTTTTAGGATGGACTTGGCTTTGTTGAACGCAACGTAAATACAAGTGCATGGATTAATTGTACGTAATATATAGCCATATTGTGGTATAGTGTTAATCGAATATTAAATACCTATACATACATAGACAAGTCTTATTTAATTTGAAACAAGTTGGAAAACATTTAATTTAATTGTCTATATTTATTTCCTATATTTTGAGAATAATAGTTTTTCACAAATATATCAGTCCTCAGTATTTTTTGTACGATTGCCTCCCACATACTACATATTATGTATCTTTTTAAATGCATGCATCACTTCCAATTTGACCCTTACATCGGTACATATTTTCTCTCTGACTTTAATTGACAATTTTTGCAATAATTGTAACTTAGTATATCACATTATTAATCTAAGCATGCTTTGTCAATTCATTTAAAACAATTTGAAATGGAAATATTTTCGACAGTCAATAGTAGTAGACAAGCTAAAGTAAATAATTGGAATCAGTGCTTCATTTTCAATTTTAAAAATAAAACTTATGAGAAAGAGGACTAGTATAGTAAAAGTACAATAATAATATTAAAATGAAATTTTAGCTCACTAATAAGAAAGTGTGTTGGACAAAAAATTATCATACTCAATACTCAACAACATGGAGTGGAAACTGGAAAGACTGACATGCTACCACTGTCGCTGTTATGATGGAGCACATTGCTAGCTGTCATATTGTTAGTGACAGCGACCGATTGCCTTATTCTCTTCAGACCTCGTACAAACTCAAGTCAGAAGACAAAATTAAACACTTTTTAAAGATTACGACTCTACTAATGTATTTAGTTGATTTCTACTGTACCAAGCAAATTGTTTCTCCGCCGTTTGGATTATCTTATTTCGTTGCATCCTCTAATCTAATGGTTAGTTATGCTGTTGTTATATGTAAAGCTATCCAGAACAGTTCATCAGATTACATAAAAGCTCTATGAGCTGCAGGTTTCCTATAACTTTAATTCTTTATTGAAATTCTTAACAAAGAATGACCAAGCATTTGGATGGACAGCCAACTGCAATAATAATAGTCCATTGTTACATCTGTACATACTTACACACTATCTGAATGTAATTTCACCTGGACTGAATGCAACTCCCTGGAAGGAAACATCTTGTAAAGTAAAGAATAGGCCATGAAAAGCAGCACGAAGAGGAGAATGCAGTTTTTCGTTGCATTGATGATTACGATGATGAGGATGATGTGATGGCACAGCTGGAGCTCAACATCACTTCGACATCATGCATGTCTTTTTGAAAAAACTGTCACTTGCATTGAACCATCTGGCAGCATCTTCTATTTTTATATGCATACCTCACCTTTCTGGAATGAAATGGATTTTCTTCCAAGCATCCAAAGGTCCTTTGTATTCACTTGTAAGATGTGTACCCTTAAAAGACCTATTTCATCCCTTCAGGTTTTACATCCCTTCTTCTCCATCTTTTCCAGACTCTTAAAGAATAAAAAGAACACGATTATGATCACCTCCATCATCATCATCATCATCTATTTAAAGGAGAGAGAAAAAAAATCTTTCATAGAATCACATCGCATTTGAACCTAGTCAGGGAATCATTGTTAAAGTGAAAGATGCAAGGTCAAAGGGCCACGTTCTATATACATTTTTGTTGAGTGACGTGGTGTTACCTGAGAGCCAACTACGTTGAGACAGTCAGCCTCAGCTTTCTTAACACGATCCGATGTAGCGCAACAATCCAACCAAAAGCTCTTTTGTTATTGCTGTTGTTATGCTGCTGTTGCTGCAGTCCAACAAAAATGCACACACATTATACAAAATGAAAATGCATAAACATAACTGGAGTACTGGACGGATGGATGCACGTTCAGGGTTGATGGAAATGGACAAACGAGCTGGCATTATCATAATGTGTTTTTTAAAATGAGGACCCTTTCCTCCTCCTTTCTGTTTCTCTCCTCTTCTTTCGCCAGTGGTACATGCAATGCACATAAAAATGTACAATACTGGCACTGCCAACTAGCCTCTCTCTAAATGACTTTTGAATTGCTGGTTTCAAAAAATGTAAGTTGAGACCATTGTACTTTTCTACTTACATAAAGGAATGCATAATAGAGGATATTTCAAAATACGCAGCGTTTATATAACTCGTTGCTTACTACCAAATCGTTTTGGGTGGCATCCTCCTAGAGTAGAAAAAACAGAAAGAAACAGAGACTTTCGTTAATGCTGTCCAGCAGATATACTCCTCCTCGCTGAATTAACTAGCTTACTTGCTGAATGTAATGGTAATGATTGTGCTACATGGTCTTTTCGTTTTTATCTTGGAATACAGTAAAAAGAATACTGAGAAACTTTCTAGCTCTCTTTGTGCATCATTTTTATGTGTAATCATAATCGCCTTTGTGTACTTTCTACATGCATCTTTGTGGGTTCGTTCGTGTAATCGTGTAGGGTACGATGACATAACAAAGCTGAACCTTTTGCATTGGTTCCCTTTCTTTCTTCAGAACAGAATTTCAATTCATTCGTTATTGCTTCCTCACTAATAATATACCCTGGGCGCAAAAGAACTATAACGATGATAATAAATAAGATTTGACGAATAAAATAGCCTCATTAGCTATTGTGTTACTTACCTCTTTTAGAGTTTCCCCATGTATTGTAGTGGAGCAATAGCGCTGGTGTTGCGTTACTGTATTGAATAAGCCGATAGTGATTATGCGAATGGCACATACCTAAATAGAAAAAGGATTTCTGTTCTTAAAGAATGGGGTTTCATTGTTGGAAGAAATTGCGGGTTCTTATATTATGAGCCTTTTTCTTCTTGGCCCTGGACAAAAAGTATGTAGGTATGTATTCACATAATTTTCAATTTTGATGGAATTTCTGAACACATATATTTACTATTATAGGTGAAGTATGAAGGAAAATGAGAAACAGGTACTGTTCCTCAAGCGTACTACTTTGTATTTATGAAAATGCCTTATTTCACGGAAATGGGACATCTAATTAGATTTCAAATCAACAGATTTCTAGGCAAGGCTTCAGCGATGAAGTATGTTCAAACTTAATGAAATGCGCATTTTAACCATCTTAAAGAACGAAACTCAAGAAAATACGACTTACTGTGAGATTGAACCATGTTTGTGGACATTTTTTTTAAATTGACAATTGATGTTTATTGTTACAATGCTGTCGAGTATAAATATTTTTAAACGAGACATGGTGAAAAATGTAACCTTTTAAAATAAATATCCGTTTTAATTTCATTTCACGTGTTGATATTTTTAAGTACAAGTTACTTAGTTTTTATCACAAACATTTTAATGGCACGTTTTATTTTGAACCATTAAATTTTTCATATAACGACAGGATTATATATTCTCCATTGGTCTATACAAAATATAAACAAACAAACTTCATATACAGATATTTTAGAGCTAATACGAGGAAAAAATAAAAGCTCAATTAATTCTTTATTTAGAAAACTTTTTTACGTGAGTATTTTAAGGCATCCATCATATGGTATGGTTTAATTGGCTTATAAAAATACTTCTAAAACTATTTTTACAGGTTTGTACAATTATATTACTTTCTTTTACACAATAGACAAAAGTAAAGCGTCATCAGCAAGAAAATCGTAAATGACAGGTAAAAATCAACAAAGGTTTCCCTCAATTATTTTCTTCGTCTTCTATTAACTAGTTTATACAATCATTTCATTCCTTATCTACAATAATTTATTTTTAGTCAACACATTAATTTCAACTCACGCATTATACTCTATAAGCTACTTGTCAAGTAGCATTTTTGTTGTTGAAATTTGGTCGCATTATCATCCCATAAAATAACACAAATACAAGGCAGTTGACACAAAAATGTCATTGAGAACAACATGAACATAAAATACTCACGTTCAACGTTCGCCATGATACTGCCGCCTTCACCACGACCGTATATTCCTTTCCCTACGCTTACGAACTGAACAATAGACAAAAGCATCATACAGCAACATTTCACACCATGACATATTCTATGAGACATACATCCAATGTATTGACTTTGAACACAAAAAAAGATAACTTTATAAATAAAAAACAGGTATTATTAAGTGCATCGATTTCTTGCATGCGGCATGCGTGCCCATTTGAAATTTCACTTTTTCGTGTTTATAATAACAAATGTATTTTTAACATGTGAGAAAAGGGTTGAACTGTTGTGAGAAGGGCTTGGCGGCTGTTTGTGTGAGGGATGAAAAGAAAAAGCAATATCTAATCAGACTACTGTCTCAAGTTCTTTATGGAATAAGTCTAATTGGTCTCGACATTTTTTATGAGAGGTAGCTGTCAGCGGCTTCTGCTGCTCCTGTCGAGGTATCATATCATAAAATAATAAAGGGTGTTGTTTTCTCGTCGGTGGTGGTTGAAATCTGGCATTTACTGAACTATCAACACCACAATCATCTCTGGTAACAGCAGTAGCATTGGTTGCAGTTGGTATAGAAGTGACGGTGGCTGCAGTGGCACTATTACTATTTAAAACATCAGCATTAACATTATTGCTGGTACTTAGTTCCTTTGCTGGAGGTGAGGCGCCACGGCCTACAGGCCTTTGTCTTTTTTCGAGTTGCCGGAATCGTTTTTTCTTTGAAATTGTCTTATCACACGCGGATTTATGTTTAAAAGGTATATGATTATTTTTTGAAGTGGCTGATGACAGAAGCGTCAATCCTTTGTCATTTCTACCCTGAAGATGATGTTGGTGAGCCGCGTAGCGACGTAAGCTGCTGTTACTATTTTTACCACTTCTCCTAATGCGACTTTCTTGTTGCTGCTGCGGCTTTTGATCTAGTGGGTGTTGTTGGTTCGTGTTATTACAACCGCCACTGCTGCTAATATTACTATTATTTTGACTAATGTTATTAATGGCAAAGGTACGTGGGTGACTGGCCATTAGCCAAGTTCTCACATATTCCAAACCGGTAAACTCTTTAGGACAATGTTGTTGGCTACTGCCACCCCCATCATCGCACCCTCCCAGAGTCGGTATCATGGTTGACGCTGCCCAAATAAATTGACTTAGCTGAGTTGGTTTTGGTTGTTGCTGATTTTGGCTGGGATGATGGTAATTATGATGTTGTTGGTGATGATGCCATGTGTATGTAGCCGAGGAAAAGTGCGTTGAAAGAGACTGGCCGTCATCCTCCACTGGATTATTGTTTGTAGTGAATTCCGTGTCGGACGGATAGTCTGTCGTGTCGGAATCGGCAGGTGTGTACGGATAGGGGGAACGTGAGACGACTTGAGTATTTCGCATCATTGTTAGATTATTAACATTGGTTGGATTATTATAGTGATCAACAACCTCAGGGAGATGATCATCATTAACTAGCTTTTGTGAATCCACACAGTTGGTCAAAAGTGGATCGTGATTTTCCAGGCATTTTGCACAAAGAATTTTAAGCTTTTGACTTGCACCACCGGCTGCTCGTCTCAACTCGGGCGCGTCTGACAGTCTAACTGTTTGGTTCTGGTAATGATGAGAATCATTGTTACTATCCGCGCACCTACTCCTGCTTCTATTATTACAGCCTTTTCTATTTAGGGAATTTTTCCCGGGTGCATTTTCACCCTCGCATATTAAAATCCCATAAGAGTCGTCGATCAACTTTTCGTAAATGTTATTATTATTGCCATTTCCACCCGCTCTTGCTGTGTAATGATCATCCTCGCAACCATTGAATACAAGAGGAGACAATCCGCACTGCTTTCTATTATTTCTTGCTCCTTCTGGACTAGGACTCCTTTCCACTTTACACAAACACCTGCTCACAGTCTTTGAATCAGAAATTTGGTGATGTGGCGGAGGGTAGTTCACTATCACTCTTGATGCTTTTTTAATTTCCACAGGGGTTGAAGCTCGAATCTCACAAAGTCCATCGAGGGATGTGAGACTAGCTCCATCGGATAAATAGGTTTTGCCTGTAATTTGGTTGCGTATCCGACGATGAGTAGCCCCTTCTCCTTTTGTAGCTCGCTCAATTGGATCAACTTCATCATCATCGCGATCATTGTAGCTGCCGTACTGGTGATGGTGATGATGATGATGAGAGGGCTGAAAGTGGGGATGATTTTGCTGGCGGACTGATGATACTGATGATGTTGCTTCAATGTCCAAAGGAAACGGCTTTGAAGAAGCGACTGGAGTTGTATTTGCACTTCTAGCTGCTCTTAGCAATAGCGCGTTTGAAGCGACCGGAGTCCGGCATTGCTTTTGCTTATAACTCCTACTCGTTCCTCCTCCGGTTCGACCTTCAAAGAAAACTACGGAAAAATCAGAGTTTCCCTCGTTTTCAGGATTTTGGTTGTGGTGATGTTGCCGTTGTTGTTTCGGCTGCTGCTTCCTACATGTGCGTTTTGACTCTTCCGCTTCCTCTACGTTCATGTTACTTCCCAAATCAATGTTCTTCTCTGGGCAATAAAATAATCTGTTCCCGTTTGTTGTTGTCGGTGCGGGCATTACCAGAGTGTTCGTGTTGCGACTATTTGAGGAGTCACCACTACCATTGCTATCATTGCAGCAAGTCTCCGGGAGCCAACTTATCGGAGATTTTATGGAAATTGGCATGCATTTATTCGAATTAGTTGTCGTCGGTGGATGTTGTTGTTGCCGCTGCTGGTGCACTCGCATAGAAGGAGATGATGATGACTTGAAAGATGATATCGCCACTCGGGTTTCCCCTTCCTCCATGCCATCCCCTTTCACGCTTTCACGGTCCTGTGATGATGATAAAAAATGTATTAAATAAAGTGGATTTCGTGCATCAAATGAATTCTAAATATACCAAAAAGCCTTGCAATACCAAGTTACCCCTACAATGTTATGTATATTTTTTCTATCACGCAATGAATTTCAATTTTTCAAGATTTAAACTGAACTTTGGTGACAAGTGGTATGATTTCCCATTCATATTAATAATTGTGTACAGTCGAATGGAGTACGCTTCCAGCTAGAAGGAAAGTATTATCCAAATGAAAATTTTCACATTGAACTCGAGTTTTAATCCTCTACAAGATTGAAATCAATGCGTACAAATAAATTACGGAATCTACACATTATAATATGCAGTCATCAAGAAGGAAGGATAGATAAAATATTGATATTCTAAAAAATGTACCTATTTTTACCAGATTCCTTCCAGTGATCACATGATCGCATACAAATTACCCCATTCGTAGTACCAACAAAAATTGCCTCAAGCTTCAAGTTCTTTCTGGGAGATTGTAAAAAAGATGATGATGAGAAAGGTAATTATTTACCTTACTCCATCATCATCATCTTTTTACTTAACATTTGCATTAAATAAAAACTACATGATAATATGATATGATGATAGTGATGATGATACTCTTCTTGTAAGCCTTTAGGCTGTGGATAAGATACACTTGAACAAAATGAGATGCATGAGCATTCTGATGATAATGGTAATAGTAATGATGCTGATCCATACAAAAGAAAAAAGTACACAGTAGCCAAAATAACACGAGCTGCGTACCATGTAAGTAAAGTGGTACATAAATGCTATAATGCAATAATCACATTGAGAAACTGATTTTCCTCTCTTGCTCCTCTACTACAGTATACAGTAGAAATGGATTGAATTGAAAGCGATGTGGTGGAGGAGCATCAATCTCAAAAACTGAAAATGACTCTGTGATAATACCGTAATGATAGGGTGGCTGTGAAATATACGATGATTACTTGTTCCACTCCTCATCGCGCGCACACGCATAATCATTATTATCCTCCTCAGCCATATAACGTGTATAAAACACATAAAAAATTATATAGGAGCTTGGGCTACACGGCTGCTTACTACGCACACATAAATTTTCAGTTTTCTTGATTCATTCCATTTCGATTCATATCTGTATGATAATAATACGGCTGTACAAAACTGAATTTACATATAATGATCTAGCAGTACAAGAACCACTACTACTACTAACTATATAATGTTTTGCTACTGCCGGTTAGGAAACTCCATACAATATCACGTATACCCAGTCATTTCAGAATTTTTTCTCGACTTTCTTTTTATGTTTCATTTGTTATATAGGGAGCGCCTACGAGCAAACAGTCGAGTGCGGCGGTGGTAACAGTAGTAGTTGTGTCGGTGCGGTGGTGTATCATAATCTTTCTATTCACGGCAATTTATATCGCGTTAAAATCCCATAACTTGTATCAGTCAGTCTTCTTGTCAAGAAAACTCAACAAACCAGAGAAGCCGATGTTACACAGTTTAGAAAAAACAATGGGATACGTAAAAATGCTTTTTGTACATATTTAGCAGCAGATATAATGTGCATAGTGGAGTTGGATGGAATGGAGTCATTTTTTCAACCCTTACTTAGAGCACATTAAAATTGTCTGAGTTTTTAATGTTCATACATTTTTTTGTAACGTTTGGACTTATCCTCTACAAAAAAATTCATTCCATTTACACTTCCATTAGGAGGATAAAAGACCAAAAAAGAAGTGGTAAAATATTTCCACCAAAAAAGATTGATTTCAAAGGAAGAATTTTTGCGGCGGAGGTGGCTACGCCAGAAAAGTTGAAAACAAATTACCTGTCTTTTCATACCTTCCTATTATGAGTTGAATAAAGAAATGGTTTAGCTAGTCAATCACTCTCTCTCTCTACCTCTGCCACTACCACAACCGTCTCAAAAGGGATTAGGAATACACAAGTCCATTATTATTAGTATTAGCTGAATTTTTACTTTTTGAACGTATGAATGATCTCCTGTAACGAATACCCATGAATAAGTTAGTCAAAGTCAAGTGAAACCGTCAGAAAGGAATACTATCGTGTCGCAATGGGAGTTTGCTCTCGTTGTTGACTTTAGAATTGTTAAGTCCGTCACTAATCCTATTTCCAATAAAAGTATGTGTATTTATTTATTCTGTTCAATTTTCCAGAGCAAAAGTACAGAGAAGTTGAGAAGGTTCAGTCTCATACTAAAGTACACTTTACTGACGGCTGCCAACAAACGAGCAGTTTACATGACTTATTTTAACGCAAAAGTGATGAATCTCCTATTCCCCGACCGTAACTAATCCCTTTTCCGAGGAACAAGAGAAGATGTATTACTACATAATAACCATCTAACCAGGAAAAGTTAAGCCATTTTGATGGATTTCGTCCTGACAGGTAGATTCGTTTCGTTTCGAAGAATACGAGCACATCTCATGAGAGGATGATGATTAGTGCAATGCAGTAAGTGTATTGGAGAGAAAATTCTTTTCTACTACTTACGATGACAGATTCAATTTTTCAATCTTACTCTTGTCTTTACTTTACTCCTTGCATCATTGAATACAATGCGTGGAAAAAGAATGCTCTATTGTTTTCTTCATCCGTATCCATTTATTTTATTATGTTGTGGGTATGCCAGGTATTACGTTTGTTTCATTTATTTAACTAACTTTTGCTCTTTCAATCTTGTGTATTTTCTTACCTGACTTATTCGATTGTTGGCCGGATGATGAGGTTTCTTTAGACCGTCATTAGTACAACTTTTGTTGCTTATTCTTCTGGTCAATGCTTCTTTAATGTTTGTATAATTATTATTAGTCACGGGGGCACAAGCAGTGGTCCCACCAGCCATTGCCATCTTTGCGTCCTCACGGTATCTCATCATTGATTCTGGCCTGCTGCAGATCTTGTAATTATCCGCGTTGCCCTCATACCTCTCCTCGCCTACATTAACACCGGTCGTATGATCACCGGGGATGCCAAGATCAGGGAAAATTGTTGACTTTTTGGTTACTCCTTTGCTTTTTATCGTGTTATTTCTACTGCTTTGACCACTGCCGACATCATTTGAATTGTTATGACCAAGATTGTAAGGATTTCGGCGCTGCGCAGTTATTAGCTTTCCAAGCTCTTGCTGCTCTTGATACTCATTGTATCTGACAACGGTGACATCACGTGGTGGAAGCTGATGTTCAGCAGGGGACAGTTTGTCATTAGAACCATCTTTGCCAAAATTATGCGTTTCTTTGAGCTGGTCACGACGGCTCTTTCTTTTAATGTTCAAAGGATGCGACAAAGAGGAGCAGCACAATGATAAACACTCGCCTGCCTCCTTTTTTTTAATACTTTTTACACTGGCTTCGCTACTACTGCTGCCACCACCGGCTATGCAGCTATTCCCTTTATTCTTGCCGTAGCCACTATCAACATCATCGTCTTCGGCATCATCATCCGCATCTTCTTTTCTCTTTTCAACTTGTTTGTGGTTTTGCAATGTTTTGCTGGGCTCCTGGTGCTGCTGGCTGCTTCTCCATCGGAACTGGTATACAGCAATCAAGAACCAACCCAACACCAAACAAGTCGCACTCGAGATAGTTAATATTCTTATGCTTGGCTCGTTGTTGGACCACAAATGGTGATATATGGTTATGAGCACGTTCTCCACTACAGCCAGGAGTACCGGAAGGGCAGTCGCCCATGAGCACAGTCTATTCTGCGTTATTGGATTACTCGTACTTAAGTTATATGCGCATGGGGAATTGCTCAAGTCCCAGAACAACACGTAAGTTAATGGTAAAACACGCATCAGCACTTGTCGTTGGTTTTCTCTCCTTTGACTAAGCCCATTGTTTGCGTTGTTGTCATTTCCGGAAATGTTTCTTCGATGGATAACAACACTTAAGCAGCTTGACAAGCCACCGGACATTGAGTTGAGTGGGTTTACATGATCACCTTTTGTTTTATTATTTTTTATTTGATAGCCATTACTACCACGACCACCACGTGTGCAACTATTCACACCATAATCCACATTATTATGACCTTCACTATCATTATCGTCAGCATCAACACCTGCGTGAGCGTCGCCAGCATCGTCAGGAACAATCACAACTGGAAACCCATTTTCCATTAGTACCTCACTTTTCACAACAAGACCACTGTCATTACTACTACTACCATTACTTCTAGTATCACAACAAGTGTCATTAGAGTCGTTTACTCCTCTGCATGCGGCTGTGGCTGTTGATGACGCGCTCGATGTTGTTTTAATGATGTTGCCATTTGACTTGCCACAAGGTACTGTGGCCCAACATCCCAGCCAAACGAAGGAGACACCAAAGTGTAAAAGAGTGATAAAACCTGTCCAGTAGTAATTCATTTTATATACAAGCATTCCTAACGAGATGATTCGAGATACAAGAAGCAGCGCCCTGCCTGGCTCACATTTCTGCGAATAATGGCTCATCATCCATTTTATTGCTAGTGCCATGAGCTTCTTCAACGATGAAACTGATGAGCATAAACTTTTTCCTTCAGTTTCGCTTTCATTTACAGCCGCCCCATGATTATCAACACTCGAGGCAGTTCCAGAATCGTTAAAGTGGTGATTTGGATTGTTATCACCTTTCCCACTTTTAACTTTTAACATATTATTGCGACGACCACAAACTCTGTTGTTTTGATTACTCGCGTTACTATTATCCTCTGGAGAAGTGGCTAAACTAGAAGGACTGGCTGCTGCCACAACTCCTTGCAAATTATGGTTATTGCTGTTGTAGCTGCAGGTGAAGGATGACACGGTAGAAGACGATAGGACAAGGAGAGATATCACAGCACTCAGCATCTCGACGACCACCAACAATGATGACAATGCATGATAGCTCTATCAAAAACAAAACAACCACGCATAATATTATTTTCTCCAACCGATCATGTTCAACTTACGCTTCTGCAGCTCATAAATCACGTAAGTATGAAATGCATAAATATCGAAATAAGGCTTGTAACGCTGTGTGTGTTCAAGAATGTATTTGACTTTGATTCTTTATTGTTGCACATAATGTTACAATGTAGCGCTTATGTAAAGACATCCGAAAAGCCATGCTGGAGCATACATAAAACCATCATCATCTTATTTTTTATTATGAAAGCTTACGTCAACAGAGTGCGGAGAAGGCATGAGCGGTAGTTGCTGCGTTGCGAGAACCCATGCCAAATGGATTGTCACAAGGGGCAGAGACTGCACATAGGTTTGGATGGTTTTCAATTTAAAAAATTCCTCGAGATCAGCCCGGTCGTAGGCGAATGCTAACTTTAGGTAGCGCCACAAAAGACCTGAAAGTATTTTTCATAAAATAAAACTTTTGACAACATGAATACAATAATACATTGTTCATACATTAAATAAGTCCCAACTTTCATTCAAGTTATTTCTGAATACATACACACTTGGCTACACTATCACCACATAAGCTCATAAATTACCAATTATGACGTGCAAACAGAAACTTTTCCCTTTTGTATGTATTTACATTGCCCATGGCATGTATACAGTTCGGAAGAGGGGGAATGTGAAGCAGTATCTAATTTGCATCGCCAGCCGCATCAACATCAGAATTAAATGGTTTTTAATGTAATGCAAACGGCTGCAGGGATATAGAATTCCTTTTCGTTTACAGTTTTACGTTTGCTTTGAATGCTTTTGATCGGGCATGCATTTTCTCAAAGTAGATTTTAGTAAACTGGTGTCATGTTACACATCACATTATGTAGCAGGGTATAAAAAATCTCTTCTTTGAAATGTTGTCCCAGAAGATGAAGTGATATTTGAAAGAAATGAACGTAAAAAGCAAATTAAACGTAATTTGTTATGCGTACACTGAAATAAAAAATGCGTTGTGTGAGTGTGTGTATTTCGTGATGTTTTTGTAACGCAGTAGACAGATTAGGTCTGTAAGAACATCTTTTTTTCAAACGGTGAATGATTGATTACCCAGAAGAAAAGAGTGCATCACGTAGCAAAGAAGCCGGCCACATACTCGACCAGAGAAATCCATTCCTCGAAAGACCCAAATTATGCTGATCAATGTGACAAGGAAAGATGACAAGACTGAACTGATGACCAGGAACCAAGACCACGGAGATGATGATGATGATGAGGCTGTTCCTTCTGTTACATCAGGGACCAATTCAAGCCGTTGTTGGAAAGAGCGATAGCACTGAACCATCAGCAAAACCTATTTATTCAAAAGAAATATTGGAGAAAAACATAGATTAACATTAAGCTTCACAACAAATAATATGACTTTTTTGCGCATTCATTTTTGCATACTCCTAATTACTTGATTATTTACTACACTAGACATGTTTAAGCATACAATGTTGCGTAAAGCAATAATAATAAGTAATAATCATAATATTCATAACAAAAAGAACTATAAAACGGAGTGAAAAGTCAAGCCGCCCAGAGTAGTTTCGCGTTAATCCCAATAGCGTGTAGAAAGGCGGATAGTGGATATAGCCAATATAATAATAATAATAAATGCTGACTTATAAGTATCATATTATGTATCTATTCATTAACATATTATACTTTACGAAAAACAAGAACCAGATATGCAACAAGAGAAAAAACTAGTATTCCTGCGATGCCAACTGCCAACAGAGCTACTACTTTTACTAGCTAACAAGATTCACGCTGGCTCATCTTTGTGCATGCTTGTGCAGCAATTCATTGTTTCACCAATTCATCCATTCAACATCACCACCACAAACGTTACTGATTTAAGCACTACTACAACTCAACTCACGCAGCTGTGTTGTTTTTTATCACTCCTCGTCATCTATTTTTTATTACATACTCAGTCAGATCCACTCTTCCCCTCCTTAATGCAAATATTGTCTTTACGGATGACTTGATTTTTATAACGACTGTCGATTGTCACTTTCAAGAGAAAACGGTATTTTCTCACATTCGGCCAAATGGAAGGTTTTCTTTGCCCTATCTATGTGATCATCAAAATGATGGCATACCAATCATGATAATCGTCGTCGCCACCGTCACTTTAAGAGAATTAGTGAGCATCGAAGAAAAGGATGGATTATGCATGATTATTATTAAAATTATCTCTCGAGTCTCTGACAATCCTTACTCGTTGCAAAAGAGACCTAGATGGAGCACAATCAAATCACGCTTACTCAATCAAACAAGCAATGTATTAAACTAACTGACACATCTTTGGCAAACGACTTGATCGATCACAGAGCCTGGCCTGACACGACTAATACATCGCCTGTATAATTTTCAGTGTTTTCGCAAAAAGAACTCGAAAGATTGGTGACGATGATATGCACATGAGTGACAGATTATGTATTGTTTCTTCAGAATTCGAAACCAAAAGACAAGTTTTTCCTCTAAAACCAAAATGAGTAAAGGGCACACACGCTTTTATCGTTTCATTCAGATGGTGTGATGGTATTTCGTGATATCGAATACGTTCGACACGACTGATTTAACTAAATATTCACAATTCCTCAAATGAGAAAATTAAAACATGTGCATTTAGAAAACAAAAAGCTGGCAAAGTACCGTTAAATTAGCATGAGGTTTGATATGTGTGTATTTTAAACGATTTGCGTTGGTCATCAATAAAGTTGTGTGCGCCCTTTAATCTTGGGCACGATGAAATGAAAAGAAAATGTAGACAGATGGATTGAAGAGTCAGATGAGAGAGAGAAGAGTTAGAGAGAAAATTTGCAATTTATTCCCTCGAAAAATCGTGGCATTATTATTATTACTACAAATTATTTTGCATGTGCGCAGCAAGAAAAGCACAAAAATGGTATTCAAATTTCAAATGCGAGAAGCAACGTGTCACCAAAAATGGCAAGAGTTGTTTGTTTTCAATCCTTTTATTACCTGAACGGTCACTTCAATCAAGTACGACACCACAAGAGTGGAGGCCAAACAGACATTTTTTGCATAAAATTCATCCTTCTCCAAGGGGGACGCTGATGGTAGAGCTTGTGATTCTTTTGATGAATGCCGTCCATAACTAGGCACATTGACTGAGGATGGAGATGAATACGCTGATGATGATGTCGAGGAAGAAGGGCAAGAGGGCATTGTGATAACGTATGTGGTTGCTGAAGGGCCAATATTCTTATTTACCCCCATCATCATCATTTGACCAGTTTCATCTTCTTCGCTTTCTTTGTTGTTGACCACGTCAGTTTTTGCATATGGATGATGAATCTTTCGAGAACTGCGATGACTATCTCCATTGTTGTACCCGCGATGGTGATCATAAGGAAAGCTGAACGATGATGCTGGCCGTGGTGACGACTCAAACTGTTGATCCGGATTCATTTTGTCTTTGGCGTACTTTGTGTTTATGATCACCTCTCTCTTTTGTTCGCCCGCATACTTTTGTTGTTTAGCGAAGCCCATTCATTTGCAAAAGGAGAATCTATAAAATAAACATGAAGGAATTCTCATTAAAATTCCAGAACCCAGACTTCTTATACATAATTGATCGGTTTACACTGTCATGCTATGTGTATGGGAATATGTTTGTGCACAATAATCGTAATTCCCTCAACGAAAAGTCATTTACACATCGTTCCGAAAAATATTTTGCTTCAAAATTCATGTGGCCAGAGCGCGATTGCATGAGAGAAAGGATTACACGTGTCAATGATTTTTTTTCTCGGAAATCTTAAGCCTGAAATGTTGCACGAAATGCGTTGTGAAACGATTTCACTAAAAGGTTGACCACAGAAGTTCAGTCCATCGAATCGAACAAGACATGGTTTGACGGGAAGTGACATATAAAAAGTATTAAATGTGCTCACAATAATGTCATTCAATCCAACGAAACGTTAATGCATGTGAACCGACAGAAAAAATACTGGATTGTCCACTGTGTTTCTTGTTTATACTAATCCCACCTCACCTCTTCTTCTACTTCATGATGTTGTGCAGAAAGTCAACATTATCTGTTTCTTCCATCTCGTAAAGATGCAATCATAAAAATGTATTTTTGCATTTAAATGAGCGTAGCAGTACGTCCGATCTTATATTGCGGGGTACATGTTGCATGTCTTATTGATCCAATTACTGCTTGCCGAGGTATTCTGTACGCACAGCCATCAACATTCAAATAAATGGCGAATTAAAGTATCATCTAAGGCAATATATGTGACAGATGAGAAGGAGAAACTGCACAACAACAGCAGCTTTTTTCTAGTTCTCGCGTATAGTTTACTACTTTTGCTGCCACTACCTGCGTAGTACCATCCTTTTACGCCGAATGAATGAGTAATTGAACCAGAACAAAACAAGATCTCAAATCTCTGTATCGCAGCTCAGCAGTCGACACCGGTTGAACAGATAAATAAACAAGCAATATACCAAAAAGCCGGTCTCATACTTTGCAGTATAGTGATCGCTTGTACGTTTCCTTTCTTATTTTCACCTTGGCAGGGTACAAAGTGTATATATTTCTATTCTTCTTCCTTCTCGTGTGTCGTCTGTCTGTCAGCCAACCTACCACTGCGACTTCTCTCTTCATGACTCTTCCCCACGGAGATTTCAATAAATGATTGGAATTTAGACACTAACTTTCTTATTTGACTCATGTTGGACATACAAAGTCAAAACTGTTTTCAAAGCATGGGAATTCGACAGTGTGGGGAGGAATGTCAATGCCGAACTACCTATTACTAGTAGTTGTAGTATCTACACCACTCAAAACTTGATCGTGTATTTCATACGTTCACACAGGGAAGATACCTGTATAAATAAGCTGGAACAAACAAGAAATGTAAGCAATAAATGTCACTTTTTGCTTTCAATCACGACAGCGCTTTTTAGATTGCATTGTAAATTTACGGGATGTTCAACTCGATAAGAATTTGCAGATGCACTGCACATTGAAATAATTCACATCAAAATTCAAAAATTATTATATTTCTTTAAATGTAATCGAAACACGATTAAGTTTAAGCAATAACTGTATGATCAAAATGACATTTTCATGTCTTACAACCTATTCGTTTAGAGAAAACTAGGTGTTTCATAAACCCCGGTTTTTATTATTCCTAAAACATATTTTTATGTAGTATATTCGACTCTAAAGAGTCGTTTTGTTTTCTCTCCTGATCTTACTTTACAGTCTGACGGTGAATTCAAGTTCCTCACAGCTTCTTATTGTTCTTTTATAAACACTCACGGCGTCTCCATACTAATCAAGTAATCTGACCAGCACAGCAGTACCAGTGACCGACCATCATGACGATCATAATGAACTAACGCATAAACCTGCAAAAAAAGCCTTACATTCGCTTGTTTTCGAGCGTAAATATAAGTTGTTATGATGTGAATGCATGGGAGTTTTCACAATTGAAACAGGTACCTTCACTCCAACAACGTTCAAAATTACGTTTTCAAAGCCACCAAATCACAGCATCATAACAAACTACCACCGTTTGTACCAAATCAAGAAGTTCAGCATTATTGCTGTCCTGTTTGTATTCCACTACATAATACGAGAATTTATTGCATGTTAAGATTACTCGAACATCTATAGGTATACCCAACCAGTCATCATCATATCACCGCCACCAGAGCACTCTAAATGTTTTGCACTGTTAACTGGATCCGAAAAATACGCATAAAATACTTTACAAACTGATTGTCTGGACTGGAAGGAGCATAGGAAAATAAAAAAGGGGAAACAAGTAGTTGTAAATTCTAGTAGTAAAGCTATTCACTGCCAGCTGTACGTAACATTACGATCAAGTCGTACAATTGTTCGTGAACGCAAAATCAACATTTTTTATACGTTCACCGGTAACAACATTGTAGAAAATATTTTTTTCCTCTCTATCAACAAGAATAAAAAACAAGTAATTTTTTCTTCAACTCACACAGACAGACAGTTAAAGAGAAGAAAAATCGAACAAGAGTCAAATACAAATAACTTATCTACACTTTAAGGGAAGACGCACAAAGAGAAAGAATAATGGATAGATGAATTGATATATTACTTCATACACTACGTGGTTGGCTACTCTTGTGCTAGTTGGAGTGTGTTTGAAACTTTGTTTTTTTTCTCGACATTTTTGGTCATGTAATTGTTTGCTTATGTATTCCTTCGCCACAACACGAACACGACACCAAGTGTTTCGCTAGTTTTGAAAGAAATATGTACCACTTACAACTGCCTGCAGTTTTGGCATATGAGTTAAAGAAGTGCTGCTGTAAGTTATTATAATGACAATAGCCAACAATAGCCACATTATCACAGTATTTTCAAAAGATGGCTTTATAAAGTAATATCTCTCTAGCTTGCTGCGAAAAGTTATAAAAGTTAAATTGCATCACACTACAACTTTCAAGCACTATGGCTTATGCATGCTAATGATATTTTATACAAACAAACCAATTTTGCAACGATAGTAAGCATTTCCTAGTGACTTCTCATTCAGTGACCTGTTTTGTGGACAAAAAAGAGTCATTTGGTTTTGATCAATAAATTATAAAGTATATTGTAGAAACACAGTGTTTTTCTGTTCATAGATTGGCATCTGCCAGCACCCTGTTAGTTGATCTAGCTTCGATTCAACTTGCAAAGATTAATGGATAAAATTAAGGCATAAAATGTTAATAAAGCCAGTCTCAACGCATATTTCTATATAATATACAACTTGTGCACCATAGCCGTTTCATCCCGTTACAATAGTTTGGATACTTTATGTCACGCCGAGAGGGACCTGTTTTCGTCTCATAGATTTCACTGTGTGTGATCATCATGATATTCAAGGTTAAAAATGATCGGATCATTCACATAAAGCAACCACCATCAGTCAGTAATATCGTTTAAAATAATAACGTAGCACACACCTGTGAACTCGCTTTAAGTATTGCCTTCAGCACCTAAGGAAGTACACATGTAACTTCTCCATATCTCAACGGTAGCATTCCATCCAACTGGACATTTTTATGTCCACGAATTTTTCGTTTAAATATTGTATTCAGCTAAAGAGAATTGTCCAAATTGCTTGAACCCTACTGTTCACTCCATTTACCGCACTAAACAAATTTGTTCATAGAATTTTTATGTGATTTTTGTAATAGCAACGGTCCATGTAAATAACATCCTGAGATTTAACTTGTCGTGCTTTCAGTCAGGCATTACTTTATCACAGGTATTCACAAAAGAATTTCACATTATAGAAATTCTAAAGAAAATGTATATTACAAAATGAGACTAATATTCTATATTACATAACTTAACAAAGTTTTTACCCTCGAGAAGACAAAAATTATGTAGGTGCACCGCAATGCTTCGAACGCGCGGAATCGACGGAATGTGTGGAAATAAAATTACTGCCAGCAAGCACATAAACCTTCAACTTTTAATACTTTTCGTGGCTTACTTACTACAAGAGCGTGAAAAGTGGTTCTTCCACGAAAAAATGGGGAGAATGGTGATACAGCAGTCAAAATGACAAGAAATAAGGAACGACTAGAATTTTTTGGCTCCTTGTAAATACAACTGCCAATTTTCCAGTATTGTACTCAAAGAACTGGAATTTTTCTTGCTTTTCATTATAAACGATAAGACAGCCCAACGAAATCTTCGTATCATTATGGTATTACTGTCTCTACATGTAGCAATTTCTACCGATCATATAACTAAAGCCAAGCTATAATGAAAAATTACGATTTGCAACCGTCATCACATAATCATAATAAATTATTGCTGTGTGTCTACAAACGCCAGACTTTTTGACGATTCTTGGTTAAAAGCTTAAAAATTATAAAAGCGGCATGGCAAGATTCACTAAATTACAAGAGACCGCTCCTCAAAGTTTTGCATGTGGAGTAGCAGAGCAGTAGCCCATTCACATGTACCTATGTACATATAAAGTATTATATCAATATGTATACGATATCTTTAAAATTATCAAGTTAGTAATATTAATCACTGTAATTTATAACACAAAAGTAATCGTCGATTTTTATCTGCTACTGTTGTGATTAGATGAAAAATTAATAGGAAGAGAAAGAGTAGAATGAAGATAGTATATTATTATAAAAATTTGACACATAGCAAAAGTTTTCGCCATTTTGACAATTTAACTCAACCAAGAGAAGCAAATGAAGCAAGGGAAGCCTATCATCTTACATAGTCTTCTCTACCTAATAATAATAATATTTCTATTCCTTACAAATGCAACAAATTTTCTTCAAGCCTGGCACATTATGACCAACATTTGCCACAAAATACCAAGGATGTTGTTAACTTGGTGGTCCTTAATCTTTCATGTCTTCAAAAAATAATGTCTATCGTTATATGGTGCTCACACGCAGACAAGAGAATCTGCAGTTGAATACTGGTCGAAGCTAAGAAAGCTACAAAAGATACGTACATACTTCATTTTCGGTGACACGGCAGTATCATTTATACAGTGTCAGTGTCATATTGGTCTCCCGTTGCTTTGCATGGAATTTCTTGGCTGACTAAGCTTTCGTCAGAAAAAAGGGACAGAAAGGAAAGAGGAAAGATAATGAAATGCATTATTATTATTATTGTTCCCAAGAAATACTTTTCTGCTTAAAAAGGAATAATGCTCAACGTAAGTCATAATATCCTTACAAGTATAACGACTTGAAAATTGTCACATGCAGGGAATATTTATATGTTTGTTTTGCTGCATGCGTAGTATTTTTGCATTCTTGTACGCAAACAAAGGTAGTGTGCATTTATGTAGATGGATATCTTCTTATTAACTGAAAAGCCACAAACACACCTTCCCTTTATTCATGGGTAACGACAAAAAACAATCATGAAGCCAGCCAACAAGTGAATCAGCTCCCTTCTCCCTTAGACAAACAAACAAAAATCCCTCACTGTCTTTTTTACTTATCTTTGTTGATGCTGTTGTGGCCATTCCACTATCTATCTTTCTATCCAACCATCCATCCATGCTGCGGGCACAAAAATGCCTGCAGAAGGATTTACATTGTTGTCCGAGAGAAGACGAAACGCATGATTTAGGGTTTACGCTGTGCCAGCCGGACACCGGCTGTGACGATGTCTCCGCACAGCTTACTAACAACAATCTATTGTGTGTACTACAGGAAAATTCTCATTTAAAAACTTTTTATATTTAAAATAAAAATATGTCCTTTTTATCTCATCAGTTTATCAATCATGCTAAAGCAAAAGCAGGCATCCATGTAAGAGGAAGAGTACGGGAATCGAACACAGGTTTTGTCAACTTGTAACCTTTTCCCTTTATTTAAGATGTGTGCACTTTTTGTCCTCCGTCGTTTCCTTCTCTTCCTTGTGCATTGTCGTATTTTTTCAATAAGAAAATTAGACGACAGTGGACAACAATGAGCAAGAAATGATGATGATGTGGCAGCGCGTTAAATCCCATTAATTATTCGATTGTCATACTGGCCGTGCTTGTGTAAGTGTATTCAAGAGAGTACATGTATGCCTTATCATTGTTACTATGAAAGATAAAAACGATCATGTAAGGGACATGCGTACATAAAAGCGGAAGGAATGTCGGTGCGGTGAGAAGTAATCGAGATTACATACCCATTGGTTTACGTACCTATTAAAATCAGTAGTAACGAAACATGAACATACACTCGACCCGATGTTTTGATGAGTTCATAGTTTTGTTTGAAGTTTTGCTTTTGCACTTCTCGACATGAGGCTGCTATGTGAATATGTGTGCTGTTACGTTGATGGCCCTTGGTACAGCTTATGAAGTTACGTGGTTAATAAGCTCAGCATTATACGAAGAGTCTAACATCTCCCTTATATGTAGCTTGCTTTACTGATGTATGAACTGAAATAAAACAATGACAGTGACAATCTTAAAAATAGGCTCTATTGTGGATAACTAGAGATAACAACGTACCCACTGAACTGAAACATTAATGATGATTTTTTTGTTCCACTAACGAGAAGTAATTAGACTTACAGAATTAAAAAGCATGTGGAATTATATACCTATACCTACAAACAACCCAATGCATATGAAACGATGAGTGAAAGGGCAAAACTTGGCTTGACTCTTGTCTGGTATTCCAGTAATCGATTTCAATCACCAAACACCATCATCATCCAACCGCACGCTCATTTTCATCAAGCTCATCGTCAGTAGAAGTGAGTAATAAGGAGTCTGACATTGTTATTGCAAAGGCAATAGTAATAACAATAAAGTCTAACAACGTAACGTGCATCAACTTACATACATGACGGGGGAAAGTGGTAAGGGTGCTGTTACTTAGTCCTCTTCGTACGGAGACGTTATGGAAGGCTGACACCTTGTTGTTTGTGATGCTCTGGTATGCATCTTCGAACACTTGTTAGTTTTTAAATTGTTCAGACTCTTCCCTCTCCTCTCGTATGATTGCTTCTCCTCAGTACCACACTCCATTAGTAATAATAATGAAACGGTCAAAGCGAAATCGTGTCTTATATACGATCTAATTGCTTCGTGTTAAGCTAACAACAACATCTGTGTACAGAATTCAAGATGATGATATGAAAAACCTCATCCATATCATCGACGTGCTTCACACTTCAACGGTATGTATGCGTACATAACAATTTCCAGTCTAACGACAAGACATTTATTATTAGAGATGTGTGCATGTATTCTCTCTCGGAGAAGGAACTATTGACTATACATGCGTACATGTATAAGATGCCTTCATTTAATCTGGCCAAATAGGTTCAGCCTTCCAGTTGCAGCAATGTACATTTAGGAGCCCATTCTTCTCTTCCACCAAGTAAATTATCACAAAAGGGTACTTGACATTTGAAGTGATTACCTCTTTTCTTGAACAACTTTAGCTTCACCACGCTCAAGCATTAATGTCATGTGTGAAAAGTCCCCATTCTCAGATAATCATACGTGTTTAAAGAATACACACAGCTTAAGGGTAAAATAGGATGTGCCTGGAACAGGCATAAAATGCAAACGAGCTGGAAGCTGGTAACATTTCCTTAGGATTTCTCGGCTTACTGCCAACGACAGCGTAAGCAAAGCCGATTTAATATGAAATCGCATAAAAATCATATAGCTCAAAAAGAGAGGAGAATTGAGTTAGCAAACGAAAAAAGTATTTTCAACAGGATATACAGATAATCAACTGGAAATCTGTAGAGACTGTGTAACTCCAATGCATTGTAGCAACTAGCAAGTTTCCTGTCCTTATAACACAGAGAATGGTAGCTACACCACCAGAAGGAGAGAGCGTTAGAGAGGGTGTCGCGCTGCTGACGTAAGACAACTTCAACTGAGGGCAATTTAGAGAGCTAGGATTCTCATAAAAATATTATATTCTTCAAGCTTTTCTTGAAAAAGAACCAAGTAAACCACTATTTTCTCTGCTTCACCATACTTTTTCTTTGCTGTACATTCCATTCCCGCCTAGAAGTCTATTCCACACCCGAATACCAAAAAAATGAATCCCTGAATATATACAGTAATTTTTCATGCAAGAGGGGGATACAATTTTGGAATTGTAAGTTTTCGGCCGTCATCAACATGATCACCACTAGAAGCATTTTGTATTATTAGCTGCAACCAGCTCACCTAACGACAGGAGGTTGCCTCACGTCAGGGAAGGTGTAGCCCAAATACTTATTTTATCATCATCACATGTTGCATTATTATTATTGCTTTTCCATTTTTTTTCTTTGAAATAACTGAAAGATGTGTAGTAAGCAATCTGAATGAGATATGATATTGTACAATTTTATATTTATTTCCTGCTTAAGAATCTGAAAAAAATACATTTTTTCCTTTGTTCAATTCACAGAAGAGCATTGATTTTTGAGAAAGGACAAGGAAGGTGGAATAAAAGACTGGGTGTGTGTATTGAAGGACCCATGAACACTTCACAGCTGTTAACCTTTTATGTTCTAACATTTCTTATCTTAAAGTTAGTAATTTTTACGGAAAAGGTTATGATAAGACACATGTATGATATTGGTTTAGGTTTTGGTGGTTTACACAAACATTTTTTCATGCATGATTCAGATAACAACGTGCATCTAGGGTCAAAGAGATTTCTTCTGGGTCAAATAAGTTTGGTTTCTTAAAAAAAGAAATTTCTGGTTTCACCCCTCACAAAAACTCCTGATGTGTCGTATAATGAAATGAAAGATATGAACATCTCATTATATACTTATAGTATTACATCTCATCTATACGCATACCTAAGAGAGACCAAAAGGATGGACAAAATGCAAGAAGTAAATCAATCACAGGCTCGTTTTTAATGGCACTTTGTGTCAAGTACATAAAAGTTCATCTTCAATCTTAGCTTGTGTTGCACTTTCTTCTGATTCAATATACATAATACTTACACCCGTGTTCAAATTTCAAATATGTACATTATGCTTCATGATACATACATCCTTTCATAAAGACTATTTTTACTTACTCTTCAGCTCGTGCTAGTTTCGTTTCTCTTGCAAACTTGTAATACGCAGATGTACAGTAATCACGGTCATCATCTACTTTGTCATATAAATTAACTATATACGTTACGATCTAAACCACAAGCATTTGCACTTGTCTAAACTGACCAATCCAGAATGATCAATGATCTTATGTATTTATCATCTCGAGTCAACAAAAATGATGTGTTATGAAAGCTAATAAGACCCTTCATGATATCTATATTACAAAATCCATGTCCAAAAAATAGAGGGGATCATAAAATTTTACTGCTTATGCGGAAGGATAAACCAATAATATGGTTCCTCTTTCTCTGTGTACATCATTTATTATTGTACGAAGCACAAAATAATAATAATAATAATAATAGAAGTGTTTTACAAATCGATGTGATAGATTTTCTGTTCCTGTCATTATTACGGGTTGTAAAATATAAGTACATATAGTGACTTGACTTCTCTATTGTATTCAACTTTTTATGCTCCTCAGTTCATAATAGTTTTCCCGATGAAGGATACATATATCCTTATCGCATCTTGTAGCAACGAATAGCAAAGGCACGAACAATTATTCCCTTGCCCTGTGATTATGACAGATTATGACCGTAGAAGCCACACCTACTGTCTTACCTGACTTGCTTACAATTTGAAAATGTTGTCGGAGGACCGATCGGCGACTGTGCGTACGTACGTGCAGCAGCACACTTGCTCCCTCAGCCCCTGATTAAGTAGATGGATACATTCAATAATATTCTTTTTTTATTTGTATTGGATTTATCAAAAAGTAGCAACATTTCAGTGAAAACTCCGATCTGCTAAAATAATAATAGGAACTGGTACTATGAGCAGGAGGATTGCTAGTAAACATTTTATATTGTTTTGTATCATTTGCGTTGTAGGTTGTTGTCACTTTGTCTATACAACCATAATTCCATGAAGAACACCAGAAAACATGCCCTAGCTCGCCCTCGTAAACAAATTAATATATTACACAATGGAACAACCGTGCATGGTTTCACAAACAATGGTACGCTAGTTACTTTTATGGCATCATCATCAGATACCAGAGGAAGTATTTATGTGGATGGATGCTGGGAGAACGTAAAAATGTACGTGGCATGCTGTACGTTGGGCAGGGCCCAGAATGTCATCTTCACAAAAGAAAAGGCAAAGAATTTACACCAATTTGAAGGTGATTTATAGCTGCAACAAAAATCTTTGGAAAAGCCTGAAAAAGACGGCACAAAAATGTAATTCCATTGCTGCACCTAACAAACAGTTACGGTGTACTGTACAAATAACTAACAATTATTGAAAAACAGAACTACGTCAGCGAGAGATTGAAGAAGTATATAAGATAAGCTTTATGGTGATGTGAAAGCAATAGTGCAATGATTTCACGAACTTTGTTCTATTTGACTTATAACATATCAGCTAATCAATTTGTTATTGAAGGCATTGTTACTCCGTTTTGGTGTTTATTGCCAATTGTTTCATAAATAGGAAAAAAATCATTCACATGTTTCTTTAAACAACAGCAAAAATTCATCGATGTATGCAAAACTTAAACTCTTTCAATGGAGCTGGACCACATCGCTTTCAAGAATCTAATACTATACGTATTAAATAACACAAGTAAAGAATATTGTTTTGCTGCCTTTTTCTATAAAGCATTCTTTCCACTACTGAAGCTTTCGTGTTTTGGATATTCAATCATGTTGAGCACTGTAAAGAGTATTTTATGAACAGTCATTGATTCATCTTTATCCCCTCCTGTCAAATAAAAAACGGTCATCATCTTTGAAGATGCATTCAAATGTAAGAAAAGGAAAATGATTGAAGATATTGTCAATCTTCTCTCGATCAGTTCAATTTGAAAAGGAACATTAAGCAGCACAGCAGATTACAGACAGTATTATACTTCATGTAGAAATGACGGGAGAAGACATACAAATGAGACTTTTAAGTTAAGTTCAGCCATACAAGAAGCTGAAGAATAATGCCTGTCTTGCGCTGTTGACGCTCATCAGCATCATCATCACAATATGCATCATTGTGTAACTTTAATCCTCATCCTACCAACATTAAAACTACTTTATTCCTCTCCTCATCAGAATATGGTGACTTAATGGCTTCAAGCCGGAGGGCTAATCTACTCAAGAACGCGGACAACTTCCAGTGGAATACTATAAGGACAATGTACAACCAATGATTGAATATTAAATTGAATTGAACACTATTGTCGTAAAAATAGTAAATAATATTAGTTTTGCAGGTAGTTGTATGTAAAAGAAGCAACCATCCTGACTGCAAGTTTCCACATGAAGCTTCGCTGAAAACTTTTTATGATCAAGCTAATAAAAAGTTGCAATTGTAAACTTATCAAAAATAGACGGATGAAATATAGTCATTCTAACCAATTTTTTTGCATGATTTGTCTATCCCCGAAGCATGAGAATGCACCTACCCAGTGGAGCTGAGTAGAGGCATGTTAGAAAAGCTTTCACTTTCCCACATGCAATGAATACGAGACTACAGAGAGACAACGCATACAATTCTTGGAGTCAATAGAATAATGAGTCAGAAAACGCTTTGGGAGATAACCAAGCAATTGCGAAATCACAATTAAAAATGCATATGCACACAATCAAATGCAGTAGTAGATGGAGCTAGCAAAATACGCAAGAAAATACCTTAAAATGAAGTGATCCATAAAATATACCATTGTTCTTTAAACTAATTCGGTTCAAATATTAAAATGATTTAAAGATAATAATATGTCGCTTATTCCAATTTACGTTTCCAAATCTTAATTTTCTTACCTTTCAAGCGCATTCCAAATTAATGATATTGATATTACATTGCATTTCATCATCCTGTCACATAAGAAGAATGTGATAAGAAATGCAATTACTCCTGTTGATAAATCTTATTGATAATTTTGTACAGTCAATCAATCTATCGACCAGGGTTTTCCAGGAATGGTCATACTAGAAACTCACTTCAAGGTTTTTAAAGCACAGGTAGTGAGTTTGCAATAAATATGCATGATTTATAGTTTCCTCATATAGAAATTGACACCTGAACAATTGAAACAACTTGTGTTTTTCGCAATACACCGCATGAAGTATTGAGCTGAGAAGAAATCCCACACAGATAGCTTGATAGAAACTTCACTCATGGACCACGGCGGATGATGCTCGAAGAAACGGTTGGATTTTTGTTGTTGGCAGCTGCTGTGCTTGTATGAGTTTTTTACTTCATTCAACCACGCATGTCCATCTGTAGTTTTCTGCAGCTGGTGCTTCTGTTTCACTACTTTCTTTTTGCACGTTTCACTATTCCATGAAAATATATTGTGCTATATAACTGATAGAAACATGCCGGCCGGTTAACTCAGCTCAATTTCTGCATTGAAAATGTGAAGCAATAAAAGTCTCTGTTTTTGTTTATCTTGATGAGCCACCATTGAATAATAAATTTTCCTTCACTTTTAGTGCTTTTTAGTTCTTCCTCTAATCTTCTTTTTTATGCACGAGGAAATTAATTATGAGCTCAATGAATTTCTTCACTTGTGTAACACTAGGCCGATGACGACGTGACTATGTCTACTGTGAGCGTGGTTTCGAGACATGACGATAAAAACGATATTATTTTATCTCGACTGGAGTTGGAAAATATAGCGCGACCATCATCAACGATGCGATGTATCAAAGACTCAAGCTCGAAAGAAACTGCTCCCTATATAAAGACAAACGTCTGAAATGGATGTGAGAACTCTCGAGAGACCGTACACAAACTAAACACAAAACCACTGGCGAGTGAGCAATGGAGTGACACCAATAAAGGAATCAAAACTTAAAAACTGGCTTCGAATGGTAAGGTGTTATGCATACCAAACAAACCAAAAAGGTTTGAAGTTTCTACTGTTTTGTATCTATGCTTTAATACAAGACGCTCGTATACTTATGTACTTTGTTCAGTCAGGTTGCGTACATGTACGCGTAGAGTGGAAGACGGACCAAGAGCGAGCGTACATACATGAGCCATATGTAAAGTAAGAAAGCATTGTTGAAGTTTTTACTCTACTCAATTTTACAATTGGACTCGCAGGTATATAGGTATGTGTACTACGCACTTTACTACTTTCCTACGATCCCGTAGATAGGTACATACCTATACACTTAGGGATACTTATGTACATATTTTAACGAATGGATGGAAGGACGACCTAATACGAGCATTAGACCGATTGTAGTGGATTCTCTGGCAATCTTTTGAATCTTTCAGTCAGACTCACTCTAGCTCCTTCTCTCTCACTCTCTGTGCCATGTTTTACTGATGAGCTTCTATTTCTACCTGCAAAAATTTATATATATATTATGTCATGCTCATATTACTAGCATCATACTTTTTCTTGTATTTCTTGCTCACTCATTGTCAGTACAAAAGAGAAGACATAACCAACAACGCAACGCTGGCTAAATCTCACTCTCTCGGACTGGGGCTGCTGATAATATGTTGGTTTTATTACGCCATTTATGTACAATGTACAGTGAAGAACACTATGAACAAGTTGTTTCAAAGGTTTATTCTTGACGATGATGATGTCCACAAATTTTTATACGTGCTTATACTACACACGCTTACAGCAGAGAGATTGTATGAGAGTTTTGTCTTGTTGTCGTCGTCTTGTAGCTTTTGAACAATGTATGTATTCGAACTGCTAGCATTCTTCGGCTCACTTTACTACTACTGCCAGTGGTTCCACTTCATTTCAACCCACAACGAAAAAATACAAAGTAAAAAAGTTGGACAGATGAGCTTACTAAATAACATACCATACAACAATACTGGATGTGATTATATTACATAAGCGTGATACGATACTATGCTCCCTCTTCATAGACGGAACCATGGGCTTTCCTTGCAGGAAAACTTCACTGTTATATACTATCTTTCTACGGCAATTTTATATGGTAAAAAGGATGATAATGCGTATCTCATATTTCAGTATGAATGCGTATCTTGCCTGGTTATGTAAAGGTTTAAGTATGCAGGAATGCAACAACTGGAATTGTACCTCGTGGAATGACCAGTGTGTAGCAACTACTTACGAGAAAGGACGATATTGCGTGTTAGATTGGATTTGCTCTGTGGTAAAAGTATTTATATAGCATAGTCCGTTATATGTATACAATTCACTTTCTCAAGTGAGGATGATTGTAATATCGATACAATGATACTGATGAGCTACCAACTTTACTATATCATCATCATCCTGACAGGATCAGGAATCAGGATTTGTGCTGCTGGAGGCAGCAAAATGTTTATAGCTCACGATCGAATCATTGTGTTCGTGTGCGGCTGGTACTTTTGCTCACCCTGTAATTAATCGATTCTTGCTTGTATGTATTGTGTTTAGAGACGGCATATTCATTTTTTTATTGATGATGACGGAAAGGAGTAGAGCTTTTGAGTAGATATAGGTAGTTTGTACGTTTTATTCAAAGTGCACGTGCTTGTGGTTAGCATTTATTTACATACTTTAGCCACTAAATTTTATCACAGTTAAACCTAAAAGATACACGTATAAACGTATAATCGAAAGTGAAGGCTTTGGTACAAACATACCTACGTACCTAGGTATATGTATTTATATTCGACAGCTATAGAAGTACAGATATGAATATCTCAGAGCTAACGTCCTCTGGATCTCGGAAGAAAGGGGACACTGATTCTATGAACCTCTCAGGGATGCTTATCTACTTTCCATCTCCCTCGAAAAAAACTTTTGGCTTGTGCCTCGAGATATCTTAGGACCGCTTGCCCGGAAGGGACCGCGGTAGGAAATGCTTGGTGGCGATATATACACATATGACGGTAGTGTTCCGTTGAGGATATCCCTTATATTATACAAAGTTCCTCCACAATTAATTTGTGTGGTTGACTTACACGTATCTTATATCTTGCGTAGCATTTTTTATTTTTCATTTATTATGAAGATGGAAGAGGCAACCAATATCTTGGTGTTTAGAGACAAACTCAAGAAATCCAGTCCAAGTTAAGACATTTTCAAAAACTACTATTATTATTAAGGGTATTACTATTCGTATTTTGCTTAAGCACGCAAGTTTGTGCATATAGTTTATAAAAAAACATTCCAAAAGTTAGTTTGCAGCATTCAAACAAATTATACGAGGAATTAAGTAAATGGGTAATATTTTCGTAAATTATCGCAAAGACGGATCATAGACGGTTTATTAAGGATTCGTTAAAAGGGCTCCGAAAGGAGATGCAGCCATAAGATAAGATATTTCATTGTCATTGTCAGTCACAATCATGATAAAAAGGCATGCTCATATTTGGCTTGATCGTGTGTCATATTGAAAATGTTGAGTATCGTCTTCGTATGTGTATATAATATCCAGCAGCGCAGTGGACGAATGTCATTTCTGGTTTTCTAACATAAAATAAAATAAATCTCCCCTTTTTGGGCTGATACTTCTTTATGATTATTCATGACATGACATTCTCTTTATGAGATTTAGCATGACAGAACACGAATTCAAGTTACCCACCTGTGTCAAGTCTCTTCTAATGTGGCACTAGTGGATAGAAAATGCTCTTATGTTTCTCTTGAAATCCCTTGCGTGATTCCTTTCGCAGTAATAACTTATTTACTTCAATTAAATCGTATTACCTTCTTTACAAATTATATTATGCTCATAATTAATGTGAATATATTATTACACGTGTCTTAAAAATATCACCATTCATCTACCATACCTATATCATTTACATAAAAAATTTCACACATCGTCTCAACAATATTTGTACAAAATTGCATGCCAGGTTGGATAGGCTGTGACAAAAAGTACCTACGAGTTTCAAAACTGACTAGCTTTCCTCGGAATTTATTATGAACAAGTTAAATAGCTAGCATCCCTTCGCCTTCATGCCTTTTTACTGCATCTCTTTATCCGATGGAGAGTTTCATGATTTGGCTTCATCTTTTTTTGCAAGAACACCTATATTTCGAGACAAAATTGTATTACATACATAAATATTTTTCAGTTTCAGTACAACATTGGGTTTATTATTTTCAGAACTTGTCGAAATCAAAAACATGTTCTGACGAAACCTGAACATTTATGGGTTTACTGTTTATGACTTTGCATGCAATTTGAAGTGAGCAAAAAATGGAAAGTCCAAGCATTTAGTCTATAGCATAATATATCGTTTCATTTGTGCTGAAGCCACTTAAGTATGTGGAAGATAAAGTGCAGTTAGGATCCTTCGAAACAATTTCCCCCTCTTCCATTATTCACATCGTTATTCCTCGATATTTGACTTTATCTGTTGATTATCTTGCATATATGTACATATGCGCATACACTACAGAATAATGACCCTAAGTGAGCTTGTCAAAATATGGCTAATTTTTTCAAAAAATAAAACAATTACCTATGTATAATTGCGACAAAACTGTTTATTGTCCAACGTTCGGTCAAACTTCAAGAAACTTCAGCTATGTACAGCTTTGAACATGGATTACTCGTTACACATACATACGTGTACACACATATTGACAGAAGATCCAGTATTTAAAGGGTTTATGATTCTACTTTACAGTTTCGAAAAAGTGGATGAATTTTAGAATAAAATCGTGAACAACAGCATATTATATGAACAGCCAACAAATGACCACGAAAAAAGCCATCACCCAAAGAATGAAGAATGATATTTTATGTAAGTAGTAATAATAATATGGCATTTCTTAAACCCGCCATCATTATTACACAACATCGTAATATTATTAGGTAAAGGAAATGCTTTCTTTTTTTCTTCTCATCTTCCAACATTTTTATGACTTTTTGGTTTTTGAGCCCCAAAAAGTGGTTATAGGTTCCACTCATGTGGCTTGACTGCAATAAATTTTTAAAGCTTCTTTTTTTCTTTCTTTCTTGCAGGTTGGCATTTTTGCCCACAACTGCGTATAACATGCCGTGCCTTTATGAACCATTATAATAAAAAAGCGGCACTCCACTACTAGAAGATAGAAAACAGATAGATAGATATACAGTTACGATATGTACATATATATAGAGCCATTAGTCCAACAAAAGTTACTTTTTAATGTGACTCTTCGAGATGAAAAGACATTCAAGCAGCACCTCACCACCACCACCACCACCAAAGTCACCAGCAATAGTAGTGGTAGTAGTGAGCTATTCGGATGTTGTAAATGGAGACAGACAAGGCAATAAAAATTTTGTTTGTGAGATCAAAATCTTAAGATCAATTCCTCCAAGAGGGGATGATATGATATGACGAGTATAAACGATGGCGATAATAAGCATTGTTGCATGTATATCTCTCTACTACTCTGCGATATCGAATGAGCGCAATAATAATGTTACTTTTTCTTGGTCCTCTTTAACACAAACAAAACTACATCTATCAAGTTAAATGAGCATTTTGTTTTTACAATGTGAACAATTTTAAGCAGCAAATTTGAGATACATAACGGGGCTGATTTTTTTTGCCAATTACCCCGTCGTAAGCGTGATTCAGCTTTTGTGTAAGTATAATGAACATTTTGCATCCCCCGTCATCCCCTTATCTGATAAGGCTTATCATCCCCCAAAAAACGCGTTGAAGCAAACAAAGACACGAGGGGCTGCAGTAGAGTGGAAAAGAGAACAATGACCAGTGGCAAGAAGGGGCGAAGAGGGCTTCTGTTTCGTGGCTGCCATCTATCCCGCAGAATTCCCAACTTGAGCGGAGCGAGTGGTGCAGATGGGCTTCCTGACAGCTCATGCCTCCAAAAATCAAAAAGCTTTTTCTGGGATAGCCGACAGCGTGTGCATTTACCCAAGAAGTGAGAGAGCTCTTTTGCCCTTGTATTGTTGCAAGTTGTTGTTTTGGACATCTGTCTAAAATAAATTTGCTCGCGCTGTCTTGAAGTTGGTTAAAATTTAATTGAAATTTATAAAGGAAATTTTTGAAGAGTGTCAAATTTGAATCAAGATGGCTCAGTACGATCTTACTAGTAAAATTGGCCAATATTTGGACCGTCACTTGGTGGCTCCGCTGCTGGAATTTCTGGCCGCCCAAAATGTAACGAGTGATTTCATATTTAACGAGACATCAGTTAATAAATAGTGAAAGTGGGAGTTGGTTTTAACTTTTAATGGTAATTTTAATTGTTCTGTGTGCATTTTTAGATCTACAACTCCAATGATGTGCTTCAAAGCAAGCTGGGTCTCCTCACCGAGACGAAAATGGTGGATTATGCGATTGACGTCTTCAAGAAATTGCATCAGGATCAGGAAGTTCCTCAGGTTAGTTTTAATTGTTTGAAATTTGATAATTGTGTACAAATTTGAATTATGAGCTAAGATGGTGTGGTGTGACTAACTTTTTTCATTTGTTTTTATTGTGTAGAAATTCCTAGACAAGCGTCAAAAGGTGGTCGAGGATTACAAAGCAGTTCAGGAAACCTCGAAAATTATCACTCAAATTCTTGAGGATCCTGGACTAGCGGAGCAGATTTCCAACTCCAGGGATTATCGGCAGTTGGTTGAGTACTTGGTGAAAACTCACGATGTAAGGAAACTAAATATAATTTTGTTATATTTTTTCAATGTTTACAATGACTTGCAATATAGTTTACTCTCATACATTTTGGAATTTGGTTATGGTTATTTTTGCAGTTCAAGCCAGAAAAAATTGACTCCATTTATGATGATGCAAAGCTGTACTATGAGTGTGGAGATTACTCTACTGCTTCGCAGTATTTGAATTTGCACAACGAATTGGTTCCTACAACCGATAAGGTATGCTGACTGACATCATTTACAGAAAGAAAGATGCTACTGTGCTTGTATTTATATTTATAAAATTAATTACTGACTGAACCCAACTTTTGTAGAACTACTTGAGCGGACTGTGGGGCAAACTTGCCTGCAACATTTTGCTGCATCAGTGGGATTACGGAATGGAAGATTTTGAAAAGTTGAAAACTTATATCGATGAAGATCCCTTCAGGAATTCTCTGCAGGTGAGTTGGTGTCTATAGCCTCCATTAAATTACGCAAGCCAGAACTTTGTTTCTGAACATTTTGAATTATAATTCGCTACATTTTGTGCATTTTAGACTCTTCAACAAAGAACTTGGCTACTTCATTGGGGACTGTATTTATATTTTAACCATGCGAAAGGCTGGGACTTTTTGTTGGATTTACTGTCCAATAATGCTAAATATCTTAACGTAATTCAAACAACCTGCCCACATATTCTGAGATACTGGGCTACTGCTGTCATTATCAGCAAACACAACCGGCATTCAACTGCCATGAAAGAACTTGTCCAAGTTATTCAGCAGGTAATTGCAATTAATTATGAATAAGTAGAACCCAATAACGGCTTATGTGCCAGCATTAAAAGATAAAATGCACACTTAACACTGATGAATTTTTTAGGAATCTTACACTTACAAGGATCCCATTACCGAATTCATTGAATGTCTTCATGTCAACTTTGATTTCGACGGAGCACAAAAGAAGCTGAAGGAGTGTGAGACTGTCCTCTCAAACGACTTTTTCCTCATTAGCTGCTACAATGAATTTATCGATCATGCCCGCCTTATGATTTTTGAAACTTTCTGCCGTATCCATCAGTGCATCAGTATTGGGTATGCAATTTTCTATCTTATGTTCCATGCTCTTCAGTATGTAAACTGCCAAGTTCGTGCTATTTTAATCAATTCATTTTTACTACGTCAATTTCAGAATGCTGGCAGAAAAGTTGGATATGACCACCGATGATGCTGAACGCTGGATTGTCAACTTAATTCGTAATGCTCGGTTAGATGCGAAATTGGATTCAAAGTTAGGTCACGTTGTGATGGGCGTACACGCTGTTTCTCCGTACCAACAGATCATTGGTAAAACGGAGTTCCTTAGTATGCGAAGTCAAATATTGGCCAATTCGGTTGCAAGAAAACTGGGTGACAAGTCTTATGTACGAATGTAATTTAATCATGCAATGAAATTCTGTCTATGTGTGTAAATGGATTTTAGTTGAAGTGTGAAAAATATCTTTTGTTAACTTAAGATAAAGATTGTATTACTATGTAGTTTTTCCCTATAAATGCTAAGAAATTGTGGTAAGGTAGCTGGAGCTAAGAATCGTAATATAATTTTTTGTATTCATGAATGAGTGACACTTTTTAAATTCCGAAGGGCACACAGAACAGTGACCAAGTCGCTTTATCTTTATGTTATGTGTGTATTTTAGAATAATGTAATAAAATTGTTCAGTGTGTATGTTAAAATTAAAATTATGGATTTTTCTATATTCTACTATTTAATTTTTTAAACATCATAAAGTACACAATGCACATCGTGGGATCAGATAATGCATCAATCAGTATTAGGTATGTAGTCATTCACATTTTAAACGATATCAACTCCTATTAAACAAATTCAAAGCAACGCATTCTCACTCAAAATCGTTCTATTTGAAGAGTAATACACGTGAACTATGTGATGTGATATATGTAGGTAATTAATTAATCAAAAAATAATTCGTCATATATTTTGAATTGGATGAAAATTTGCAGACTTCATGAATTTCATGTTCGTATTGATCTGAATCTGTTGTATGAGCATGCGAATAAGCAAAGTACGAAAAATGGCATTCTTTAAATTTTAATTGCAGTTATGTATTTACTCATCAATATCTTGCACTCATCTAGACACTTATTCATCATCAGCTAATCATCCCTATCATTTTTCCCAAGAGTGAAGCGAGGTTCCCATCGTGGTGGTGGTGAGATCATTTAATTTAAAGCATGCGTGCATAAGTAGAATAGCACAAATACATTTAATTTTTGATTGTAAGAACGATTGCAAGCGATTTTGCGAGAAGCCAGTCCGCCAGTCAGCCTCATCAGCAGCAGAATATCGTCCCGTAAACATGTGCATTGTGCATGTTATTGTGGTGGTGGTGGTCTGGCTGATGTATGTATTGAGTATTGAGCTTGTTTTGTTTTGCGCTGCTGTTCTGTCTTCTGTCTGTACGCTGCTTGTGGGTGCATTAAATTTAATTAACAAATTAGTTTCATTTCATTTCGACGAATTGGCTATTTTTCGGTAATAACTGTTCAAGTAACAATCGTTGATGAACTTTTCGGAGAAGTGACAAAAGTAGAATGGTTATTTTCGGATGTGACGTGCACCTATTATGTTGCAGTTGACTGTTGAAATTTCACTGAAAGAAAAGAAAATAACTTGGATTTTTAATAACATAAAAGCTAAATTAGCTAAGCTGCGCTGTGGGAGAACTTAAGATTAAGCGTTAATGGTATGTATTATCACATCAGAAATTTATACTTGTCTGTGGTTAGTCTTTTAAGGTTATTATACAATGTATGTGAGCATTGAACATTGTCTTGCGAAAAGTAACACGAAAATGCGTATTTTCTGTATTTATGTTAATTTGTGATTGTACGTGCATCACTCGTAGCTTATATTTCAGTTGGCCTGTAGATGGATATCAGAAACTGAAAAAAAGAATCTTATTCAAGTGTGCTTTTGTAATTTCAGGTACCTGGATAAGCATATTTAGGGGAGGAACTACACACTTTCTAAAATCTCTATCAGTAAATAAATAGTACAAAACACAATGGACGGAACTGACCAGTCGGATGAAGTAGGGAACCTACTTGCTGCAGCAGATAATGCTTCTCCCCCCGTTGGACAGCAGGATGAAAATGAACCCGTTATGAAGATACCTAATGAGGTACGGATAATATTAAAATTCACAAAAGGAAACACATCATTTTTAGGTTTTATTTATTTCTAAATTTTGTAAAATTCAAATATGTTAATTTTGTACATTTTATTTCGAAGGTGTGGGTTCTAATTCTATCTCAACTAAACCAAAAGGAATTAGTACAAGCCCGAACTGTTTGGAAAAAATGGCGAGAAGTTGTGGACGCCCATTTTGAGTTCACTGTCATTGTCCACGATGGAAAAACGGATCTCGATCGAATTTACGATCTACGAATAAGGGATTGCCTGATAACCAGACTTTTGGGCGACAAGGATATTTTCCAGTTCCCGAGCTTACTTCGAAGAGTCAGGTTTTGGGGCCCAGTCAACGTCAACTGTTTCCAGCGAATTATGAATCAGGCAGTGGCAGTTGAAGAATTTTCGCTTACTAAATTTGCCCTCATGCAAGAAAATCTTGTGGGAGAGCGTAGATTGAATGGATTTTCCAAAATCAAAAAACTTGAGCTTCTTGGTTACATGTGTAAAGATGAAAGCAAAACCATCGCAAAGAATTCCTCTGCCATATTTACATATGACATGCCAGATTTGGAAAAGCTAACCATCAATTTTCATTGCGACATTTCTTCCATAAACCAAATCGCTGTCTCATTTATGGAATTCATTTCCCGACATCGTAAATTGCACAATCTCGCAGCGTCATTGGTGCCTGAGGCTAATCATCCCAACGAAGTAGCAGCGACAAGAATCACATCTGTCGTATTACCTAAAACGGTTGAGGAGTCACTGCGAAATGTTCAGTTGAGCGTTCTTCGAATCACGACTGCTACAAAAGATTTGCCCATTTGGACAGCCCTCCTGAACTCACAGAACAGATTACAGGATTTCCGAATGAATTTAAGCGAAGGCGGGCTTCTAACAGTTCACACGACTTACGTAATTGGGATCCCTTTCGATTTACTCCGAGAACCACTTTTGCGCAATGCTAATACTCTGACGTCAGTGGAAATCAAAGAACTTCGCCTCTCTCCATCCCAAGCAGCAGCTCCAGCCGATTTCACGCCTGCAGACGTCAGTGTATTCCGTTTTGCATCCAACCTGAAAAAATTGATCTTGTACAGGAATACGGACGACTTCCGCAGATTTCCTCAGTACCCTGATCAGCCCAGCATCATCAATTTGAAAATGCTTCCTACATCCATTGAGGTGCTAGAAATATCTCGTTTCTATTGTCGATCGGACGAGCTTCAATTTGTTGTGGATGTTCTGGAAAATTTGAAAAGCATTGTGCTAGCCCACACCGGCAATCTAAATAGGCTTGGCGTTCATGGCGGAATCGTCGAAAGTATTGCAACAAAGACTGAAATTCAAACCATGAACATTACACCTTTAAATTATTACTGTTCAATTGAAAACAAAAAGTACGACGCTGTTAAAGCAAAATTCGAAATGAATGATGGGGACCACTTGTATTACGATTTCGAAAGATACAGGAAAGGACTACCACAACCTCGTCCCCCAACCGTGGAGTCAACTTATGTTCCAAGATCTTTCAACGATGATAGGCTATCATTTCGTCGTCGGTATATCACAGCTAGACATAGTGGCCCTTCCCACTTTACACCGCGTCGGCCATGTTCTGTGTCCGCCAGGTGCAAAGCGGAGTCACTGCACCGTTTTGAAAGTTTGGTTGTTAGATTTTACCGTAATCTGGACTTCCCTCCGCCTCATTGTCGCTGCGATGATCCATTTCATGAAGCATCTAACGGAGAGTGCCCCAGTGAAAATCACTTGAGCAGACTCTTTCACGGTTTGGATCTTCATCTTTCAGTTGACCAACGGCTGCTGAAGTTTTACCCACCCTCCCACCAAATTCGCCCTAATCGACAGCGTCGCTGGAGTAGTGGGGAAAATTCTGTTGGTGCACGTAAGCGAAGGGATAGCGTTCTCTAAATCAAAGTCATTATTAATGTTTTATTTTTTTATTGTCACTTAAAACTAAAACATTTATGTTCCTTGTCATCAATGATCAGATGTCAGATTAAATAGAATGATTCTAAATAACTGTCATCAGTTAAAATCTGTAAAATAAGTCGGAATTGTTAAGTTAAATACTGTTAAATACTAAACGTACTGTTTTCCAGTCATTAGTCGTTACTATCGAAGACGATGTGTGTCTCAAGTGTCATTGGGTCCTTTGTATGAATTTACTTGTCTTTATTTGGATTTCTGTTAGCTGACTAAAGTTTGTTTTGTGATTTTTATTGAATAAGGTGTCGAACAAATGAACATCAAATGAATTATATACTAACAAATTATGATTATCATTAAAATATGGCATAGTAAATGAGTATCTTGTGTAAACTCAACTTACTGGTATTCGACTGAACTTCAATAAAATTACAAATTCAAATATTAAACGCAATACAATATTTCAAATATAAATTCCTTTTTATTATTATCATAACTATTGTTTAACAGCCCAAGTAACAAGTCTGCCAGAATACGGTTATAATACCTTTGGTTAAACTGAAAATATCCTTTGATTTTAATAAACATAAATATATTATCCCTTTATGTAACAAACAACTGAAACTTCCATGTCATAATAATTCCAACTTATGAAAATATGTTACAAGAAAAATGGTAAATCTCTATTGCCTATTTACAATGATCAAACAAAACACGACGTTTTCAAAGAATATGTGATGAATGAATACAAGAATATGGACAAACCTTGCTAGAAAGGTTGATTATTGTGCAATATCCATACCTGAAATCTACGTAAAGCCCACATGCACTCAATTTTGCAGTTTTACACCGTTTAATTCCACGTAGATTAGGCTTATCACAGATAAAGATTTAATATTATTTATTATTATTTCTATACCCAGAAAATAACCTAAAACTCCTTTCCAGACTTATCACTGATATTTGTTCCACATTTTTCTCGTTTGAATCAAGAGATGAAGCAACTTAGTTTACTTAATAGATTTGAACCACATCTATAGTCTGCCATTTGAATAGTTGAATGGGTATATAAAAAATTATAATAACATCTTCTGGGTGTCAGGTATCTTCATGATTTGTATATGAAAACTTGGTCAATATCGGATTCATTTTTATTGCGTTTTTAAAGATGCAAGTTTTCTTGACCGAGTTCTGGTTTCTTGTCTTGAGTTGGTATACTCGAACCACATGATGTTTGGAATAAGCGTTGTGTCCCGTATTAGCAAAAATTCACAAATAGGCCTGCAATAATATTCAAAGATAAATTGGTATTGTGCATCTGAAATTGTGATAACTATTCGAGTTTCCTTGAATAAGTCATATCATTTCATACCACGCTGCAATATCTTGAAATCTAGGAGTAAAAACGAATTCTGTCAGAACAAACCACAGCGTAGCGAATAAAGCCCCAACCACTGCTCCCCACGATATCTGTGCCCAGGTGTGGTACATTAAGTAAATACTGGAACAAAATATTATTCAAATCATTACATGGAACTGTCACAGTGTCACAGAATACGTATGCATGCATGACACAAATTTTTCTTTGATCTTACCGACTATAGGCAACACATGCAGCTATTGAACATACAGTTAGGATTATCCCGATTTTATGAAGCTGATAATAGAACCCTTTGCCAGGATATCTATGAAGTCTATAAAAATATAATAAGAGAGATTCATTCAAGGTTAATTGCGTTGGGATTTTCAGAATGACTATAATATAATATCGTAACTGTGAGACAACAGACAATACGCCGTTGTTACACAGTACATACCTAAAGAGAGTAAAGTAGACGGAATATACGGCAAAAAACCACATTAACTGGGAGTGGGATGACGGCATACCATATTCTGTGTATTGAGTTTTTCTATGCATTGGACGTGACTCTCGAATAGTATATTTCAGAACCATGTTTAATCCTTCGTTAAGAAGTAATCCCGCGAAGAAAGTTATCTAGCGCAATCATGTCAATCGAAAAAATTAGTTAGATTATTTTAGTCACCGACTCGCACTGCGTCTCGGTAGCATGAAAACTGCATGCAAAAAAATGATTCTTGCTTGTTGAATGTTGTTTACTTACGGTATGAAGATCTCGACGGAACATAATTAGCGTAATGAATCCAGCAATGATAGCCATCGGCATGAGACTGGCAATGGCTAGAATTTTTCCTATCAAATCACCTAGAATTTCAAAATAAAATAAATTGACAACTTATAGTTCTAACCACAGTGCTCTTAACTCATTTAAAAGATTTTAAACATTTCAATGAAACTTACCTCTAGGGTACTCCACATGCGTGAGGGCAAACGGAGTCCAATCAATCTCAGTCGGGTCAATGGTTCCAGTCTCCATGATTTGAGTTTGATTGTACACTTTCGTTAAAGCGTATCTTGTTCCCTGTTCTATCCAACTCACTTGATATCCTCAAGTCAATAAAACGTATTTGGCTGAAATGAAACCGAACAGAAACCACATTTTCTTTAGTTTTACAGATTTATTATTTAGAGTATAGTACGGAACCTTTTTTCAAGAAATAATTGCATTTACAAAAACGGTTTTATTGGTAGTCTAAACTATGTCTATGTCTAGTCTATGATACGCAGTTAACAAATTTATGTAGACGAAAACTGAAAATTTACCAAAATAGTGAAGGGCACAACACTATAAAATCTGTAAACCACTTTATTATTATTGTGCAAGACTTTTGATGTGGTGCTTCATTAGACACTGTAAATATTGTTGTTGATTGCGCTGTTCTCTGACACAACAGCCACCACCTCCGCTCGCATACTGAAAATTGTTCATGTAGGTAATATTCTTACCCTTGGTTGGTGTGCGAATTAGCGTCGGCCAATAGCATTGTTCTTCACTGACATTACACAACTTTGTCTAATTTGATGCAGCCACATAATATGGTAGACAAAAATTTCGATTTGTAAATTACCATAATCATTTTTATATATCATCATAATGCCATATACCATCATATCATATAAACGCATATGCTGTGTTACAATGGAATATAATGATCGCTTTTGAGCGTCTTGTCTTATTGCGTGGTAGTAGCAGTCGTGCACCGCGGTGCACGTTAAAGTTATCATCATTTAACCAACCAAAGATACCTAAAGCGCTGTCCTCTGTGGCAAATAGTAGGTAGAGAAATGTAAGTGGAAGTTTGCATTCATCATATAGCATGCTTTGGACTGTAAACGAAACCGTCGTGAAGTTATCCTCATCATCATCATTACTCTTACTGTGTTGTTAAAAGACTCACACTGTGTGAGTCACACACACATAGCATCATCGCACGAATCTCTTTAAATTTGACTCTTTATGTCATGTCGATCTGTTAGTCCGTACCTTTCTTTTCTTAAACTTTATTTGCTCCTTCGATGTAAACGGCTATTGTACAATTGAGATCGGTTGTTGCCAGTTTTCTTAAAGAATGTAAGATTGTGCATGCATAATCTTTCTATGATTTAAAAAAAGATTGATCCTGATTGCAGCTCCCTATGTAGTTGCTTTACACGACATGCAAACATATTCCAAAAGCTATGCTTCCATAACACTCTTAAAACGGTTCTTCATACTGCTTTTGATTTTATGAAGATATTCTTTCAAGTTAAGGTATTCCACGCGATGCAGCAGTTAGCACTCGTGGTGAGTCTTTTATCTTATAGCAAACGTCTCAATAACGCTGCCGTCGTGATCAATGTTGACAGTACTTATCTAACAATATGTGTACATCTTTTCTATGTGCCTACCTGTATGTATTGACCACTTTAGAGAAGCACCTACCATATTGCTACCAATGGAATTTTGGAGGATAGGATAGGTCAATAAAGGGAAGGGTTACTAAAAAGTAAAAATTCAAGACAACTTTTGCATGCATGTGATGATACGATGACTCAATCGGCTACACGCACAAAAAATCAAAGTGGACTAAAGTAGCAACCTTTGCTGGCAATATTCGTTTAGAAACTAATCCAGTAAAATATCAGCGAAAATAAATATCATCGCTGCAACTCTTTCCTACGTTTTTAAGTCAACAAGTATGAAGACAAAGTCACTGAGAACAACAATAATATATATCCTATAAACGTGTCTGGAACAAAATCAACCCAGTTACATCATAAGAAAAAAAAGCTACGATCGTAATTTCTCAATAATGACCTACCTGTATGAACTTATTGTATTGAACAGGCACGTTCGATTTTTACGTCAACGTGCAAAGTCATCTCCATCTCCGGTACTAGCCAATAATAGCTTTCTCATGTAGAACTCAAGTTGCAAAAGTTTCAGATTTGTAAAAATTTGACTTTTAGACAAATGTGATCTCATAATCTTATTGTCTCAGCTTGTGTCATAGCTTTCAGTCATTATTGTGCAATCTTGCATATTGCACAATAGTTCAGATCTATTATCTCATACATTACATATTGTGTATATAATACCACATTTTTGGAATTTTGTGTAAAGAAATATTATGATAGTTACTCATTGCATTTTTCTCTCTGTTCGCTGAGTTTCACAAATCAATCATTATTATAAAGTCAGTGTGCCACTACTGATGACATTTGAGTTCATACTGCATTCATTAGCACAAAGTGCAAACTTTTAAAGACTGTCAACTGCTCTATCTACCACTACCAGCCATAAATAAAAAATGCTCATTGCAGTTGGAAATAAATCCATTATTGGAAAAATGTTCTAGAAAGTTTCACACAGACAAAATAATACTGTTTCGATTTAGCTTAAAGCTTGTGTAGGTGCATAATATGGAAATATTTTAAAGTGCATATTGGATAAAATGTGAATGTAATTGGCGCTAATATAAAATCGATTAAACTAACATTATCACGGTCGTAAAACGTATTATTATCATTATCTGCAACAATCAAGAAGACACGCAAAAACGCGTTGCGTGTCTCCGTGTGCAAGTGCAATTGCATAGCACACATCTTAAACTTAATGTGATTTACTGAAATCACTTCTGTGACCACAACTCCAATTATTATGTATTTCACATTGTCAAATAACTTTAAAATTACTTTGTTCACAAAATATTTTATTATACCTGTGCGCATTGTTGAAATAATGCACCTGTATAATATGCACTTGGTTCATGCAATGCAACATGTATATACCTACTGGTATGATGATATGTCATGCAAGTCGCTCTCGCACATTGTTCGTAGTTAGTTAGTTAGTACCTTAAGAATAAGAACATTAATATTTTTTCAGATCATGTTCACAAGTGCATACATACGACGACGGCGACAGTCATCATCAACAATTTCTTCAACGCATCAATTTAGGTCGCTTTTTCGCTCAAACGCGCTTCCCATATATTCATGCTTATAAATATTGGTTATATGCAGTGTGCACGGTTGACGCTACTTCTGCTAAAACGTTAATCTTCATGTCAAGGCGTTTTTTCTCTCTCTAAAAAGTATCATGGTTCTTTGCTAAATGCCATTCTCAGAATAAATGGTTAGTTGTTTGAATTTTGAATCAGCATGTCCTGTGCACTTCTACCAATACATACCTACTTACCTAAGTGAACAACCTGTGCCATTTATGCATTTAGGTAATTCAAAAACAAACTGCGTTATGCATATAATTACACCAATCGTTTGTTCGTAATGTGCTATATGCCAACAAATTAACATTCACATCACCTATATCTGTAATAATGTGCTCAACCAGGCTATATATCAGTGTACAAGTCATGTCATCATGAAAGATGATTTTGGAAATCTCTTATTATAGTTTAGATCTCTTTAGTTTTAATTTTTAGCAAACAGACGTAACATGGTTATATTCTTATGAATATTTCCATCAATCATTATAACTGTGATGTATTAAAAAGAAATGATACAACTACAGTTTGCACCATCACACATCACACAAAAATCCTAACGGCTATATACAATATGACAACATAATTATATTTCGAATTTACTGCTATATTACAAAATATTGGTATATTACCTTTTGCTTTCAAGTCTTTTTTTCCTTCAAGACTTCATTATCGTTGAAAATTCCAGCAAGTACAAAAGGTCGCACCGTGTCACGTTACCCACGAAAAATGTTGCTGAAACGATTCCTTCTTTCGCAAAGATCAGGACAGGGAAACCTTTCCCACAGAGACGAATTTCTTTCCAGTATTTAAATAAAATATTAAAATGAACACCCGGATAAAATGATATTATTCCACACTAAAGAACGAGAAGAACCGTCAGCTGCTGCAACAGTTTTCCACATGCGAGCGTACATACTTCATATCGAGTAATGTGTGTGTAAATTTGTACGTCTTCTGTTGGGAGAACGGAGTGAGAACTGAGTGAGTGAGAACACTCAAATGTCAGAATTGGTATTGGTTTGGTTGTGCAGGAACAGAAGTCGGAAGATGTTAAATTTTTTACTGAAATTATGACCCATATAAAATTATGTAGGGTATGTTTAGGTGATAATGTTGAACATCTATTCATAGTGTTTAACAAGTTACTATCTTATGATTTACTACGATACTATTAATACATGAGTGACCATGTTGACTGCATCACTCGACAACAGGAAAAATGACGAAGAACAATTCTCTCACCGACTACTGTAGTACTGTACTTATTACGTACGATGCACGTTCCGTACTTTAAGAAAATCATTTTTCACATCGTGCGGGTTAACTTGTACGATAACATTCGTAACATTCAGCTAGGTATAACATGTTACATGAGAACTTCTCATTGAGAAGTAATCATCGAAACAATTAAGTTGAACCTGTTTCTTAACTTTTCTCTGTGTCACGTTTAGAGGTACCTATATGTTTAACCCAAATACATGTCGTTGGCAGTAGTACATAGCGTTCTAAAATCATTTTATTTTTGCAAAGTGCATTCGTCTTCAGTTCATGGAAATTATACTTGCGGTATGCTATATGCGCCTTTCAACTGGATAATTTATCTTTCATCGTTGTTTATAGAAAACATCGTCATAGATTATACTTCCGGCTTCTTTTTCAGTGTACTTTCACTGATCAGTAGAGGAACGCCATTTCATATTGGATGAAAAATTATTGTATGATTGGTTGCCCCAATTTCCTTACCCTTGTATGAAAATTGCCATTTTAGTCGTCAGAGAATACACAGACATATTTTATGGCTTGACGATTAGATTTTGAAATTTTCAACAGTGATTGGTAACATGGACAAAATATGATAATATTATGTAGGCACATAAAATGTCGGGTAAATCGGTTTAATGAAGTATTGTGGTATGAAACTGTCGGGTTATATGTAGCTATTACATACACAATATTTATAGGTGTGTGAAGAGTGTGAACTTTGGAATGTGTCCATCGTTGCTTCCTCAAATAACGCTTTCCGCTGCAATAGTAAAACTGATTGATCAACAAGATCAAGTCAAGAGCATTGAAACAATGGAAGGCTTCCTTCATCCTTGAAGCGTAGTATAGCATGAGTACAATGTTGTACGTGTACAAAAGCATGGCGATAAACTAAACACCTAACGCGATGTTGGCGGTCATCAGTTCAACTTTAAACCTTCGACACTATTGGCGATATATGATAAATACATACTACAAGCATAAAACATACATTATTGACGTTGAGGGTATAAATAAAATTATAATCCATATTGTTGATCATCATAATAATACTTTCCACATTGTTGCTTCCAAGCTTAGTATTAAGCGCAAGTTGCGAGTACATCTCTGATGTAGAGGAACAACATGGCTGACTGATCATGCAGCCACTGTATTGCCAAGTGTAATAAGGAAGGAATATTTCGTCAAAAGGCAGAAGTAAATTAAATGTTTTCCTGATTCTTGTTTACTGGATTGGTCACTCATATGTGCTATCATTGTTTTGCTATGAAATAACTTTCCTCGTGCGTGCCATGTTGCAATGCAGCAAATATATGTATGTACCCAATCATTGGACTTGAATTGAAAATAAATTAGACACGATGCGATTTTCGCTACAACTGGTATTGACGTTGTCATTGTCATTGCAAGGTGTAAGCCATGAAATAGATATCCAACAACCAAAACGTCTATCTAGATACATATTCCATGATACAAGAAGTATTATACATTATCACGGAAAACTGGCTGGCTAATGATGGGTTTAATTGTTGTGTTTGTAATGAGGAAGGCAAACATATAACGTCTGCTGCAAATGCAAAGTTGATGAATAATGTTGTTGTGTTTACTGTACACAAAATATATTGTCATTTATGAGATTTCTGCAAAAATTAAGATATTCTCCGGATGCCCCATAAATGAATAGACTTAGACTAGTTGCATTAACGCGATCGTTTTATTATTACAAACAGCAAACATCATAATTCACTCATTTCCTTTAACAACCATGTTTCTCCAACTGTAACTGTATCTACTTTTACATGTAACCACTCTTCCATCACTGACTTCGTTTCTAGTCAATAAATCGAGTAAAATTTTGAAGTGATCTCTCAAAAAATTCTTTGTTATGCTTGTAGTACGATTTTAAAAATAATTCCTCCTGTTTTGCTGCATCCAACTTTGGTATATCTTCCTCTCTAATCCTATTCTCGCGTAAGTCAATCCTAACCTTTCGCAAATCGTAATCATAGTCATCCGTATCAGGGGACTCTGGTATTCCCGGTGATTGGGGTGATGGTAGCCGTGGCCCTTGAGTCGTTGTACTTGCAGCAGCAGCTGCTGCTTGCTGTGCTTGTGCCAAAGCAGCCGCAGCGGCGGCAGCAGCTTCTTTCTCTTGTTGCCGTTTCTGCTCTTCTGCAAGTCTAATAGCCTCGTGCCTTTCATCTTCGTACGTATCCAAAATCATTTCGGCTCCCTTTTCTCCAACCATAATCGTTGGAGCGTTTGTCTAAAAGAAAAATCACTCACTGCAGCGTCACCACAAAAGATGCAAATATGCCTTCATATTGAATTTTCAGAATAACTTACATTTCTATATGTGATGAATAGAAAGACGGAGAGACCATTTTAAAAAACAAATAAATAATGCATGTCATATTTTCTACTTTAAAACTTTGCTTATTATATTAACTACACTGTTGCTTACCCCACCACCACAACCGGGATAACAGATGCGTCAATAACACGCAGTCCGTCAATTCCTATCACGCGAAGCTGCGGATCAACCACGGCATCCTTGGAATCATTTCTCCCCATGCTGCAACTTCCAACGATATGATGAAGAGTCACTGAGAAGTGTGTCGCGTAACACTCCCAGTATGCATCTGTCCTGAACGGAATGTTTTCACATCCGGGGAAAGGAATTTCTGTAAAACGTCCCTGGTACTTTGCAAATGCCCTCGTTTTTTCAATTATATCGACAGCCTTTTTAATTCCTTCGACGAGGATATCTAAATCCTCCTGGTTGTCAAGATATCTCGGGTCGATCAAGGATGGCGTATATGGATCTGTATTTTGCAGCCTAATATCTCCTTTTGCGTTCGGTCTGCCAAGAGACACAATTTGAAGGAACGAGTCTTTTCCTACGGCATGAGCCCAGTATTTTTCAAGCACCCGTCTCTTCACACCAAATCCTCTCGCGAAATCCCTTGCAAAATTTTCTCCAACAGAGACCCCAGCTAAAATTATCTGAATATCAGGCCAGTCTGGTTCTCCTCTCGCTTTCGCATATGAGGACGAAAAGAAACCCATGGCTTGTGTGCCAGTAGTTGTAAGGATGCCTCTGCCTTGGACGAAAAAGTTGGCAATGTTCAGTGAGGTAATGTCGCGCTCAATGCTGAATGTTATCGGCTTATTCACGAAGAAGGGACCCAAGTAGGCTGAAATATGATCCTGTAAGTTTTTTCCTACAGGAAGATCCGACCTTACCTCAATCTATAGAAATTGTCACAATCAATGCATTCAAGTGTATGAACATGGAAATTCATGGATGTGGGTGTAGTAAACCTGGTTAATTCTTAATCGTGTCATACGCCAAGCTCTTGCAAATGCTTCTTTGGGCCAATACCAGACAACATGAGCAATTGTGGACTCATCATCGCTCCGGCAGAGAGGATAACTTCTTTTTGTGCGTAAGCAAATTCTGTTTTACCATGCCAGTCATACTCAACCCCGTACGCTCGGTTTTGTCCATCAATTAGAATCTGTTTACAATATTCGATATTATCGAGAGGAAAAAAGAAAGTTGTAGCTCATCGTATACTTTAAAACATGTCTTTTAAACTTGTGACAACATTCAACTGAATACTTTACATGCCTTCTTAACATATGCAAACTGCCTAATAGCAATTGTCTTCTCCAAGTTAACTTGCGCTTCCTCTATAAATCCAGCAAAAATGCCGTGTCTTCTACCGTTCTTTATGGGATAATAGATTACGTCAAAGCCTGAAATGGATTAATTTATTGGTGAATCCAAATGCATTACGTGTAAGCGTGTACTATTGTATTCAGAATTCAGATTCATAAATAATCGATGAAACAGTTCAGCCATAATAATTACCCTCAGTGTAATATCCATTCAAATCTTGACGAGGATATCCCAACTCCTGGGCAGCCTGAACATAGACCTCACCCATGCCTGTATACTCTGGTAATGAAATTCGCACAGGTCCTCCTTTGCCGTGTGTACGTGCTGAGAAACAAACACATTTATTAGCATTGTCTCCTGCCGCCTCATTTTCCTATTAGGAATCTTTCGTTCCTGCTACCTATGTTGGATCTCACCATTTTGCCACCTGCCATGAAAATCCTCCGTCTTCTTAAAATACGGCAAAACATTTGCATAATTCCATGAAGGGTCTCCTGTTACATTGGCCCAAGCGTCAAAATCTCTGGGATTTCCTCGTGACTGGATAAGAAAGTTGATGTTGCTGGTACCTATACACATGAATTACACACGATGTGCATAATATGTCTACCTATATAGCTGCATGCTGCATGTCTATAGTTGGTAGTTGTCTTCAGAGACTACCGACAAATGTGTTAAATAAGCTGCAAAAATATTTAATGTATTACCTCCCAACCCTTTCCCTTGCGACCAATGTGATTTCTATTGTATTCATTTAAAACTAGAAATTAAACGTTGACTTATTAAAATTAAAGTATAAGGAAAGAAAGTGTGAATGGTGCAACTAACGTTGTGGGGCAATCCGAAACAAGAGTATTTTTGAGGAACTGTCTTATGTTTCCAGTCAATTTCTGAGCAAAATTAAAAGAGTAATAAACACTTAAGGAGATTTAAGTACTGTTAGTCGTGTTTTATTGTTGATAAGCTTTAGAACAACCTGGATAGTTCAACATTAGCAGTGACATGGCAGGTATCGTTTGCATGGGATTGATTCTCCCACCAGCCTCAAGTAGAAGTACCCTGTAGTATTGTGAAAGCCTACTGGCTACCACACCTCCAGCAGAGCCCCCTCCAACTAAACAAGTGTAAATTGACATTTAATTTTCGCCTTCCAATGTGAGCTGTACAAAACCTTGTACAACCCCAGCACTTACCAATGATGAAATCGAAAGTGTCTCCATTATAATCCCAATACGTTCCAACTCTGTCCATAAACTTCATGTACGCACCCCATCGGTTTAAGTATAAAGAAAGGGAAGCCAAGACACCAGCCACTATAGCTGGTGTCCAGACTAAAGGATCCGGAGAGATTGGACGCATAACTGGTTTCTCACTACACCGCTAAATTTTGTGAACTTACAATTTGTAATGCATGAGAGATGACTAGAAGAATGCTCCCTTGAGGTTATGTGCGGTTTTATACGAAACTCTACTTTCTCTGCTGGCAAGGACGAAGGGTGAATCCAGACACTACTTTCCCTTTTCTGTGCGCTTCTTCTGAGTAGATCAATAGCCTTTTGTAGCTATTTACTTTTACCTAATGCTTACACTTGACGTTTAGCTAGATAGTTCCAATCCAAGCCTATTAAGTTAGCATTTATAGTTAATGAATACAACATGCCACAACCACAGTATGTATGAATATTACTATGTATAAGGTGACGGTGATTTGTTTTTGAGCATTGTTTCTGAGATCCCACGGAGAAGCGAAACAGATTGGCTATTCGCTATTCGTCAAAACATGGATACAGCAGTGCGGACACATTTCTCTGACGTTTCTGTCATCCATTCATATTATATCGCTAATACGCGAAAAGCTTTTCAAAAGTAGTATTACTGAAGTTATTAAACTCCAAAAACTACAGAATTAATTCACTTAATCAGCATCTGCTGCATTTCATTATATGATTCATTGTAATCGAAACAAAACTGTTTCTTCTTCAGAAATGTCAATAAACTCTGAAAACGTGCATAGGTACATACATCATATTTTAATTTATATATAACACTTTATCTCAATCAATTATAGAGGAGGGATCCATTTAATAGTCGTTTATCAACACCTCTCCCCAATATATTATTGCAATACGAATGCTCTTAGAAAAAATGTTTAGTCACATATTTGTTTGTTTATGCATGATAGCTTAAACAAAAGAGTAGGGACCTGAGTAATCTTAATTAACATAGAATTACCATTCATTTTCGTCATCCATTTTAGTACCTATTAAAAAAGTCAAACCCTTTACAAAACGGTTATACGTGCCCTCAAATTTCAAGGTCCGGAAACGCCAACCGCACTATAAATAATAAATAAATGAGACATATATCCATTCTACTGCAATTTTAATGTTAGTGCAACTAGTTGAAAGCAAGTCATGTCACATAGGTATGTATGAGTCATTTTATGATTTTGCTGTGAAAACGGTACGGTAAAACGTACAAATAATTTGAAGGGAAGTCTGTAGTGTTTTATGTCGTGTTTCTTTTGTAAATTAACAACAATCATGTCATTTTATTATTATTCATCATTACAACCTTATGTAATCCATGTACTGGACACTTTTAATTATGATAATCATATATAATAATCATCGTTATTATAATTCGGCTCCCTAAATCTTGTAGTAAAAATTGTTTAAGTTCCTAAATTTTTTTGTCTCTTGATTTAAAGACAAAATGGTTTCTACACCTGTAGTAGCATTTTGCGTTTCGTGGGTTTACTATAAACAGAGTGGTAATGTAATACTTAATTATACTTCATTCCGACCGAGAGTTAACTCATTCTATTGCAACTTGACACTCACTGGGCGTACATGGGTATGTATTTGAACGCTTGTAATGTTATATTAATCCACAATTCATATCAATTATACAAAGGTATACAAGTAATATTATCAACGCATCTCAAAAATTGAGTTTCAACTGCTCAAAAGTGCGCACATTCATGATGACACGCTACGGAATAATGCGTTCAAAATAATTTATAACAATGTTGTATTTTGTGTGGAGTGTAGAAAGTATAAACCTTCCACACAACTTGGTGTCATGAACAAAGGCAAAAATCCTCTTTTCCAAAATATTATTGTGATGACTGATTCCTGTCTGCGCCTTTCTAACCTACCTCTAAAAACGTCGTATTCGTATTTTAGTACACGATTGTTTAAATTAAATAATCATTTCATACGCTTTGTTAATAAATTATTTACTACACGTACGGCAATTAATAATTCGTCGATAATTTATTTATTTACAACGAATACATCAGAACAAAACTTTCAACTACCTACATGCGTTTGACAATATTGCTCATGTGAAGTAAAAGAAAGAAACCGGGTTCAGCACGCTTTCGTGAAGGCTTCTTGAGACATTCGATTCATGAATTATTACTTTATTTTACTAGCGATTAAATTATTTAACATGATATTATAAGCCGAGTTATAGTGAATGACACAGTTGAAAGTTAAATTCAATTCTATATGGAAAAACATGAAACACTTCACGTTTATGTGTGAAAATGTTTCATTGCCCATTTTATATTTCATACTTTCTTTTTATGCTTTTTAAACAACAGCCCAGAATGGTTTTTTTCACCCGCGTCCTGAAGGGTCGGTTAATTAAATTATATACACATCATATATTTAGTTTCTAACTGTATGTAATAGTTTGTAGAAAATCACAAATGAACTCCATAAAAAATTAACAAAACTCTATCTATAATAATAATAATTTCTCGTTAATTATTTATGTTATTATTAATGCTTATTTTAACGCTTCCAGTCGCAATGGCACAGTGCCTCAGGTTAACATTTTACCACTTGTAATTAAAATGTATTTGAACAATTTTGGTTTATAAGGAGGAGTTCATTAATTTAATTGTAGTTTCGTTAATGAGTTGTTTGTTACTGAATATGAAATTCTGATTCGGTAAATTTTAAGGTAAGATTGAAAGTATGCTGAAGTGACAAAATATTCCAAAATAAAAGCCTTTTGTTTCACTTTCAATCAAAGAAGAACCTAAAGACGAAATTCGTAGCATTAAATGATAGACTAATCATTTGCTCATTCAGTACAGTATACAATCATTTGGAAATTATGAACCAGATTCATAGCAGACTGATTTTTGTTTAAAAAAGTCTTAATTATCTTAGGCAAATTCGTTAAATCATAATCAATTAATTTAGCAACGGTAATCGTGTTCAAATTGGCGATGACAAGGACCTCGACTTGATGGAGATAATGCAAAGCATTCTAATTTCTGACACCAATACTATAAACGCTTATCAATCTCAATGCACCAAAAATTTATGCAAGGCAATAGATCGTATTAATTTCTGAAATCCTAACATATTGGCTTGGTACAAAATTTCTCGTCTAAAAAATCGTGATTTAATGAGTGAGTGAGTGGTACAGAATTGATTGATCATACATATTAAGTACTGTTAGTAATGAGTGGTACCACACATACCTGCCTAGCTAACATCTTAACTATACGGTTCTAGCCTAAACCGGAAACAAAAAACGGTTCTTGCCATTTAAAAAAAATACTGACAAAGTAATATTTTGTTATTAAACTATTTTCTCGAGATATTATGAATAATTATCCATGGATGTAAAGGGTGTTTTATAGACAGCCTTGCACCCAAGATTACTTTCAGTCACTGTCAACGAATGAAAGCATTTATGCCACTAACAATAAAACGAACAATTACGACCTATTGATGGTACACAGCTTGTGTAATTTAATCCTTATTAATGTACTATATAAATATACAATTAAGGCCTAAGACATGTATGACACATTTCATAAGGACATTGATGATGATTATGTTAGCACAACTTGATTTATAACGAATTCTTAATGCTTCAGTATTGTTTTCATTTGAAACAACAATAATAATATTTATTTATGTAGAAGATAATAATAATAGACATAATTTATTTCATTTACCATGTAAAAACCAACTATAAAGACGTTTATTATGCTTCTTCATAAAATGCATACGAAATCGATATACGCGAGTCGTCGTGAATTACAATGCTATATTTAGGTATGTATAAGTATTTCATATAATTTATTCTTTGTGCAGTGTCAAAGTGCACACTGAGTGAGAAACAGAAAATTGCTAACCTTAAGTACTTGATCGTTTTAAGCTGTTTGAATTCTATATAGTATTACCACTGCGCCCTAAAAAACGTAGTATATTATTAAATATTACATTAAATATTCATTCTGCGATATTTAGTAAATTGTTTAATTTATTCTTACGGCTAATTGATTTTCGGGTAAATACAGATTACTAAAAGTTGTACTCATCCTCTCTAAAAGCTTTATTTAATGCAGTCTACACAGCTTTGTTCATGTTGGCTCGCAATTTTCTAAAAGCACTTTTTTGTATTTTAATTTAATTTTATACTATTACTTAACTATTACTACTTAATTATTTCTTATCGCGTCCGGCAGCTTTATCAAACATAACATAATAAATACATTGAAGGTCATTGGACAACGTCATACGTTACTTCCTATACTAACTACATCGGCGGAGGTTGCTACAAAAAATATTTTTCAAAGTGTCTGAAGTTTTTTTTGTAACTCTAATAGATTAGAAAATAATCAGTTTCATAATCAGTTATTTCATTGAAAATGGACACTAGATATAAATCAGAAACTATATATAATATGGTAGAATTAAGATTAAGGGTGGAATATTCTGACTGATACCCTAACGATTTGGGTATCTCAAATTTAACCGGGATGAGATGAGATAAGACAGCTTGCAGATAAGTTGATGGAAACTTTCACCTGTTACTGCAACTGGACGTGCGCAACACTTCTGCTATGTAAACTCATTATACAAAAAAAAATGCGTCACCCGCATATATCTTTCTTTGAATTGACAGTTTCAAGGTTTGAACACGAATTCGAAATACATATAACAAAAAAGCTTGATTGATGTGACAAATTTTTCAACATCTCCCATAATAATATAATATTTTTGTAATTCTGCTTTCTGAATACTGATTTGTACAATTTATTCGTATATATGCATAATACGCATTGATTCTTTGCTTTTCAAACTTTCAAACAATTCATTCATTTTTGCTTGCCTCCGGGATCAAATGGCATCAAGCTTCACTTTTTGTTGTATTTCATTCAAGTATTATGGGGAAAATTAAAATTCTCGTTAAAAAATAAATTCTAACATCAACAATAGACGGCATCAAATTGACGATTCGTTTTATGCTGGATTGGATTGTAAGATACTTTATACGATAACCTACACTTTATAATTTAAGCTTTAAAATTTAATAGTAGAGAACTGGAATTTCTTCACCTTCATCATTCTTAGACAAATTGCATTCAAATACAATAGGAATCAACAAATAACCCTTCCAGACAACTTTTTTTACATTAAGTCGCAACAAGGAAATTATGCGACTTAAACTTGCATACTTTGTTTCTCTGTCTTTAACCTGGGTATGTATATACAATTAACAAATATCAATGCTGGTTGAGTTTCAAAGGGACGATCGCAATATCAACAGCACACAATAAAGTAAAATAGTTGCCCTATTTATGTAAAATATATAGCGTTTAACTGGCGATTTTCAAAGTGTGCTCCTTCGCACATAATAATTTAAAGGCTGAAGGACCAGAAGACGAAAGACTAGGTCTACGACACACTTTTCTCTTGCTCTGGCCATTTTGTTGTACCTTCATTCATCGTATCGATACCGATGTATCATAAACGTTACTTATTATTAATAAAAATAATAACCGCTACTCGAAAAAATATTTGGCTTTTATAGGTGTCGTAAGGCTAACGGCGCTTTCACTTTAGTCAAACTAATAATTTATGACTTTTTCTTTTTCTAAATGTCTACCAATGACTGAAATGCGTACAACATTAAGCTGAAATGAAAATATAATAAAAATAATGCTGTATTGTTAAGTTAAGCTGAAACCGTTTCAACCATGGTCTTCTTAATTATTTCTCCAAAGTTTTCCGATAGTCCATCCTCGTCTGAGGAGCTCTTCTCTCCTTCACCCTCAGCAGAGCTTCCTTTGTTATTGCTACCTTCGTCCATCCTGCTCATTTGCTGCATCTGTTGGAAAACCTTACAGGAAGATTTGTTACCCTCGCCATTCACCACTTCGCCACCTGGACCTGGATGCGGGACGTCACTGAAGGGCTCCAACTTCCCATACTGTCCCAAACTGTTGAGATCTGTGTATCCTGGAAGCATATGCCCACTTGTTGACCCATCCATTAAGTTGCCGTTCCCACCTTGATGAAATCCCATGGGATTGATTTGCTGTTGCTGCGTGGTTGGCATCTGTTGGCACAATGACTGCTGCTGTGGTTGGGCGCACATGGAGTGCTGCTGCTGTTGAGGAGTCGAAGTATAAATACAGCTACTTGGAACGCCCGCGTTAGAGTGTGCATGATTGTGATAACCATTTAAAAAATCTGAAGGTTTTGTAGAGTAGATATCTTGAGGGGGAGGAAGATTGGCCATTGGAAATGGATGTTGAGGATCATGCTGTCTGCCATATGATTGTGGGTGTTGCTGATAAGGTTGATGTCCCATTTGATTTGCTGTTGCATTGTGCCCATGATAATCCCCATGGCCGACATTAAAATAGTCTGACTCTGGGTAGACATTAGTTGTGTGCATTGGCGGCGGCGGCGGTGCCGGTTGTACGTTATGATTACCTTGAAAGTTCATTCCTATTTGGTTTACCGTATGCATAGGAGCACCAATAGAGGGTTGGAAACGGTTGGTTGCGTCCCCACTCTCATTGGAAAAGTCATCACTGTTCTCAGAATAGGAATCATCCCTGAAAGTGGAGTAAAGATCCAAGGAATCCTCCCGCGACCGTAGCTCCTCATGCGGTGCAAACCCATGATCAGCCACAGATGATGCGGGGTTGATGCCATCCATGCTAACATGGCTACCAGGAGGCCGGGTTGATCCATAGTGAACGTTTGTAAAGCTTCCAGCATTAACACACGACTCTACCTCTATTCCAACGTTGAAGGAAACTTCCCGGACAAGACTTCCATTGTATTTATACTGTGCATTGCCATCCTGCTGCTGCTGCTGTTGTTGTTGTTGCGGCTGCTGTTGCTGTAGCCTGCCTAGTGAATCCTCCGACTTGTAATAGCCTCTGGAAGGGTCGTCTGGAATGCCGTGAACAATCTCATTTCCCCAGTGAGGTTGCTGTTGTTGTTGTTGGGAGCAGTGGGCTTTGAGCTGTTGCTGCTGAGGGATATGATGATGGGGATGTGCTGCTGCTGCCGCCGCCGTTGGTTGAGTTGTCATCATGTAATTTGTTGATTCCTGTTGTCCAAGATTACTGCTGCCGTTGGTGAGCATATGATGATGATGATGGTGCATGGAGTTTTGCATTATGTGAGAGCGAAGTGGTGCATGGGTCCCGTTGGCGTGAAGACTGCTGCCAGCCATCTACCACCAGAAAGGAAATCCTCGGTTACCATCAGAATGTTCCACCGGAGATCAGATCAGAGCAGAAGAATTGAAACTACTCCAGTGACTGAGAGAGAGACTAGAGAGACTCTTCATCATACCTGTTCATTATGCTTCTTCTCCAGCTCGATGCGCATTAGTGTGTGGATAAAATGTGTTCGGACTCTCATGGGATTAAACTCTATTCGGCCATTCTGATTGCCACATCCGTCCCTCGTACATCCACAAGGAAAACTTAGGCGATCCACCTATAGAGAAACGACAGATAAGTTTAAAAAATCTTAGATATAAGCTGTATTCATTTCATTACTTTGGTATTTTGCTACCACTCTAAAATGGTGCATGAAGAAGTTGTATAGTACATTACCTGGCACTTAATGCCAGCCTGGGCACAAGAGCAGGAATCAGGATCACAGCTGCAAAATAGAGGAAAAAATAATTGTTGAAATATGCGTTCATGCGTTTATGTAAAAAATGTATGTTTAAGTTATTAATGAAATAAAATCACTTTCACTTACTAATTTTTACACGAACAACCGCAACTTTCACGGGAGGATCTAATCTCTCGGCACTCATCCTTCTCCACGGAATCTATCTTACGAACGCCTGCCTCCCTAAGGAGAACTCGTCTTTGTCTAGTAGGAACAGGTTGTAGGAAGTAATAGTTGTCTACATCCACATCCAAGTCTGAATCGCTTTCTTCCTCATGACTATCGCTGTCATCACTCGACTGGCTCTGAGTATTTGGCAATGACTCATCTTCATTCATGGCAGGCTCTTCCGCTGGCGGAGACGGTTGAGACTGTGACTGATTTTGAGCCAGGGATTGTTGCCTGAGCTTGACAAGCATTTGTTTGTGGAGTCTACGTTGCTCGGTTGCATGCTCTTGTAGGGAAAACTTACGTACAAATGCATGTCTAGACGACATTCCCAAGGTGGACCCACCCTATACAAAGAATAAACGAAATTCACGGTTTGCAATGGGCAAAATTATGTTACAACATTTTATTATACATGGAATGAATGTATACTTAATTAATTGCATGAAATGATAATTTATATAAAAATGCAAACACATGAAATATTTTATATGTCATGCATGTATTATTGTAAGCGACATGGCTCACCTGAGATGGGACACAAGTAAACCCTTGAGCCCTTGGAAAGTAATATACAGTCACCCCGTCAAACTGAATACCCCTCCTCTTCCGTTTTGGCTGGAGACACTCTTCCAAATCAGTGCTGTCAGATCGTCTTTTTAGTGAGCTTCTTGCTGATGGCACAGCTTTAAGAGGTGAATGGGGTGGTTCCCTGGAGTTGGCTTCACCTTCCCCTCCCTTGTCTGCTGAACTACTTGTTGAGGATTCGGAGTTGATGAGTAAAGACACTGGAAGAGAAAGTTCTTGGATTGTTTCAGTTTTCCCATCTATATTGTTATTGTTATGATTCACAATGAAATCCGAAGATGAAAGAGTGGTTGTGGCAGTCACCACAACAGGCTCAGTAGACGCTGATGGCAAGGTAGAGGCTGCATCAAACCCGACAGTCGTGGAGATATCATACGCATTAGCACCTGAGGATGTCGACGGCGAATTTGAAACCACTCTATTCGTCTCGTCAATTAGTCCTTGAAGCATACAAGCATCGTCCTTCCACTCCAGTGTGCTTTGAGGAGGGCCAATGGTCATGCTTAGGCTGGTGTCCAGTGATTCCACAACGACGGGCTGAACATCAACTAGAGGCTCCCCACTAATAGCACCAGGTAGAGATTGTGTTTCCTCATCGGTAACAACCGTTACTGGGGGTTTGCCGGAGGAGCCCTCAATCTTTTCTTCCGGGAAAGGCAAGGAGTCGCTATTAAGCACATCGGTAGGTGTGAGGGTTGACAAGGTTGACGTTGTACTTTGTTCTTCAGGATGCAGATTTAATTGAACTGCGGACTCGACGGTGGATAAGAGAGCATCAGAAGACTGCGTTTCTTCATCTAGAGCTGCAATAGCGGGTGGAATAACTGATTCGAGAACAAGGCTCTTCGTGTGAGAAGCTGGATTGACTACTTTACCGTCAGTATTGTCGGCTGCTTCCTCTGCCGTTTGGGTTGCAGGTGAACTGTTACTGTTTGCAACCATGATGGCTGCCTCTGGATAGAAGCCAGATTCAGATACGCTGGAAGAACACATCAGTGGACGAGGACTACATGAATCTTGGTCTAAGAAGCTGCTATTACTACTACTTTTGGGAGACGGAACGGGAGAGCTGGATAATGGAATACTTTGTAGCGCCTTGAGAGTATTTTTTATTTTGGAAATATTCAGACTTGCTTTGATCGACGGTCCTTTTGTTTTTGAAGATACTGTGTTTTCAGCAGTCTTTCCTGTGCCTGCCGTCTTTGAGAGCTTTTTATCACCCGGTGCAGGGGTCGGAAGAAAAATAGTGGCAACGTTAGCTCTCTTGCTACTACTGTTTTTCCCTTCTTCGTCTTCTGAAGCCGCGGCTTCAGGAGATTTCATCGCATCTTGCTGAAAGGATGATGCTGAACTAGCTGAATTCTCATCTAATTTCTCACAACCGATTGAGTTTTCTCCTGGTGAAAGCTGGGTGTCATATTTTAGTCTTGCGTCAACAGATTCTGACGGCTTGCTTTCACCGTCACTAGTGTTTGGACAAGAAGGTTCAACAACCGTGGCATTGTCCTCGACTCCGTCTCCTCCATTGGAAAATCTCAGTATTAACTGACATCCACTCCTTTCGTCGGAAAATTTTGTTTCTTCCACTACTCGAGTGGTGGAGGGGGATTGGGAAGAAGCACTGCTCTCAATTTGGGAAACGATCGAATCCATTATGCTGGAAATACTTTGTTCTATCTCTGAAGCATGCGAAACTGCGCCTATATCATTGTCTCCAACGCCATGCGGTTGTGCTTCCTGTCCCTGCTCATCTAGCTGCTTTTCTTTCCCTTCCAACGAATCATTTGCTCCGACAATGTCCATTCCAAGGTAGTTAAGGAAGAGCAAACTTCCCCCTTGCACGTTAATTTGGAAGGGCGATTATAAATGCCACACAATCACAGAAATCGTTTGTATAGCATTTTTGTGCGTTACACTTATTTTGTTGCTGCTTTCACCGGTATTTTTTGGAGGAAGCCAAAACAACCCTATTTAACTGTGTCCTGTACCCGAGCTGCAACCTTATCTTCACACACCGCTTCTATTGTTGAACAAGAATAGCACCTGGTATTCTAAGTACAAGCAAGTCAATGTTCTCTCTTCGCCATCAAGATTTGGTTGTTGGCTCCGGGTTGAAGATGACTTCACAGAAAGTCAGTCCGCACTGCACACCACCACTTCAGGTTCCAAGTCCCAGGAAAATTGCGTGGCATGTAACGTCGTCGTTGGTGTGGTCGCTCCCCTTCTTCTTGGTCTCAAAAATGTTTTCTTCAACTTTTTTTGGCAGAAGCTCTGATGTCTCTAGGTAGAAGAATAAGAACGCTTGCCTGGTCCCGCTGATTGCTCCACACGAAGAATGAAGTGAGCTAACTTCAAAGCCACATAGCCACTGACACCACAAAGTGGGTTCAAGGCAATTGTGATTATCTTTCCAAGAATTGAAACAAGATGGGTTTCTGCAGTTCTGGGAACGATATTGTAAGACTGGTGATGGTGATGTAAGTAATGGAAAAAATGTACTTTTTTCACCGGAATTTTGTTTTGCAGGCTTCGTTTAGAATGAATGGCGTTAGCAGCGAAGGCTGAATACCTCTGGCTTATCTGGTCCAACTCTTGGTTGACAGTTTATCCTTGCGGAATCTAAAACGAACAGAAAATATTCCTTAGTTATACAACCATGTCTATTGACTATGTCTCCACTAATTTATTGGCACAATCGGATAAATTACTAAAACAAAATGTCTTATCAGCTACGTTTACTACGAACTACGAATATGATCAAAATGTCATCATGTCACCGTTTTAATTTCAAAATGTGTAATAATAATACATGCGAATCTCACACCGTATATACATATACAATATATTTTCACTTCTTCACCTTTTCCTATGAATGTAATAACCAGCGTGTTTATAGGTAATTACATAACATGCAAATGAACAATTATGCAAATCATTTTTATTTTGAATGCTCAATTTTATAGTCTAACGACTAAATTAATTCTAAAGTAAACTGTAAATCTCAAAATATTATTCTCTTGATTGTACAAATTATGGAATCATAACTATCAGTATTTCTAATGAGGAAACTTTGCGCAGAGCAAATAACAAGTACTTCTTGTCACCACTTTAGCAGCAAATATATAAATTGTCAATACATAGGGGTTTATTTGCTTAGCATACAATTACTTTAAATTCTCTGCTTTCTCTTTGGATCCTCTCAACTTGTACTCTATATTCATTTTCTGTCCTAGTTCCATTTCCATCTCAAGTGGACTACCTAAATGCATAGCTTTTCTCCTGTGGCAGACGCCAAGTGTTCCAGTTCGAGCGCCTTTTACTCTCTTTCCTTCCTCATTATTATTATGACTTTATTATGACATTATGTATATTAATCTATAATCCCCAAAATAGCCAGAAAGAACATACATGCATGTCATGAAATCATACCATCTGTTGTTGTGGGGGCTGAAATTGTTGACTATCGAACGCCACACTTTATGACGCACTGTCGGATCGACACCGTCAATCTTCAGGACCCTGATTTCTATTCTTGCGTCCAACGGGGGTTCAGAACAGCGTTCTCCTAACAGCTTCACGCTCAGCAAGATCTCGTGCAAGAGTGCAATTTAATGCTCCAAATAATCACTTATCTTGACAGACACCGTTTACTGATAAGACGAACAGCGAAACTCTTTATTACTCATTAACAGGAACAATTAATTTATCAGTAATTTTAACAGTTTTTGATTTCTACGCTAATTATTTGATTTACAGCGCATTTAACTTAACGCTAACAAATATTCTTCAGAAAAAACTTATTATATTTTCTGGAGCTCTGAGTTCTTCATGTCTCGGAAGTCAAACTCACACTAAAACTATTTTTCTTCTTTTTCTTTCTAAGTTCTGCGATACCAATAATACCTAAGGCTTACTTGCTAAACTTACATCTAGGCTTACAAAAGCGAACAAGACAAAACTCGATCTCACAAGTGAACGGCGAACAGGAAAAGTTCGAACTCTCAATGCACGGCCACATAAACGTTTACATACACACATATATACTTATATTAAACCAACACGCAGTCGGTACAAAACGTAACCTAAACGAAATACATTAAACAAAGACTACTGAAACGATGCAAAAGTGCCACTTGAAAAGATACAATAATGCCAAGACGAAAGGATAAAATAATGCCAAACTGAAAAGGTGTAATAATGCCAAGCCGAAAAGATAAAATAATGCCATCGACTCAATACACCTCGACATTCCGACCCCCAAAATCGGGGTATTTCCTGATTTTCCTTCTCGAATATCCGGTGTCCTTTTTCATCTTGGTTGTGGCTCTCGGGTAGCCATCTCGAACTTGATCCGCCTCTTCTGGTGATAATTCCTCCACATATCTTAGCTGTTTCCTCTGCTGCACCAGTACGTCTGGTACTTGCTTCTGCTTTTCTCGTAGTCCGGGTTCTCTTAATATCCAATTAGTTTTGGCTAGTTTCTTTGGCCTTTCTCGGACACTACAAGGGACTCCAGTATCCTCTCTTCCATTCCATGGCTGCGGACCTTCCGGTTTGTTACGTGTCTTCCACACCTTGACCTTTTCCGCAGATGGCGATTCTTTCTCCTTCAGGGACTTTATCTTGTCTGGCACCCGTAACTGCAACTCGGCTTCTGGTTCACTTTGTACTGCTTCTCGCTGCTCTTGAACGTCATTGTAGCTGTCCACGGCGGCCTCTTTATTCACTAGTTTATCCAGACTTGTCGGAGACTTTGGCACGTCCTCAGTTTCTTCCACCGTAATCGCATTGACTCTTGCGACCCCTTTCTTGGTTCCGTTGAGCTTTCCGGCGAGTACCCATCCTAAAGCTGTTCTCTTGGCCATTGGTTCATCTTCTCGCCCACGCAGAATTTCTACGTGAGCTGTCGCGTACGGGTTGTCCTCTCCAATGAGTACTTTTGGAACCACACCGTTGAAGGTTTCCAGCTTTGCTCGCCGCAAGTGCCTCCAATTATTCTTTGCTGCTTCTGCGTCTTGACTGTAGGGGGAGAGACCAAGAGTTTCCATTGTCATCGCACCAGTAATGCTATGGAACTTAGCATTCCTGTAGTTTCCAGCCACTTGGAAACTGACTTGCTGACAATCAACGGTTGTCACATTTCCTCCGATGCCACGGCACTTGCGCTTCTTTTGTTTTCCGGTGATGCCCAGCTCTTCCGCAAGACTTGCTTCCACCATTGTTGTATCAGCGCCACTATCCAGCAAGGCGTAAGTCTTCTTGGTCCCATTTGGTCCTCTTATTCGAATCTTCACAACTGATAACGGCTTCGACTTCTTCACTTGGGCTGCTCCAACGTTGGCACTTTTCTTTCTGCTACTGCCGGCACTGGTGTTGCCGTCACTGTCTGAGGAAGAGTCATCACTGCTGGGCCGAAACTTGTACTCCTTTCTTTCTTTACGATCCTCACGATCCTTTTTCTCGTTCTTCTCTTTGTCTTTCCACGGCTTGCCATCAATGTGGAGGAGCCTATGGTGTGTCTTGGTACAGCCGTCCCTTCCACAAACTTCGTCCGATGGGCAGTCCTTCTTCAGATGACCAGGCTGCAAACACCGGAAGCACAATTCTTTGTCATGCACTATCTGCACTTTGTCAACAATGTCCTCCCTCTTAAACTTGAAGCACTTTGTGATGTCGTGGTTCTTTCTTCCGCAGCAGGCACAGCGTGGCTTTCGGGAGTCATCTCCATCTTCAGAGGAATTGGAGTGCACGTTTGCCGACCCCCGTGTGTCCTTTCCTTTCTTTCCTTCAGCTTCGTCTTTAATGACTGGAGTGACTAGACGCAGCATGACATCCATTTGTAGATCGACCCAATTCTCGAACGTGACGAGATTTTCAGACTTCTTCCAGGTACTCCACTCTAGCCACTCACGTGCAAGCTGCGTAGGTAATTTGCTCACTAGCTTGTCCAGTAGACCCATGTCGTTGAGATACCTGTCTTCCTTCAGGGATTTGACTGTTTGGATGAGATGCTGCACGGTTCTTCCAAATACGACGAATGTCTCTGGCTTGGCAGCTTCTGGAGGCTTACACTGGCTTGCTTTTTCGATTAAAGCATTAATAACCAGCTGCTTCCGCCCAAAGTTCTTTTCCAGGGTCCGGATAATATGTTCAACATTTTCGGGATCGTTCAGTAATCCGATCACCGCTTCCTTTGCGCTTCCCTTCAAGGCTCGTCTAAGCCGGATGGCGTTTTGGGACGAGTTTATTCTTCCTCTTGGCGTCGTTCGCATAAACTCATTGTAGAAGATTGGCCAGTCTTCTGCTCGTCCATTAAAAATGGGCAAATCCTTTGTGTCATCTCTTCCCAACTTTAATGCCGCCGTCAGTGCATTGGTCAAGTCAAGCATCGTATTCCCAGTAGCCTCTGGAACATCGTGTTCCGCGAATCTTTCATTCCGTCTGGGAGTTTGGGATCGTTGACGATGTCCAGTTTCCCTTCTTGCTTCACGTACTGGAACATGGTGCTGACTGCTGGATTGCGGATGTAGTTCCATCTCCGGTTCCCTCTGATGGAAGCCAACCCGAGGACGCTGCAGCACTGACGTCTTCTCATTTGGACTTGGAGCTATCGCTTGCGGTTCGTTGGCCAGCGACTCTTGTTTCTTGGAAAGTGGCTCCTGGAGCCAGTCATTTACTTTTGCCGTCACGTCTTCATCAAGTGCATCTTCGAAGTCCACATCCTGCTCCTCTTCCAGGTCTAATGATGCTTCCTTTTTCTGTATCTCAATCTCCTTCGTGGCCCAGCTTCGTCGATTTTCAAAATCACGGATGCATCTTTTCAACTTTGTTTTGAGCAAGTCTATTTCGTCATCGTATTTCCCCTTTTCGTCAGGATCCGCAGCTCTGGATTGCAACTTCTGCAAATCTTCAATTTTGTCTTCAAGCTCTTCACGGACCACTTGGTGTTCTTTTTCAAGTTTCATCATATCCTTATCAGCTTGAATTTCCACCCTTTTCATGGTACTTACTGAGTGACCACTTGATGACGACTTTGCACTGCTGGCTTTCTTCGTTGGGGAAATGTATGACGTAATAGTAGGTTTTGACTGACTACTTCCCTGGAAGCGTTGTGAAGTAAGGTGCTGAAGCTTATCCTGAAGTTTTGATAACTTATCTCGGCACTGGCGGTGGAACAACTTGCAGTTGTTGTACTCCGGCCTGGCGTTGTTCCACTCTTCAATCTCCTCCTCCGTCATATCGTCCTGGTTCTTCCCTTCATACTTTGCAGCGATTGGCTCGACTCTCTTGAACTTTTCTTCAGTAAAATCCAACTGGTATTTGGTGACAGCTATCTCCCCTATGACCTCGTCAATCTCTTCTTGAAGACTCCTGTGTCTTGTTGACCCTGGCTCTGGTGGTGGAGACATCTCGCCCTGCCGCCTCAACTGACTGGATCCTCCCGGTTGCTGCTCGGACGTTGTTGCTCCTGCTGCTGGGGTAGCTGATTCACCCTGCTTACCCAATCCGATGTACGCCAACTTCACTGGTGGTACTGATGGCCTCTTGCCTTGATCCGCCATTGTTGTTTGGTTGGTGTCACTTTAAACTTCTTCAAAAATAACTGTTCTTAACGATCACTGAATTCCGTAATTGTTCCAAATAAATGACGTAATTTTCTAAACTGCTCCGACTCCGTTGAATCCCGGGTTTCGGCACCAAATGTTGTTGTGGGGGCTGAAATTGTTGACTATCGAACGCCACACTTTATGACGCACTGTCGGATCGACACCGTCAATCTTCAGGACCCTGATTTCTATTCTTGCGTCCAACGGGGGTTCAGAACAGCGTTCTCCTAACAGCTTCACGCTCAGCAAGATCTCGTGCAAGAGTGCAATTTAATGCTCCAAATAATCACTTATCTTGACAGACACCGTTTACTGATAAGACGAACAGCGAAACTCTTTATTACTCATTAACAGGAACAATTAATTTATCAGTAATTTTAACAGTTTTTGATTTCTACGCTAATTATTTGATTTACAGCGCATTTAACTTAACGCTAACAAATATTCTTCAGAAAAAACTTATTATTTTCTGGAGCTCTGAGTTCTTCATGTCTCGGAAGTCAAACTCACACTAAAACTATTTTTCTTCTTTTTCTTTCTAAGTTCTGCGATACCAATAATACCTAAGGCTTACTTGCTAAACTTACATCTAGGCTTACAAAAGCGAACAAGACAAAACTCGATCTCACAAGTGAACGGCGAACAGGAAAAGTTCGAACTCTCAATGCACGGCCACATAAACGTTTACATACACACATATATACTTATATTAAACCAACACGCAGTCGGTACAAAACGTAACCTAAACGAAATACATTAAACAAAGACTACTGAAACGATGCAAAAGTGCCACTTGAAAAGATACAATAATGCCAAGACGAAAGGATAAAATAATGCCAAACTGAAAAGGTGTAATAATGCCAAGCCGAAAAGATAAAATAATGCCATCGACTCAATACACCTCGACACCATCAAGCTTTCACCTTTCTTCCCCTGATAATCACCATCAAGCAATGTGTACTACACATTGCGTACAGAATAATAATAAGGCAATAGGAATAGAAAGTATGAACTATGTGACAAATAAAATTATGTACTTATTATTGTTCATAAAATGTTTCTTCATACTTTATACTACTACTCTCGTATGAGCTAAATTCTGTTGAGGTTTAAAAAATGTATTCCTTCCGCATGCAATGCATTTAGGCAGCAAGGTATCGATCTATCCCCCACCGAGTGGGGTGAAGTATTAACACTGAAGCATGTTTGCAACAAGAAAGGCGGACATACTACCGATACCAAAAGAACATTCATTCCAACACACTCTTCCTTTTTCAGTTCTATACCAAGTTAAACCAGCCAACACACGACGATGATGATGATGATGATGATGAGAGGAGGATAAGACAGGAAAAACATATATAATCCTAAGAGACACGATGGACTATTCAAACTCTCTCCGCTGCGTATACAGCATTTGATTCCGTGTTTTAGTCACTGCTTTCTCCTTTCTTTTTTTGCAGTGAAATGTGCTTGTGCGCCTTGTACCCTGAAACAGTACGTACTATGAATGTAGATTTCCCTATTACCAGTGATGATGCTAAATAAAAATATTTTGCAGTCGTTCATCCATCAAAACATGAATAATAACATGGACACTGGGCCTTGGTGGTCTACTTCCGAACCAAGCATGTCATAAGCAACGGATGGTAATCCTGCTAATAATCCATAATGTTTTATGATGTTGGTACTGATGGTGGGTGGGTAAAGAATTTTCTTGGTATTTCGTTTAAAAAGGATATACCCACCCACGTAGGTTTAGGTATAAAATCTGTAATACCGTATGTTCATCATGATGATCCTTCTCTAGGTTTCGTCATTTCAATCAATTAATATTACCTAATGAAGCGAATGTAGTGAGTGAGTCCTGTTGTAAATCTCATGCATCTGCAATGCTTCATATTGTGTTCATATATGTAATGATACACTTGTCTTGCTTGCATAGGTAGTCTTCCTTTTTTCTACATGATCCGGAGTGCAAACTATATACGGAACGCAGTCACTCTCCCTTCCTCCATTTGGTGTAGATTTTAGTTCCTATACCCTGTTCATTCAAAGATAGCGTCAGTTCTCTGTATGATGCCTCGATGTGATGATAGTATCATTTGTTTGCTTGCAGTATAAGTTCCCGTTTCAATGTTCTATTGGTCTGAATTTGAGGTAGACCTTTTCGAACTCGATGAAGGGGAAAGTCTGCTTCTTTGCTGACATTCAGTCTCACTTAATGTTCTACACATTCTTGTTAACAGTGAGTGATCGTAGCGTTGTGAATGGGTGAGTGATATATGTTGTCGAAGGAGCCAAACGGCCAACGCTAACGACATTTTTCTGCTATGCCAAACCTACAAGTATGGCATGCTGGCATGCACATGCTAGATTAAATCAATCAAATAATTTTAGTGATGCATATGACACATGTAGACAGACACCAGTACATACACCCTGTATGTATGTACAAGACTTGCTCCACCAGTTCCGACTAGCACACATAACATGCACATTATGCGACAAAACGGTACGCGAACAAGTACAGGAAAAGAAAGCAGTGAAGATGATTATAATAACGGTTACAATATTGATCTTCCCTTTTATTTCTTTTCTGAATTTCTCGATTTTGGAGACGTGTTGAGGATAGGATACACATCGTGTGCATAGACTCATTGCCAGACCGAGGAACAATGTCATTTATGTATTCAGAGAAAAATAATATTTTATTTTTTTATTTTAACTTTTAAAATTCATTGTCGATAATAGGAATTTGAAAACATTTTACTTAAAGCGTATGTGGAATTTAGATGATAGCATGACAATGAAGTGTTTGTCGCACAAAAAAGTTCTGAATAGGTAATTGTTCAGCCATTTCCTTGAGCATCGATAATTGCCTAATTACCTATGCTAAATTGATTTCGTTGAGGTGCTCCTTGCGTGTCTTCGCTGCATTTTTCTCCTCTGATCTCAATAAAGTTTTAGTTTGCTAATATCGATAAAATAGTCAAACGGATAAATGGTAAAAATGAATGCTACGTTTACAATGACTAATGTTGTATATCCATCATTACTATCTATGTACGAAACCGCCAACTATCTATCACTGAAAAATTTAGCTGCATATTTATAACATTATTTTAGTATCGGTACACATGCATAATATCTTAAGTTTCTATACGTGTGGACCATACGGTATGGTTACCGAAAAGTCTCCATAAGATAAAAACAAATATATTCACTGGTCAGGTGTGATGCAAGTGGTGTAACTAACTCACTTGTGGAGTCACTTTGACTTTCTATCTTGTCCCTGTCACGTAATGTACACAGTGACAGTTCATCGACATGGTATGAGCGGAAATCAATAACTACCTACACACCTTCTCGGTTTTCCGTAGAAATGTGTACGTAGGAAGGAAGACACGAACGATAAAAGGAGGTCCAATTATAGTTTCCAGCATTATTTAGTCTTCGAAATTCTGTGCATCCGATATGGAGCAGTCCTGTTCCTGCTGAACAGTGTACACGAACGCTTAAAATGGGTCTACACATGTCCATTGTTTTATAAACTACATCGACATTTTGATGTCCCTTTAACATTAATGTGAAGTGTAAATGTAAGCACATCATGCATATACAGTCGGGAAACCTTATTGGCGCAGAGGATCTATACGTACATAGGACTATTTATATCTATGTATGTAACTACATGCATGGCAGGCACAATTATATCTGTATATTTACCTATGAACTTTGTTTTATGTAGTAAATTCGATACAAAAATATATCGCTGTTAGGTGGTGTGTAATCCATGTATGTACGTCATTTTTAGGATTCAAGTTTTAAGTGTTTATTTTCGCATTTGATCTTCAAGTTCGATGTGACGAGAGTCCAAGAAGTACTGTACATATTTCCAAAATTCAGGTAGAAAAAATGTATGCAGTAGTAACGTTCTGACATTAACTCTTATTTCTTGTCAGTCATAAAGTGCAAGTGCATACATTAAATTTGTACGCTATTTTGAAATAGAAGCACTTTTTGCATGTGACCATCACTCGGCTATCACACGGTAATCAGAGATCCATCAGAGCACATTTGCACATAACCAACCCAGCTCGCTTAAAAAATAAACCAGCGCAAATGAAAACTTGTATGCTAATGTGAAAATAGGGGTGATATTGATAATGTCATTTATGCATACATTAATTCATCATAACAATCTGCATCTGCTTTTTAAAGAAACGAAGAATGTAAACTTCTCCCGTTGACGGAATACATTTTTGGGTGAGAACCCCTACAACAAACATTAAAAGTTAAGTTTTACTAGAGAATCCATGTTTTATAAGACACCGATGCTATTTACACCACATTAAGCTCATCGTCTTGGGCTTGGTTATTGATATGAAAATACATAACTGAATTCATGCATGTATAAATAAAAGATTTGTTCGGTTAGTTATGTGATAACCTACCAACCTAGGTCTATATTACATTACCGTTGTGTTAACCGTCGTGTGATATACACACGGCAAGTGAACAAGTTTTACTATCGTACGTCCTGCTGCAAATCATTTCACATGAAATACTGCATACCATCATCAGCCTACACACAGTCAGATCAGAATTTTATCTGCTTGCGATTATAGTAAACTGACGTATGTTCTCTCTAGCTTCTTACTCCTCCGACTCCAAAAGTGCTGATGTCCTACCGAACCAACATAAGAGTTCGCATGCCCTTGATCCAATAATACTTTTAGCTGGCTATTACACATATACCTATACAAAGACTCAAAAAGATAGTCACATATATAGTGCTAACTTACTAGCTCAGATCTTCATTTACTTCTTCTGATAACATTGGCCAGCATCAACACATTATACAACAGGAGCCTATATAATACCTACTTGCGCTCAAAGTCAGATGCCAATTGTTGGTGTGCTGTGCACTATGTGTGATGATGCTGCTGCTGGCAGTGTTTAAATGTCTCTCTACACCAATCCAACTCAATTCGTCTGTCAGCACAAATCGCAACAACAGCAACAACTTCAACATGTGTCACATCTCTAATGCTCATCCATGTAATATACATATATGGCACGGGATGCCGATACGTAATTAGAACTACTCTAGCAAATCCATAAAGCTACTTTTGCTCTGGCATAAATATTATTTGGCTTTTTCTGCATCCTTGCCTGAAAATTTACAACTTGTTTGAATTCCTATGCGAAGAATGTGACGTTATAAGTTAATGCACATTAACACATTACAGCATGGTCATATATACGAGCATAGCACATAAACTAATATGATGATGAGACACGTGTGGTACGACGGGTAATATTCCACTGATAACTAAAAAATTGCCCATAAATTTTTATGGAGCGATAGAATCTTCTGCTGCTGCTGTGTAAGCATCGTTAGCTTCCATCAGTTGCAATCCAGCTACCAGTATCATTATCGTGTAGGGGACACCATCGTGACTCAACTGAACACACTTTTAATTCTCTAATTTATCCCTTTCTCCGTGCAGTTTTCCTTGTTTTGTTTCCAAATAAAAAAATAAAGTATCTATCACATGCTTAAACTCTTACATAGTCAGCTACTGTCACTTTAACATGTCATCACCACAATTAATTCGCATTTTGCAAAATATGTCAAGCTTTTTATATACTTATATACTAACATAAGTGCTAACCCAGTGGTAATGTAATATCAACGTTGGGGAAATAGCAATAGCGAAAGCCTATATTTCAATAGCAAAAAATAAGGTTCACGTAGGTATACATGAAATTGACAACTATACAAGCACTTCAGCAGGCACTTATTTTTGCTCTACATAGCATGTGTGCTTACTTCCCTTTTGCTGTTGTGAAGATGAAATGATAAAACATTTGAACAAAACAGAATGTATATTAGGTATATTCATTTAGAATATGCAGATATAAACATAAGTGCCTCCTGTTCAGACAATACTTATGATGTCATTGTTGTCACTAAATTATAGGTTAAACTGACAAGTTATTTATTTTTTGCGTTTTGTACTATTTTTTGTGTTACAAAGGTGTGATTTTATGTTCTTGCACCTTTAGTTTAATTAAAGTACTACGTGTACAATTTTGAGTATATACATATTACACACAACATAGCATAAAGCTTAAGTCATGGCCACCCAACACTTGTCAGCTTTTCTAATTTACTTTTCCATTTACCATATTACATATTAAGTTTCCGTGAAAAATTAGTATCATTTTATCCATGCATATTCCTATATTTATAAAAGTTTAAAAATTTCATCTCCCATGCTACTCTAATGTTCCATGATCATCCACAAATGCTATATGCTTTCATTATCTATCATACGAACATCAACTAGGATTTACTTAAATATAATTTACATTGCTATATGACAGAATCGGTATGCCCATTTTCTGTGAAAAGGAAATGGAAACCTCAATTTATTTTAGAGAAGCTGTAAAAGGGTGAAATGTGTAGTGCAGGACCGTATCTAAAAGGAAAAAAGCACCCCAACTGCCTACCAAACTTGAAAATTACTTTGTTCATCAACTCCGCTGTAGTGGCAGTGCGGTGACGGAGCACAGCGTCTGTTTGAACTCGGAGGCAAATAGAATTGTACAACCACTTCACATCATCCATGGTGAACGTATAATATATATCACCGTCGTCGCCAACCTATCCACTAGTCTGCAAATCATATTACGCTTCGGTGATTCCATACAAACAGAATCACTTTAACAAGAGAAAGCTGCTATATTACTGTATGTAGGAAGTAGGAGGGCAGTAACTTTGCTTACGATAAAATACGGCAAAAGAGTTCAAATCAGGCACTGAAGGAGCATACTTGCCATACGTGGGCTGGTAGCACTATTTATCGTTTTAAAAACTGCAAACTTTTTTTTTCCTTTTTGCTAGAAAAGGTAGTTTAAAACCAAGAACTACGTATATACAATATAGTTGTCGTAATGCGCTGATTCAACAGTATTGCCCATAATAACCCTACTTATAGGAAGTGCTTTCTTCTCTACATATAATAAATGCATATCCATCGTTTCCTTTAGTTAGCATAAGAACAGTCTAGACACTATGTAGGAAGCCCTAAAGTGACTATCGGACTTTTAGCAACCTGTATAATGCCTTTTGTCTAAACCTCGCTCAGGTGAGATATTCAGATTTGATTTATTGTGGATGCAATGTTTGAATCCAAAGCTTTGCCATCAATAGGTCGTGACACGGTGAAAATTCCATGGCCCATGCAAGGCACGTTCGTAGAAGAATAGGAATCATTACATACTTACATCATGTTTGTGAAGGAACAACAGAACTGCTGGTGCACATAAGACTCTTAATTTTCACAGTATAAATTCGTTTAAAGGTGCGTTCTCAAATGCTTGTGTGGAGATTACGGGAATCCTTATAATCCTTTGGGAGGAAACATGAACGTATGAATGCACTTCTGATGGCATTCAACTAAAGAGAAAGGCTGTAGTGGATAAGCACTCCATCCATAGGAAATAATTATTTTATATTCCTAACAAACTCTTCCAGTCCTTCTTTTACCATCATAACCATTTCGGATTGCACGCTACACCAGCCTCGCTTTCACTTTATCCTTTACATACTGAGTAAGTACTTCACTTCAAGGCTGACTCTTTTTATTTTGTTTCGAGGGGAGAAAATAGTTGCAGATACTACCTTGAAGTATAAAAAAAGTGAAGACTAGTGAAGTTTCAGCAGCTCGCTTTCTGTATTATAAGCAAGATTATTTTGTACATAAGACAGCCATCACCAGCATGACGACGCGCGAGACGATGACGAGAGCAATGATGATAATCAACATCGGGATGACTAGTAGCTCTTACTTTTTTCAAGGAGGGAACTCGCATAAAAGTGAATATTGAAACATGAAAAGGAAAACACTACTCCACGGCTAGCACTAACATGCCAAGGCTCTCATTCGTCTACGCTCCGCTTTTTTACAGATGATATGATGATGGTGGTTGGTGCTGGTGAAAGTGCACAAAGGGAAGAAAGAAAGTAAACTCATGTGAATGCTTTTTTTCTGTTCACCAATACAACAACCGAACATGTTTTTATCTAGTCGTTTTAGTAATGGTGTCCTAGCGTTTTCACGAACCAAAAAAGAACACAGTTTTATAATATACCACCACCACATTTATTCTGTCGAATATAGTATAATGTAACCTTATTGTATAACTCCACCAGTACCAACACTTTGCAAACTTTTCTCATGGGATTTAACAGTCAGTCAGCAGTAGTGCGGTATTAGCCATATGTAGGCCCATAACTAGTCAGTCAGTTTTTCTGGTGGTTCGTGTGCTCTCCTATTGGCACTCTAGGCGTGTGGTGGTGGGTACCACCAAAACTTATGTATGCTTTCAGAAAATATTGACTGTACTTGTACTTACTTAGCACTAATAATCATACATCCTGATATGGGATAAGAAAGAAAACGAAAGGAGACGAAATGCATGAAAAAATAAAAAAAAAATACCTGCCTGGTTCAAATTTTTGGCATGATATTGTCAAAATGTGAATATGATAATGTACACTTTTCTCCATGTACTATATACATATGTATTATCATTATTTTAGACAACCGGCTAGGCTTTATCATTAAATGTATAAAGTATGTCGTTTTCTTACCCCTTACCTACGTGTACGGTAATATACGAACGCATTGTGATAAAAATAAGTTTGGTGGTGATGATGGTGGTGCTTGGTGCTGTGCTAATAGAGGGAGAAGAGGGAAAGGAGTAAAGTAACAACAGTCAAAACAGGGAAAAGCCGAGCTGTGTGTGCTTACTTTTGCATGAATTGTTGTTATACATACAACTTATTATGTACGTATGGAAGATTTTTTTGTTATAATATCAATGTATCACAGCTTCTTTCTTCCTCCCTCTCTCTCACTCACTTTCTCTCTTTTCTCCCTTTCACTTTCCATTCTCTCAACAACTCCGCGTGGCGTCGATCTCATCTCTCTCCCACTCTTCTTTTTTGCTCCTTATGCATTCTCTCTCCACCACCAACACTGGTTACTTACTCCTCTATTACCAAAAACTCATAATAGCTTACTGTTTCTGACGTAGACGTATCTATACCCCCGTAGTACGTGGCGTTTATGCTTGTTTGAGTGCGCCGTGTGTGTGTGTGCACCAAATATATACTTATGCAACAACATATCTATTTGGACTGTTCCGTTTGCTGTGCTAGTAGTAGTCTATTAAATACAAAAGATCCCAAAAAGACAGGCAAGCATGTAGTTATACCTATACGGTTTACTTACTTTTACTTACAAATGGTACCAACAAAGCGGAATGTATGGTCATGTAACGAGAACTCGAACTCTTACTTTTCCCACACACCAACATAGAGTTATAAGTTGTTATATAGTAAAGATAAAATAAAGTCCTTTCCTGGAAGCTTTCTCTTTTCATATTGTATATACCAGAGACAACTATACATATTTATGATCAAGCTTCTCATCTTCTCTTATTCTCTCGCAGTTCAGACAGAAGATGCTAAGAAATCCACAGTAAGAAATGTACCAAAGTCTGGTTGCGTTTGTACTTATAAGTCCCCCTTTCCCTTTATTCAATAGCTTTTTGAGGAGCAAAGAACAGGCAAGTTTTATACTGACTGAGAAACATCGTAATGTTGAATGTACATTACTTTTCCCGATTCATTTTCTTTTCCTTAGGAAACCAGTGCGAATAGATACACAGCATATTATTCGCTCATGTGTGTGTGTATGTCTGTCTACTTTTTTCTCTTTGTACATACTTGTTAGAGAATCTCACGACGAAACCATTTAAGTTTAAACATACAAAAAGTAAAGAAATAGAGAGACGCTGAATTTCGGCTTTGGGGAAGCTTGTAAATCAGAGAAAAGAAAAAAAAGTTCATACACTTGCCTGCCTGGTTCATACATGCCAACTCAACCAAGCCAAGTTAGGTAGATTTTCGTCACCAATAATGCTTTTAAAAATTGTCGCCCGTTTCCGGTCGTGGGTATTCGTTAGTCAATTCTTATTATACACTTGCATGATTACGGATAGATTTTTTTGCTTTTCTGATATATTCATATCTGCAAAGAGAAAGCTTGTTGAATCTAAACAAAATCACAAATAATAATGGTAGATTGTGCTATGCTCATTCTGAAACATGGGAAATGACGACTATACTGTATTTTCTTATCATTATTGATATTCTCATTCCATAAAAAACTCAAAAAGATATGTGGTATTATTTTTCTCCATCATGGTACTAAAACTCATATTGTACTGTGTCATAAGAGAGTTAAGCTGCCTTATTAACTCCACTTTGCAGTAAAATACAAACAAGAATCAATATCAGGAGCGTGCTCCGGTTTCCCCTGACGTGTTGTATAGGTATGTATATGTATTTATGCTTTAAAAATAATGGCGTGACAAACTTTTTTTTGCATACAATAAGTTTTCTGAGCCGAGTTCGATACATTCAAGTAAACCTACAACATTATTATTTATGCATAGCTAGGTAGATGCACATACATACAATTCAGTTGTGGGCAAATTACATGCGGGAACATGCATGGCTCATTATTTCAGCATTTGTGATTATTATAATAATGCTCTGCGACAACAGAAAAGTAATGATTGATCTGGCAAAACTTGAGACAACTAAATACAAACAGAATTTTCTGTTCTCTGTTCCTTCTCGCTTCTTCCATACTAATCGCTTAACAGAGCGAATACGAAAACCACAAGTGAAAGATCATGTATTATTTTTTCGGGTACCGTCATCGACTTTATTAAACCCACAAGATTTTCATCGTGCTTTGTGTTTTACTCGCTTTCTGCTAGTTTGCTTGCATGTTGTAGCAGCACAGTGCACAATAGGTAATAATAAAAGTAGCCTGTCAGCGAGAGAGCGGTTCGCTTCCTGGTAAACAGAACCTACAATGACGAAGGAGGACCTCAAAAGAAGAGAAGTTCTCTTTGATATCGTGTAGCTTTTTGCTAGTTCGCTTGATGTTAACATGAGCTATCACATCACACACCACCAAACAAAAACGGAACGGAACAAGAAGAGCATTTCATTGAACTATCAAGGTCTTTATAATATTTTTTTCTAATAAAACGTCTTGCTTACAAGTTTTGATGGTGCTGCATGCATTGCTCGGTTGGCTGGTTGGTGAATGACTAGTCGAGCTGGTTAAGGTTACATTTTTTCAGTGGAGATGCACATAATACACGAATACTAGTAGGTATGCTTACGATTTTCATAAACTAACAATAAGTCGTGTAATAACGTACAAAATCTTACACAGGTAATAATAAGTTTTGTACTTGCTCTGCAGTGAGCGATGATCCATAATACAGACCATGTATGTTTGTATGTATTCATAAAACTACAAAACTAGCACACTTATATCCTGTATACGATTGCAAGAGAAGTTCTTGTAGAGTAAATCAAAAGGAGGGACTATAGGGACATTGACTGTTTTTAGTTATGCTTATTTTTGCTTTTAGTGCTGGTCCCGAATGAACGAGGGGACTATGCTGCACAGAGCTATAAAATAACTCGGTTGTTGATGGTGGTTGAATTCTGTGGTCAGGCGCGTTTTGGTTCTGTAGGCGCATGTATAACTATGTACAGCAAAAAAGGAGTACGCACATTGGCAAACTTACAGCAACACACACCGTTCCACCATCGTCCAACACCACCACCACCGAAAAAACCGTTATGCGCGTTCTCACTCACTCTCTCCCTCTGGTATGACGGTGTGGTGTGCAGCGTGTGCATTCAAGATAATGCTCTGAGGTATGTTAAGATTCTCATTTTTAGTGCTAGTTGGTCTGCAGAAGTAAGTTGGTATGCAATTTTTGTGTACCACCTGTAGATGCACCGTGAATTACGATTGAAATTTAGAAATGAATCTAGGATAAAATATTTCGTCATATATGCCACAATTTATTCATATGTCTATTCATTAAAGGTCATTATTACTGGAATTTGTGGCATTTCATTACGAAAAGATGCTTTTGCCATTTCCACTTTTGTACCCTAATGATGAGTAAGCTTTTAAAATACTTGATCACATTAGATAAGTGACTGTTACGATTACATAATAGGTTTAATTGACGCGTAAAAGTTATTATCTCACCTTTTGTAAAAGATGAGCACCTGAATATCCAGAGTTATAAGTATAGACCTCCAGTTTATATCTTTACTCCTTCATTCAGGGAAATCGGTGATTCGTCATCGTGTTGTTGGATCAGCTCAGACGTCAGACATCATTGCCATTTCAGTTGCCTACATACACATATCCAGACAAACATAATATTCTTGAAGGTACTTGATGTTATCTGATAAAATATGTGTAATAGCTAAAGTAAAACTAAACCATGGGACGCCATTAAACCATACATGAACTTTTCGGTATGTAGTACTCCCACGAATACACAAGAGTTTATAAATACATATATGTATACGTACTTGATGTAGTACTTGATAATAACTGTTAAATTATGTTTTGCTAATGCCAGCTGCTTGACTGTACAAACCTACCGCAGTTTCATAAAAATATTGTGAAACGTTTCAACGTTTGTATACTAGACTGCATTTAGGTATAGACTGTACAGTATAGGCAGATGATGATGGATGGATGGATGGATGATGTGGAGGTGGCCAACTACGTCAGAGAAAAGTGACACCAAATGCCGACGTAAAAAAGTCATTTCTGTCTTTAAACATTGAGTAGGACTGGAAAGCTCCGGGTTGAAGGGAAAGGCATTTGCGACTTTACCAATGTTTGTGTGTGTAGATTGTAGATACTAATGCCTAATGATATCTACAAAAGTAGCATCATAGTCATCTATAAAGTTAATAATCACGGTATAATCTTTCAGAACGAACTATAAAAAAGTTTTATGCTTGTTTGGCTGATGTTAACCAATAAAAATATCGTTCGTTTGAGAAGTTTTTATGATGACACTTGGGCAAGTTATATGTGATACGTACAAATCTTGTTCTAAAACTTCCACTTTTCATCAGTCTACTTACTGATGTAAGTGTAATTACTTAGTAATTAGTTAGTGCATAAGAAACTAGTCAAATGGATGGTACAAAATAAGAGGTGTACAAGAATCTTTTTACGCATATCTCATTCTCCTTTTTGGATTTTTTAAAATTAAAAAGTTGCATACTGTGAATGGATTTTTGCATCTATGTATGTTGGAAGGCACAAGGGATTTTTAATAGATATTGTCATTTTTGGAAAATCTATGCATTGGGGTATCCATTCATAAACTATTTTGCTAATTTTCCTCCCTCATGCTCCTACAACTCCTCCACAATTATAAAATCCTTTCTTTCGTCATCCATTTTCCACGCTTGCATGTAATATTCCACCTGCAGTATATACTGTGCGTGTATCTACACGAGTTCATATAATAATGACTATCCATTCACCTTATCATTATCGTCAGATATTAGAACGATATCTGATACGTAATACCTTTTTGTCTCTCTCTGTACCCAAAAATGGAATACATGCAACATTACAATATGTATTACATATTATAGAGATGTTCATTTACTAGCAGTGATGATGATTATAGGAAAGCTGCTGGTGCAACAAAGGTTTGCGTTGTGTGAATGTGCCTTTGCTCTCTACTGCTACTCACTCGCTTTACCACCACCACAATTCCCTCTTATTTCCCACCTACCACTTCCGTCCTCATCCGACCTACCGACAAAAATCTTCACACAATGTGATGTTATGATGTTGCAGCTTGCTTACTTACTTCTGCTGCTGTTGTTGCTCCTCAGCAGATTTGACTTGACTCACTCAAAACAGCAACACATAAAAGCCCTACTCATCATCGCATCGTGAGGCTCATGATGATGATGATCGCCCTCCTCCTCATCATAACAACACCAACAACAACGGTAGTAGCGGTAACAGAAGCCAATCTGATGTGCATAGGTAAAAATGCTTCTGGTGTAGTTGAAGATTATTTAGGCATACCTACATATATTCATAATATAGGCGGTAGGTATACAAGCATCATGCATGGTTTGCGTTCATAACGTAACAATATTATTACCAACTTACTATTACACAAACCTTATGCACCTTTATACTCTCAGTATCTTAATTCTGGCTGTTTGCATGCATTTCGATTCTTTCAAATGCAGTGAACTTTTAGCAAAAAAATGCGTTCGTCGTTCGTCCATCAACCGTTCATTCCGTTCCCTCTTTAGTTTTTCGCATATGCATGCAGACATCAATGTGGACATACACAGTACAAACTTAATACTCACTTATCTAGTGCAGATGTACACACTTACATAGGTAGATATGATTTTCCATACAAATACGATATCATGCGGTGTTCATGCCATGCTTATTATTTTTCAGCTATTATTATAACGTTATGTTGTTTCTATTCCATTTCAAACAGATAAATTCATGCATCATCTTAACCATTTTCTGCAAGTTTGTTTTTTACCCAGTCACTAGAGATGAGATTATGAAAAACTGAGCAAATAATTTTGTTTCTCTTTTAACATAATATAACCCTGCAAAATGGGAGTTTTATCAAGTTCTTGTTTGCTCTTGTTTGTGCTTTAAATATATGCCAATGTATTTACACATAATCTTCTCACAGAGCACAACTTTTTTGCCACCACTACCAAAAAATGCACCTCTTTTGCAAACCAATATAATAAACGATAACATTGAATTTTTCTGTAAATGTCATTCACTGTCATTCTACTTTGTTTGTCAATCTATTTCCGTGGATAAGCTACTATTCATTTGAAATTTGTAAAGAATTCTTTACTTTTAAACAATTTTCCACAAACATTTCAAGCTTTAGTCTTTTCAAACACCAAACCCAACTGATATTTCTTTCTACTTTGTTGCATGCTGTATATTGCGCAATATTTTTTTCAGGTGAACGAGACAAAAAGTTACAAACCTGTGCAAAAAGATTGACTCGGTCGGTACACTTGCTACCTTTTCTAGAGTATTATTATTTGTTAGAGATTTTCATTTTTCTTCCTGCGTCTGACAGTGCTGTGTTCTTTTTGTTCATATCAGTCCATCACATCATCATGTACTAAAACACCCAATAATATATTATGCATGTACATAGGTAATGCATGGACCGTGTTATGTCTACTTGTTGTTTGTTCTGATCTCTTTCTAAAACCCAATTTCAACCAACTGATTTGTATTACTACCATTTTGTCAGTAGTCTCTGACTGGCAGTGTCGCAATTGTTCACATCGTTTACTAAAACCGTCAGCCACGGGTACGAGCATAGCATATTTTTATTTGTGTCTGAGATTATGATAATTTGTAAGTACTTTTCATAGATATGTAATATAGACACAGTTTACACCATACGAAATCATGGAATACTAATATTGAAGTGTGTTTAAGGAGTGGAGTCGACTGAAGGCGATGGTGTTGATCATGAAACATTTTCAAGTCTGAATTTATGCTTATCTTCTTACATTACATTGATTATTAGGTGGAAGCAGTGCATTACTTTTAAAGGGTCTCGGGTTATCTAATTGCACTTTATTTCCATTGATGAATCTACCTAGGTACTACATAACTTATGTACCTTCTCCATAATACATAAGTTTTCATATTATTGCTGCCGTAGTACTTTTGAACTAAATGAGCTAAATCATATCAATGCATTCATTAATTATTATTATTATGATATGATACCTGTAGTAATATCTGTAGCGTGTGCTTTTTAAGTACTACAAATAATTTTTCACTTCCGTTGGTAAATAACAAATACATGAAATAGAATGCATGTAAAATATTTTATGTACATACATTGCCTTTCAATTCTCCATTGCTAGCAACACATTTACCTATCTAGTTTTGTAGCAATACATATTATATTCAGCATATCAGGAGGGAAATTTTTACACCCATTTCGTGGAAAGTCCACATAGCTTGATAATAATGCTCATAGTTAATACGTCGGAGATGGTCTTGTCTTGATTATCCTTGTGATCCGATCCGACAAAGCAGAGAGCTCTGGTGAACCAGTGAAACTGCATAGTCTTATTTTGATGCTTTTTCAGGATGCAAAAAAGAGAAACCCTCCTGACTTTTGAGAATGATGATCATGAGGATAGGGGAATATTTCAGATTTTTGAGAAGGAAAGAACGCAGGCGCATGATTTTTTCATATGGAGGGTTGTGTATGCAGTATGCACTACTACTGTGCCTGAGCATCAGATCAGTCAGTATGAGATCCCGTGTTATGTCGTGTTCTATAGTATGAAAACGAAAGACACACATTCTCGCATTCAAGTAGGTACATGACAGGCCATGGAAAATGCCCTTTAGTTTTTATGACGTTACTTTTTCTACCACGCTAAATCAGCGTTTGTATTGTTTTTATTTATGTTCACAAAAATCAGAGGAGAGAGAGAGAGGCGGAAGGTGTCCATGAATTAATTCATGAAGTACACATGCCTAAGCATCACAGTGACAAAAGCGTAATAAATAGCACAATGCAATGCGTCATAATCTCTTGTGATCTGATCATTACCTATTATATCACTTCACCATCCTCGTCATTCCCAATAACCACAGCCGGTTCCGCTTGTGCATTGAAGAATGAACGATCCAATATGTTGTCGTGAATTGGCAACAAATTCATGGAGTGTGGTACTCAATGAGCTTTCTATAGACTATACGCATACATTATAACTGACAAAAATATAGCATACTGGCTTACTTTATGACAGGTATGTGTAGACATGTGCATATGAATCCATAGTATAATTTTCCCTTTTGTTTTTATGACTTTGAGCTTTTGGCATTGGCACAAAATAGTGTAGTAATAAGAGAGAATGGCCATTCCACTCACAAATATAATCAGATTATTTAGTTAAAAGTTATAGTAAAAATATGTTCCAGGAGAATCGTTGGTTGGTGGTTGAATGAATATGCAAAAACAATTATTACACAGATTGCCTACCGTTTCCAATTCAATTACACCGAAGTTGTTCACCGTACTATACATGTAGACGTTGACATCTTAAGTATGTATTATAGTTGTTGTATCTTATGTAGTGCAAAACAAACTTCGCAAGTATACCTTAGATGTTATTTTCCCGAGCTGATGTTAGCTGAATTCGTGGATCAACTTCACTTGGACGGGGATGCGCAGATAAACGTTCCAAAGCGGCCAAAGATTATCTTGACTGGTTTATCTCCACACTCGTTATAGATTACGCGCATCCGGCTCTTAATGTGGTCTGGTCGCCGTGATGAATAATTGCGCATACACAGGTAGAATATTATTGGAAAAGACACAAAACCAACTATGACAGAGTATTCCTATACCTTCAATCACTTATTATTAAACAAGTATCCTTTGCAACAAGGTACACAGACAGAGAAGGACATGGATTTTTGGAAAATTGTCCGTTTATTTTTAAGGAAGCTGTATGATATTTCTGCACGTAAATTCAAATCAAGCCTAACAAATGACACTAATCACGTCAAGTAGCGAGCAAGCGATATATAAACTATGAAAAACATTAAAATTCAACTCAATGGATGTATAAAACACAAACATTTCTTAAATAAAAATAAGAGTTTATTCGATGGTGACTGGCAAAATTTGCGTAGCAAGCACATAGCAGGACGCACGTCTTGGATAATCAACACTAATTTTATTGTTCACTTTGACAAAACGTACAAATTCCTCTTCCCTCTGATCATGTTCATACCAATCATATCCTTGTAAATATTTATGCTATATTTCTCTCTTCCTCATTTTCGTCCCAACATCCATCGGATCACTTATTACTTTTTAAGAAAAATGTGCATAGAGCAAAATGCACGAACCGTACGTACACAATCACACTTTTTCTTTGAACTTCTTGGTTTTTATATTTTATCTTTTCTGTTGACTCGGCCGTCGGTCGGTATGCAATGCTACATTTGAAGTAGGCACATCACAACATCATCATCATCGTGCACGGTAAATGTGATGTGTGAGATGCTGTTGCTGATGATGAGTCTGCAACACAAGGAACGATAATATTCGAAATAACGACGACGTTCCTCCTGCTAAATTGATGATGATGATGATTTTCTCTCTGCTTATTCTTCTGTTTTCTACCTATATATTATTGATAGCACGGAGCTTTAAGGTGAGTTAGAAAAGATTCTTCTCTTTTTTCATATTACTTATTATTTTTTTTCAGTCAGTCAAACAAAAGTGGAGAGAGAGAGATGGGATTCGATGCGAGCGAAAGGAGAATAACACACAGACAGGCCAAGAGTGAAGATTTGAAAGAAGTCGAAAAGAGAGGAGAACCTGCAGCAAAACTCTGTCTGCCTCTCATATTATTATTATTATTATTATTATGATTATAGTAGTACACACATTCTTCCCTTTATTTCGCTATTCTAGTAGTAAAACTGTAGTATTTTGTGTGAACGTATTCCCTTGCTTTGTAAAAGGAAAATTGTATTCTCTTCTAGCTCTTCTCTGTTTGCTCCTCTCGCTACCAGCTAACTCACTACTACTGCTACTTACTCCTCGTACTCGCTCTCTTCTTCAGTCAAAATTTTCAGTTCACTCAGAGTCAGAGACTTTCCAACAACGAGAGCGCATATACAAAATCATGCATACTTAAATTCACGTACATGTACATACACAACACGGTCAAATATATACCAACACAGTAAAACATTGTCATTAGTAGCATATCCAAAGGTATATACATATTGCACGCAGATACCTATATAGTTCATATATGTATGTATGTATTACATATTATGTAGTTTACTAGAAAAGCGTAAGGTAGTATGAACAGTAGTAGTGGTGAGTGTGGGCATACATTCAAGATACAAAGGGATATAGGCTCAGGTTCGGTTCTCGTAAGAACGAAAGGGGCACACACAGAGAAACAAAAAACGACATAACTATACTAGGTGCTTTTCACAGTGTATCTGATCTGTGCTCATACAGAAGTTTCAGCATTTTTTTTCATTTGGTTGTATACCCATACGTACGTATATATACCTACTCATTCTATCTATCGCTTTTCTTATGTGCATCCCTCATCGTAATCATTATATACCTCTTTCCTATAATAATATTGCTCTTATATCTATTTTTGTTAGCATCCTAAATGTGAATGGGTTTCCCTGTAGTGTGGAATATGTAGTAGTATATGGTAGTTGGTGTTACACGTTCTTTTTTAGCTGCCCATGTCTGGTACAAGAAGAGGCAAACACATTTTGATGAATACAAGTGTATGCCTGCTAATGTCTGCTTTGCTCGCTTGTCAGTGTGTCCTTTGCATGGATTCCACCTAACGTTGACGGGGTTTTCCTTTACCTTTACACGTTCCCCTTAATACGAACTCACAATACCATCGATGATACGGTGGTGGTGGTACAAAGAGAAGAGAATGGCATATAGATGAAACTGCAGACAACAGAGAGACTGTGTACATCCACTAAAGCTAGTTGAATATTTGCTGTCAGTTTTTTTTGTTCGTATACCTACATACCTTTAGCTTTTCATACAAGTAAAGAGATTTACTTTTAATGTATTAAAAGGAAGAAACTAGAAACTATATATTCTTTGAGAGGCGAGAGCACAGTTCTTCTTTGCATACTTTTTTATTCTTTCCAAAAGCTTACTCATTCTCATATTTTTGGGTACAAGGAAACTAGGGAGTTGTAGAGTGAGGTCTCTCTCCACTCCACTCACTACTACCACCATTACATGAAGTGAACACCCTAACGATTTTGTATGAATTGTGATGGTGGGAGCTGCTGCATACATACTAGCCACTCACTCTAGCTAGACTATCATTCTCTCCTTTTGTGTAAGGTTTGCTGGTTTTGAACGGAGCTGAATTAGTGAATGAGACAGATCGGACGAATGCACATGTACATACATACATAATAATAAAATGTAATGTTTTGCATGCAAGCAAGCTTCTAACTCCTAACTAAGCAGCACGACAGGATAACGTAACGTGCCTATTTGATATGAAACATTGCTTATAATAATAAATAAATATATTAAATATGTACGTACATACATTTTATTTTAGTTTTAGTTGTGTAAGGAAAAAGTTTCTCTCTTATTCTCATCCTTTTGTATTGTGTTTATGTATTTGTATTGTTGCTTAAATCGAAGCCTGCTCCCACCACCGCCACCAAACAACAAACCAAAATGTGTGAGACTACGGTGTGAGTGTGTGGCGTGTGGAATATAATGTCAAACAAGAGGAAGGAGTAGTAGTAGCAGAGAGGAGAGAGGAAGAGAAAAAAACTAACCACAGGCTACATAACTATATACACATAGAACATAATATACCTCCTTCTTTTACCCAGTACAAACAAGAAAGGAGGATACCTCTGGATGTACACCTACATAATATGTAATAAGTAGTTGTAATAATATATAGTTCAACAAAGAACAAGAAATCATATTGATGAGAATTAAGCGAAGCTCTTTTTATGCTTTCAACAGCAGCGACTAATATACCTAAGCTTGAGTAGTAGCTCATATTATAGAAATCATCGTAAAATTTGGAGATGTATTCATAGTTTTTAGAGACTTTTGCTACAAATATGCATAGGTAATTACCTAGCTATCTGTATAATTTTAATATATGTATGTAATTCTATTAAACCAACATATACTAGCGAGATGTATGTATTCTGATTATGCCGTTGCGTTGGTGTGATGATCAGGGAGTGTTGGTATTGAATGGGGGGTGACTAATATAATTTACGCAATTTTGCAGAACCATGAATTTCTTCATACGTTAGGTATTTCAGGAATCGGCCCGAATACACTTGTTAATTATCATGAGTGTACGAACAATAGATATACCAGCATAAAATATATACTAATTCTAGACTAATTTTCATTATTCAATAATTATCAAAATTTTAAAACATTGTAAAAGATTTATGGATAAATTGAGGGGAGCTCCCCTCCCACAATGACCACAACTATTGAGACGATAAAGGGATCTACTGCTTATGTAACGGTGAAAAGCTATAACGTCTGTGCCGTGACAGGTCACAACAAATTTTAAGCTTGAATTGAAATATTACCATTACTACTTTCCTCGACTAACAGGTCACTGCACCGCCATTACCTCGTTGTCTGCTCTGTTGCTCGTTCCAGTCCTTATATGACGTTTATGTACAGCGCTTGCAGTGACAAATGTAGCATACCCAAAAATCTTTGTGCTCTCCACTGACTTGTACTTTCCTCGTCTGCCGTAGACATGTTCCTTTCTCGTACCCTTTTACTACTCTCGGGCCTTCAAGTGCACATGTAGACCCCTTTTGGCATTTTGGGTTATAGGTGTTCCAAGTTCCAACAACTAGTAGCAAAATCTCCCAAGAAAATGAACAAAGTACTGTATGTACATAGGATCCAGCACTGGGAAATGTACTGGACTCTTAGATCTTTCTATGCTCTGTCTGGGGCCTTGCAACGGTCTTCACTTGCGTAACATGGAAAATGTTCGATGCAAACTAGAAATCAAGACGGAGCATAGAAGGTAGAGTTCCAGTTGCTGCTGATGGCTTGAGTGAGAGTAACATGTACCTGCTTTGTTCACCCACCGCTGGTGCTTTGTGGTTATCCATCGACTCCACTCTACAGTGTGCCTCGTTCCATATTGTAAATACATGCATACGGGCCAAATAAGTTGGGGAAAACGGTTTGAAAACAGGGAATAATAATATCATCATCAACATCATCGTCATCATATTTCCCATTTTACAAGCGACGATCTTGAGGAAAATGTGTACATGTAGAGCTATGCAATGAGTAGTGGAATAGGTAAGTATGTTTATGCTTGTAGTACGTATGTACGTACATGATATCTTGTATCTATAAAATTATATAAATTATACATCATCATGTGTCTACACATTTGATCAACTATACCAGCAGAGAATATCGACTACTAGTAATACGTAATATTATATAAGAGATTTTTTACTACCAAAATGTTTACTACGGATATGGAATACAATAATGTGTGTAAACATGCAAGGAATATCTATTGGCATTCCTATGTTTTTTCTTGCACACACACAACATATTAAGCAGCTGTACACGTACAAAAGGGAAGACGTTTTTACACACGATATCAGAAGAACTCTGTTTTTTATGGTTATACCTATTAAAATATGTACATTATTGGTGGCTTACTACCAAGAAGAAGAATTAGATATGAGGTTCATGGGATCCTTTAAGTTGCACACTTGCTTGCGGAGGTGTATTCTGGTGTGTGCGTGTGTAGTGAAGTGGAGTATTGCATTTGATGAGGAGCGAGAGAGGAGCAAGAGCAACCCAACAGATCTTGTGAATGTGTTATTCCATGTCCTTATGGGATACTACATGGAATTACACAAAGGAGAGAGATAGCACCACCAAAAGCAATATTCCTATTAGTACGTAGTTACTACAACAGAACACAAGACACACTGCACAACGCAACGGTAACAACAGACAGAGCAGCATAATAATATATAACTATAGAACCAGCACATAAAACGAGAAGCCTTCATATTATTTCATTGTGCGCTGTGGGATGGCTTTACTACTACTCTTGTGACTGTGACACGGTCAAAATCGTGTGCTGCTGCTTCTCTGCGCTAGAAAATTCTCACTTGCTAGTTTATTAAAAGAAGCGTATTGCTTTGCTATATATTACTACGTATGTAAGCAGCGTAAGTAAGCGTAATACTACCTATACGTAACTTTTTTACTCATTTAGAAAAGACCTTTGTTGGACAGGGATAAGTAGCCTCCTTGAAGGAGCGAGCGTGTGAGCTCAAATGAACGATACGACAATACAATAGTTTGCATGATAATCACGATTTTGATGACGATGACCAAAGAAATATCATCAAAACTAAAAAGGAGTTTTACCAAACTTACGAATACTACACTTGACGAGACATGTAGATATGGCATGAATGCATGGACAAATGCAATATTTCCCTTTTTTACATTTTATCATTCTTTTTTATTTTTCACTGCAATTATTGTCGGTATTGCTGGGGTTGGTATGCAATGTTGGCGTATATAGCATGAGATGATTATTATCCGTTCGTGTGTGCAACTATTCGCTATGCAATAATAGTAAGCGAGATGCTCCTTTTTCCACCACACAGTTCAGTGCTGAAATAATTCTTCCTCTTCTTTTTACTTTTTACTTTGTAATTCAGAATTTTTCTGATCTTACATAAATATGTACATACATACAAACTGGTCGCTTCGTTTATAACTTGTAATCTCTAGATGGTTTCATGCAATTCGGCAACAGTTTTAGATTTGAATCATAAGCAAGTAAGCGTCGTCGTATCGTAATCGTTGCGAGAAAGAGCAGGCCAGCAGATCAGAGCGCAGAGAGGAGAGAAGGGGATAGTTCATGCTTGTTTTGTTATCATTTTTATCATCACATCGCCACCGCCAACTCCACAACTGCCACTGCACTAAACTACCTACTAATACTAACCACCACCATAACCAAAGTCAATATATAGATGCAATGTAGTATGGAATCACTTATTATGCATTTACTTACAATTCACCACCACACCATTTCCATCAAAAATAAATATATTAGGCACTTTTCACAGTTCACCTTTTATTCTCCTCGGTCCGATCGCTTTGTTCGTATAAAAGTGTAATCATTTTGTAATCGAATACATATCTGTGTAAATGTGCACAGCGTAAACCATTTGTTCTCATTAATGCTAGCTTGCACAGATGCATCCAGATTATAGTGTATGTAGAGCAGGATTATTGTCAAGACATTATTCGTTTCATCTACACAGCTGGCAACAATAAAAGACGACACGGGCATGCAGTTGATATTCGGAATTTTGATGCATAATTTTCATTAGAATTGCTTAATAATCCCAAGCTACTTCATTCGATTTTGTGCAATAACCATTTATACACACAACATTTTAAAACTCAAGGAAAAGCATATAATGGACAGCAGAAAGTATCCATAAGTTCATGTAAAAATGATGCATAATGAAAGTAAAATCGTACATAATATAAGTAAATTATCGTTTCATATAAGATTTTATTGAAGCCACTAGCTACTTGATAAGACGCCAATAATCAATGTACATTTTATGCAAGTGAACATTGTACACCGTATACACAAGAAATACATTGCCGGGTAGATTTTAAAAACGCATAATAACGAAGCACATTCGAGGAAAAAATACTCTCTATGAACAGCAACCGGTGGTGTTTCTTCTAATTGTATATAGTGCAAATGACAGCTCGTTCAACAGGAATAAAACGGAGGGAAACAAAAAGGCTTAATTTCCTGTGCTGGTTATCCATAATATACTCAACTAATCTTTAAAAATCTCATCTATTTGTTAAACCATTGTAGTTTATGAATGCTATATTTTCCGGGGTTATAAACTCAATTGACTTTCTCATTGGCAAGATTTAAATTATTTAAGGAAATGATAGAAAATATATTCTAATTCACGTACTCTTGACTCTCCAGCATTCTTTTGGAATGTTCAATATTACAAATTCTCGCTTCAGGATTGACCAATGCTTTTCGTGCTCAAATATAATGGAAAGAAACGTATGTTGAAAATATTGTTTATAAGTTAGCAAACTATTCGCTTTGCTAATGTATACCTAAACTAAAATCCGTCATCAAACATTGTTGTACAATGAAATCATGAAGATGGTTCTGTGGGTCCACTGCTCGTGACGTAGGGAAAGAGTCCATCTATCGCCTGAAGATAGAGGGAAATCCCTCTATCCAGAATTAAATAAAAGAAATAGGAACAAAATTTCACCCAGCGCATAAAACCTGTATCGTATTAACAATCATAGTTCTTGACTCTTTTAGCATCAAACGATGTATGTATATAAACGAGCATGTAAACTATTAACGTTGTTGTGATAAGAACACTGCTGAGTTTGCATTAAAAACTTCTTTGGATGATACATTTGTCTGTGGAGGGTGATAGAAATAATATATATTAACTGTGTAAGTACTCCAAAACTACTTCTTTATACACAAGTACGATAATAGAGGATGCTATTATAGTGGCAGTGCTACGTAAGCACGCCCGAGCCAACCTCGTCGAGCACATGACGTCAGGTTCAGGTGCATACGAAAGGAACAGACGGTTTGCTGAGCGGATCTGACTTTTGTTAGATTTACTTTTTTTGTGGTTTTCTGTGTCGAAGTGAGGATTTTGTATTTTGTCTACTTGCGTTTTTAAACCTACATGCAACGCTATCAGTTCATTACAATACAAACCGTACACATTGACATTATACATTTTTTGCGTGTCATAAATAAAATGTAGTATTCACGGTTTTTATTATATCCGTCATGTCAGCATTTGTCATTAGTCAACAGCGCTATAGCGCATCCGCGTCCTATCCTACCGAAGAACCATTTTTGAATTTTTGGCATATGACATGGCTGATGACGATATGACTCTAGGCGCTTTTATCATCATCATCAGCAGCAGCAGCAGCATCAAACGTACAACTTCAAACGCTACAGTTTTGAAATGTAATTTTTTTTGCTGAAAACATCATTCAAAAACAATACTAACGCAGGTTAACATGATGCGTAGTATTTATGGAATGTTATTTATAGAAAAAGTAAAAGAATCCGCATCGCATTTATACTAATTTTATATACTTCAAAGATATTTAAGAGATGTGCATTGGATAATAGTTTCTGAGAGTGATCTATACGCTTACTGTTATATGTTTTTGTGCATGATGTAGCCATCAAAGCTTACTCCGTTCTGTTGTTCGCTCGCCATTGTTTGTCGTGGGTCTTTTGAGAAGGTACTGGTATATACCTAGCTGGCAATCGGCATATAACTATTATTATAGTAATATTGTAATAATAACGAAGAAGAACTCATCTTTTGTACAAAACATAATATAATATTAGTCGACAGTAACAGTAAAGAAGTATTTGATGATGCATGCATGATGTGATGACGATGATCATCTACTCTATATACGAATATTCATCAGGAAAGCGGCAATACCACCGCCACCACCACCATCGCCAGTTCATCACCATTACGTCTTCTTTTCTTGTGAGCACTTCTATCACGATCATCGTCATCATCATGAATGAGTCCTCATTTCTTCATTTTGAAGAGTATTATTTACGTGAGCTTTACATGAGCAAGCCAACTACATTGAATTGAACTGAAAGCAACGCAACGGTGGTGGTGGTGGATGGTGATGATGATCATGTTATGTGGTGCGCGCGGTGGTATGGTTGTAGTAGTAGTAGTACTTGTAAGTATACTAGGTCGTACATTAAACTCAGGCAGTGAGTAGGACACTTCAAGGACCCACGCCCCAGCTTTGCCTACTTGCCTATAGCTCCCTGTCAGTCTTCTCCTGCTTTGCTGGGGAGACACTGAGGGAGAAGCACAACTCTTCGTTCGCTTTTCTTGCTTTGTGTGTATGAGTAAGTGGACGCTTAAAAAAAGACAAAATATTGAAAAGGGACTACTACCAAAAGGACCAAACACGCTTATATAAATATGGATACTCATATGCACCGAAACGACATTGGACACGTATATGTATAGTACACGTAGGCAGAGAAGGATGATAATAGCACACAGGGAAATTATTAGAGTATTTTGTGCTCTATTATGAATATGTACAGAAATAAAAAAATGCTTCAGGTAAGCACAATGCTAATGTGTTCCGATCTACCTTCATATCGTAGTAATTATTTTTTTACTGTTAGTTGACAATCAGGCGCTTTTGCGCTTAGACTATTTTGCTGGTATTGGTAATACCAGTTCATACATATCTGTATGCTCCTCTTTAATCTTTACACGAGCAACACGATGATGATAGTTGTGTTGTCGGTGGTAGCGCCGCCACCACCTCATTCACGGTGGAACCCTGGTACGAAAGCATCTTCTTCATATTATTATTATTATTTTCAATATGCAGTAAGTATGCCTATACATCTTTTGCTTGTACACGGACCACACTTTTCATTTTCCTTTGACTCCACCATAGGAGTACTTTTCTTTGCTTCAAAGATCAAAACGGGAAAAGTTTACTGTCTTCAGTGAGAATGATGTTGATGATCGTCATCATCATGATTATGATCATGCTTTAGTCCAATATAAAATGCATGTAGGTAGTGTTGAGTGTTGATATGTGCATACACGCACTGTTCCTGTTCCCAGAGAGTTCACTCTCGTGTGCACACATGGTCACGATGATGTTGATGAAACTGAAGGATGTTGATGATGACTTTGACTCGATGAGATCCGTAGTCGAAGCTACAGAAGAGCTTTTACTTTTTGCCTTTGTTCCTACGTATTTCTGCTGACAAGCTTCCAGAATTCCAGGAGGAAAGGAAAAATGAGCCTTTGAATTTTTAGCTTTTATACTCCTTTTCCGCCCCAATTTATTACCGAGTCGACCGAGTGCTACGTTGTACCAGTAAGTCTCTCTGTTTGAGCCTGGCCCTTTGCATGCATGCATACATTATTGCATGGATATTAAAGGATGGCTGGCTGCTGATGTTAGAGGGATGATGCTTATTTGGTTGGAGTTGTGTAGACTGGCTCTTTGAACTAAATAACTGTAGATGAGAGGAACATGATCAGGTTGATATGAATGTATGTTCACTGGATAATAAACGACTTTTTTCTCTTTTCTTCTGGAAAGTCATTTGAGTAAAAACTCCTCTTTTACGGATAACCCTTTGCAGTACTTATCAGACAAGGACGGAAACGGTAATAGGTACACACATAATAAAGTGTAAAGTAACCCGGTTCAAAATGGACAGGTTTGAATGAGGTGGAGTGTAAGTACTTATCTCCGTATTCTGCATCACTCTCCTCAATACAATGTCATCATAAATGCATGGACATTGGACACATGGCATAAAATATAAAAGAAACTGAAATAAGAGGTCAGCCATTATTCACCGCATTCTATCATGATACATATAATACACCTCTAACTCCATAATATTCTGCGCCCAATTTCCAGGTAAGATACATAAAGCTATAAAAATATCCTAATCGAATACGTGTTACTTTTGTTTAACTTAGGTTTATGTATGTATGAATCATGAAAAATTATGGCGATGATGATGTTATGAGCCACGGCTTTTGTATGCATCGTACCTACACTACCTTTCCATTAGTTTCAGCGTAAGTACAGCAGATCATCCATGTATGGCTACAAGTTTACCAGAGGTCTCGAGAGAGTATATGTATTATGGAAGTACTCAAAGACGATAGCTTATGAACCAGAGAAAAGGAATGTTGATATTTGAAAGAAAAGGATTTTTGTTCCAGTCAAACTCCTCCATGCATCCCATCAATATCTATATGCTATAATACATGTACGTTCCCTTTAAAAAAATAAAACCCCACCACCACAAATGCCACCTAAGTGTGTATAACAATATTTTGTCAGTGTTACTGTTATTACGTTGAATAGCAATGCTATCATCATCAGCGTTATTCTGATCTATCCGTTCGTCCATGCGGATGATGCTACCATCATCATCGCCACCACCGCTTGCTCTTCTTACGAGAACCGAGGTAGCGAGCCGGGAACTCACTTCAACGCGAGCTTGCCGCAGCGCATCGCCATCAGCATCATCGTCATCATAGTCAACGGCAACCTTTTTTCTTCTTCACATGGTCCATCTCAACAAACACAAACGCCAACTCTCAAAGCACAATCCATCCATCCACCACCACCACTCCAACCTAAAAAGGAACCCAGAAGCAATAATAATTGCTTTTGAGAGAGAAGATATCGAAAAAAGTGTGTTGCCTTGTTGTGTTTGTAAAATGGACAGAAAAACACAAAGTAACAAAAGCTTTTTCCATAAATTCCTATGTACATGTATAAATACAAAATATCTCCATTTACTTCGTTTCTCCTGTCCTACTCATTCATACAGACACGGAATCAAGCCTTCCCCATCATCTACACCATCACCTAGTTGTCGTCCTGTTTTGTTTTATTCCATGGTTTGAAATATTTTTTTTTCTCGAATGCGGGATCATGATGTTCTGATGATGAAGAAGATACATTAGTTCCTCTGAAAACAGATTTGCATGGGAAATCCTCTCCATCAACTCTCCGTCTTTGCATAAAAAAGATGAAAAAGGCTTTTATAATCTTGAGCTCAGCCTTAGCTACTTCAGTCTGACGAGAGGAGATATTTTGTTCTGCCTTTGAGCCGAAAGCTCCTACTAGAAAATATCACTATTGATAAACATATACCTAAACAGAAAAAATATTACTTGTCATAAAAGACCTACTCCTGTTTCCCTATGATCACTGAACTATTTTTATAGTGGAGACGAACACGACTATGTTATATATCCATGTTCATTTGCTTATTACTCTTTTATGCTTTTGCTTCATTCTATTCTAATCATTTAATCAACTTGTTGTCTACGTCCAACCAAAATCGACTGATATTAAAGTACATGGGTCCTATGGTGGAGTTGTGCCATGCGTATAGTGAAGTGTCAAGCCCAGTTCAACTGAATAAACGAAAGTACATTACGAATAATAATAAACAATGTGGACGTAAGGTAACCTAAAGTGCAAATGTAACTACTTTTACCACCCAATTTGAATTTCCTGTAATTAACCTTTACAGCTAATTACTACCTAAGTTCTTAGTACGGTAACTTTTCATGGCTCCAGAAACTGCAAGCTGCTATTGTGTGAGTTCTGTGGAGAACAAAGACATAATAATAATCGTATTAAAAATATTTGTACATCCTCCATATTCGTACTTTTTCCTTTCGTGGGACAGGAAATATAGCATTTTATTTTAATTTGACTTTTGTGTGCAACTGAAATGAAATTGAGTTTGAATTTGACGTTTGTAAAAAGCCACATCTTCCCTTACGAAACCACTGCTGCCATCATCACCACAGCGGTGGAGGATGACATGTTGATTTTAGGATGTATTATTATTATGGAGAGTTGACAAGTTCTTCGGAGAATTCGGAATGACACTTGCTTTGGCTTTCAATGAATGTTTCACATTTCTCTTCCCTCGTCCTCATATCCATCTCATCTCATCGCTTTCATGCAAACACAAACACACACGACTTTATTATCTTTTAAACACTATATAGGAATCGGAGTAGACCTCTTCTTTAACAATGAAATATTATACGTCCATGCATTTGCATGTTAGACAAGTAGTGTGTTTCGCTAACTTGCCATCTATATCATTATTCGATGAGACAGAGAGAGTAAAACTCGAGAAGTGGTCTCTACTCTGTAATATGTATGATGTGATGAGTCAAGTGCATGTACTGCTGCTGATACTAGACGAAAAGACTATGTTTCTACATTAGAATATTATGCATTCATTCCCTTCCACTTCATCTTTCCCTGATTCTCCTCATTTTATGGAAGTTGGTTTGGGTTCGGTTGGCTCTTAATTCCTTATTCCTTTTTATACTCACCAAACAATATTCACATGTACATGAAAATCTATTTGCCTATAATTCCTATGTGCAATATGTACATATACTATAAACTTATTTTACCGACATTACAACAGGCAAAAAGCTTCTCTCTCTATCGCTCTCTGCTCACTCGTGCCATACCACAGTCACCGTAAGCATTACAAGTTGCAAGAAATGCCGTGCCATCCAGTTGCTGTTCTCTTTTCCTGTATGTATTAACTACATATACCCTATATTAATATACTTGAATAAGAAAGAAGTGATTTTATATAGCACTCCGTTCTGTTTCGCTTTTTTGCATACATTCAAACAGACTTTACCCTTGCATTGCTCCTTCTCTTTCTGATTTTCGTGTGGAGAGAGATGTTGACGCTTTTCTGGCTCCACTGTGTGAATCACGTAAGCGCTCCCCTTATTTGTCATGTTGAGGAAAATGTTTAAAGCAGGCTGGCTGGCTAAGTCAGTGTGCCGAATGAAAGCGCTTTGGTAAGCTATGTAATTTTTTTGTGTTTGTGGATTTTCAAAAAGATGGGCACATTGTGCCCGAGCTATGATTATTATGACGTCGGTGCAAGGCTTGTGACGAACAGAAAACTACGAGAATTGCTAATAATATTATAGGAAACGTAAAGGAAATATTAGCATCACATTAGCGAAGAGACTGTACGTGTACACTGCAATTACATTATAATTTTGCATTTAGTAATTCTCTTAGGAGAAGGCAACAACAAGTAAAATATATGAAGTGGAGACACATCCAAATTCTTCAAATCAGAACAAGAGCACGCAAGTATTTGATCATGTCTTTAGAGTTCGCATTTCTATTTAGGCATGATACTCCAACCGATGCTTAGAGAACATTTTGCATGCTTTTATGTAGAAATATATCATATCATTTAAGAGAATATGTGTACATAATAATAATAATATTCAATTCGGAATGCCGAACAGAAACTATTACAACGACGTTAATAGAGGTACACGCAGCAGCAAGTGTTGTGCTTGTGTTAGAGAATCAAGCTTATTTATTACACAAAGCAAGAGAGAAGAATGCTGTACCTCTCTGTAGAATACTATGCATGTGTCATTTTTTGTAAAATATATGGAATCTCTGTCTTCTTCTTTTGTGTGTGTTCTCAGCTGCATTCATTGTAAGACCAAGAAAAGAAACGAAACTTATATATGTTACGATACACATTTTTTTACAAAAAAAACGAAGAGAGAGAGAGAGAAAAAAGAATGTGAGGATGGGAAACGAATGCTTGTAAGCCGCAAAATGAATCGAATGAAGGAGACAACAGTCAAACAAGCAGCTGAGGACAATAAGGCGACAATATATTTCGTCTTCCTGGCCTGAGTTGAGTATAAACCAGTTTATTTAATAGAAAGATGAACAAGGCATTAAAGTGGACAGCTTGCGATTGTGCTTACTTTTCTGTACAGTTTGTGCCTGCTGGTGCATTGTAGCTGTACGATGAAATGATAAAATATTCTTAAGGTTTATTAATTTTATCAGATTAAATTAATGGACACATGTATAATTGAACCCAAACCAGCGCTAAAACCATAATACAATATTACATACATTCCATATAGCTATTTCATAAAATGTAATACTTCTGGTTCATTTATGCTAGCCAGTGTATCTAAAAAGTTAATATTGTTCATATTGTTAAAATTAGAACATGTATCACTGCATTTTTACTCTGCCAAACAGACGCGGTCGAGAAAGTAAACAAAGACTTCTGCTTGTAGAGGGACGAAACCCTGTCACTGACTCTAGCTGAACTGCTTTCGACGCTGAGAAGGAAGCTCCACCTACGTGAGACGAGGAGTTTTCATGAACTTATCAAAGCGCACAACACATGCTTATAAAGCAAGAATTAAAGTCTGGTTATCACTTTGTTGTTCCACTATTTCTTTCATCCTATAGCTTTCTCTGTCCATATAATGCCTTGAACAAGCATGTTAAGCCAAGTTTAGAAACCAAATGAAGTAATCATGCTATTTTCCATTAACAAACTAATACGTGATTTTTTTCTATAAATTGCGTTTCCCCCCATTCTGTAGAGAAAAGGAGTTTCTTTGAAGGGAGAGAGAAAGCTTATCTGTTCTGCTTGTATGTAGTTCCCCATGAGTTGAGTATAGAGAAAGGATCGATTTCTTCTTTGTTACGTGCCACACAAAAATATCGATCTCTTTCTCTCCCGTCTTTACACATGTACGATACGATACTTGTAGTATAGGTGTGTAATGTGTGTATATTGGGTACATGAATTATATACACACTACATACATTTATAAATGGACTACATTCTTATTATTTGTCTATACATATTTCAGAGAAAAGAACACTGAACACAGATTCTACGAAACTCTACGCGTTTCGTTTACTTCTCCTTTTCCTGTTGTACGGCTTTCTCCTGTTTTTGGGGTGAATGAGACAAAATACATGCATAACATCAGTACATACATGTTCATCTCCGTGAATGTCCATGTGTTCTCTCTTGTAATGTTGGTGTTATTCTTCTCTCCTTCCAAGACTCAAATAAAATTTCAACAGGCGAGCCACAGACAGAACGAGTAGTGATGGAGAATCTTTCATTCTGGTGGTGCTGATGTTGATGATGATGGTAAGAAGAAAGAAAGAGGAGCCACCACGTAAACTTTAAGAAAGCGATACCAAGAAGAGAAATGAAGGGAAACAAAAAGAGTTTCTATTGTACATACGTTTTTCATCTTTTTTCATCGGTACTTGCATACATACATGCTAGCTACAAAGGAATATAATATATCAGTTCAAGTGAAAATTCAGATTTGCCGAAGTGCCATATCACTGTACTGTAGCAGAAAGCAAGCCAAATGGCAGGGCAGGAGAAAGAAGGTGGCCACTGCTTGAAGTCTGAACATACCGGAGCAACTAAAAAGGCACAACACAGTCGACTCGGTATTCCCAGCGACAGAAACTATATCGCAGAGAGTTGCTTGACATACGCGCACGTAAAGTCCCTTTTATTCGCCACATCCACATGCATGCACACACGGAAGGAAATACAGAAAGCCAGCGTAAAGCACCAAAAGAGAAAGAGGGAGTTCATGACGAGCGTGTAAGAGAGCGAATCTCCTCTTATCACCATTCCATATTTACCCACACACGAAGGAAATAAAAGCAATACGTAAGCAAAGCGTATATATAGTATTGAGTACGTACGGACGACGCGCTTTCCTTTCTGCCTTTATACTGCGCTCATCATTATCATCAACATCATCATCGGCGTACCATAACACTGCATATGTGAACTGCTTTGCACTCACTACTAGCCATATTTTACTCTGCGCTCTAGAGCTTGGCTCTTTTTATTCTCTCACTTTTCCTCAGTGTTTTGACTTTTACCAGCCGTGTGTTACCAAATTGAGGAGGGAGAAAGTGAGCTAGTTGATAAGTAGGTAGGAATAAAAGTATAGGAACACAGGATCGGCAGTACAGAGAAATAAATATAGCGTTCAAGAAGCATCGACTATTTACAAGAGAGTTTCCCACCACTAGTAGCTGCGTGTTGGTGGTGGTGGTGGTGATATTAGCGTTGTAGCGTTTTGTAATGACTGCTACTGCTGCTGATTCGCCATTAGTGCATGAGCATAAGTTGGTTTTATACGCTGCTTCTACTACAACTGAAGCCTAGGCTAGAAAGAGAAGAAAAAGTAGAGAGAGAGAGAGAAAGAGATGTGATGTGATAGCCAGGATAAATAAAGTTTTACAACTGGCACGACTGTTGCAGGGCCAGGGTGCCTGCCTTCCTGGTTTGCTCTTCTAATGCTACTACTACTACAACTACTATTGTCGCTGCTACTCAGTATTCAGTTCAGAGTTTCACTTTGCTCGCGTGTATGGTATATGAATTCATATGCATGCTAATAGGCATGGTTTGGTTGCTTGGTTTTGCTCTCCTTCGAGTAAGTAGTAGTAACTTTCTCTGTTGTCTGGCATTACTGCTTGCTGGCGCTTTTACTCTGTGGACGAACATAAGCACAACGCCAACCAATACCAATCCACAATTGCTCTTACACAAACCGGCTTTGTTCCCTGTGTATCTGTGTACTTTGTTAATATTAGCCTGGAGAGAAGCTATTCAATATCACACCATTACCACACCGACACAAAATACATAAATACTTTCAGGGTGTACTGGAGAAAGTGGAACCGTAGCTAGCTGGTATGTACATTTCGCCCAGTTTCTTACTCGTCATCCTCGGTTGTTACCCTCTCATGTGCCTACCTCCTCCAGCTTGCCGTTTCTCGATATAGTCAACCGTGTGTCGTTGTTTCTTGTATTTATGCTCCCATTCCAGTAGTACTTCATCCTGTGCGTCACTTTTTCCAAGAGAATTGTTCCCTGGAACAGATTATTAGAATATGGCCAATCTGCGAGATTAAAAATTCGAAAAATTTACATTTGTCTGCCTTTCTTTTCCCTCTCTGACAATACTTTCAAGATTAATTTGCATATTTGCGGGGAATAATATGTGGGATTATGCCAACTTGAACAATGAACATCATGAGAACAGCAATAATTATTGATATGAAGTCGCCGGATTAAAATGTTTCTCGAGATGGTTAATCCGAAGCAGGCTGCTGACGTGTGTCGTTTCAGGGGAAAAATGCAAAAATAAATTTTTGCAGTGTGTTTTCGAAAAGGAAATCAGAAAGAAGTGGAAAGATTTACTGCGAGAAGGAAATGGGAAAACTCTGAGCGGATGCACAAATCTTTGCATGGCTTTGTGTATTTGTTTGTCTGGTGTACGTTCCTGGAAGAATCTGTTCTGGTGAGCTTTTACATACGGCCATCATGCTACATGCTACACAAAGCCAGGAGAGCCACAGTTCCTACTTTCTCTTTGCTTTTACAACACAAATGCTTTCCCTCTCTCCACACACACAAGGATGACTACTGACGACCAATGCTATATTTGTACACATGCAGATCGAACGGCACTTATTCTGGCGAAAACGAAGTTTGGCTACTCCTATGCTGCTCATACTACACCTAACACGTAATGTATTTTTAGCTCATAAGCAAACCGTGTTTTAGTTTAGTTAGTCGTATCCCACTACTCTTTCCTCTAACTAAAGGAAATAAACTAACCAAAGGAAAAGCGAAAAAGGAGAGAAAAGAGGGAAAGAGCGCCCGTGTGCACCCCGCGATGATGCTTTTGCTTATGCTTACTTTTTAGTTTAGTTTTTCGCCCGCTTCGCTCCTTTGGTATTCGATTCATTTCGTGTTCTCCTCATTTTCTTGCTCTGGGGTGTCTAAGATTTTTTCTTTCCCCTCTTTTATTGCTCTGCTTCTCTCTCTCTCTCTTTCACTCACACACACTCATTCACTTTCTCGCTTGCCCCTTCTTTCAAAAGCTCCTTCTGACTGTGTTGTGTATAATAGATGTGTGGATGTCAACGTGAGTGAGCGGACTGAAAGAAGAATAAAACTTAAAATGAAAGAAAAAATAAGGATGGAAAGAAGAGCTTCAAGAAAAAAAGAGAACTTTTGTATAATATAAGCAATATTATGTAGGCAGTAGGCATATTATTAGTGATGTCGTGAGAGGGAGAGAGTGGAGTGAGGTCGGAGAAAGCCACTCGACCCGCATTGATCCATCTGTCTCTCTCTCTCTCTCTGTCTTGTCTGAGAGAATAGAGAAACGGGAAGTTTGTACCATGTTGAATATTTGTATTATATCTATCGTATAATATGCAGCATGCATACTTTTTTATGAATACTCTAAATACTTGTTCTAATTATTAGGACAGAGTTATTTACTTTCATTTTCTCCAATGTTTTCATTCGCCTACATTATACAGATATTTTTCATGGCTTGACTTTAACCATCTTGTATAATCCACATAAAGGATGTATGTATATTGTATATGAACTAAGGTTTTATTGACTTTGAATAAAATTATATTTATAAGGCTATACCATATCATTTCATATTTAGCAACACTAGCAATACAAGCTAAATCACCAAAACCTTCTTTATTCAATTAACATTAGTTAAGACTTTTCTAAAATACCAAGTCAGCCAACGTACCACTATGTAAACGCCTCTTTAATCAAATAACCAAATAGTTACTTCAATACAGGGTATCGATTTATGATAACACAAACGATACCTAACTAACTACCTACCAACTGTACCAACTAGCCACCTAATTAAAAGGTTTGCTTTCAATATTTAGCCACCATAAATGTTTTTAAAAAAGCAAATGCATGAGCAAAATCAATGTAAAATGTTAAATGTCTGCATGATTATTGCTAAAGAGGATTTATTACCAACAGTGCCAATGACTTTTCACCTTGCACACAGAAGAATTACCTTAACCCCAGCACAAGCACAAACTCCCTCTTGTCAAAATTGGTAAAAAATTAACATTGGACTAATTTGACAGGAATGTGAGCTCTTTAATATGTTTCCTTCGATTTCAAACCTTAATATTATCATATCTTGCTTTTACTGTTACAATTCCATTTCAATCGGTCCAATTGCTTAGAATTCCACGACCAAAAGCTAACCCGCCACAGTGTCCAGATTCCTTCATTCATGTACGAAAATTCCCCGAGAAATTTAATCCTAAATTCACAATCATACTTACCTTTCACCTAATTCTAGTTCAAAATTAATCATTTAGAAATATCATTTTCAAAATATACATAGGAAAACGAAACTCGTTTGAAGTTGTTCGCACAACAAAGAGCTATCATTCAAGTTGTCAGCTCACACGACGGTACACGGCAGAACTAGCCAAGTCTGCTTACTTCATACCACTTCATACTTGGTTTTATGACAAGGCACATAGGTAGCCGAGGTGTTCAGAGATATTTTGCGGCACGTTTCCCCAAATCGAGAGCAGCTCAGATGTCGTGAGCCGCGAATCACTATTCCATGCTTCCTTTGGGCACTAAATGCATGTGTTGCGATGTTTTGGTAGCTCTTTCTTGTGTGCAGATGCTCTTATTGCAGTTTAGTTTAATTCAGTCAGTTAACAGTTAGTTAATGAACAGTTAGTTTTTGGCGTGCTGTTACTACCCGGCTACTCACCAACCTTTAGGAAAATTTGTATGTGCAAAAGGCTACCACTTTTAAGGTAGATGAATAATAATTAGCGTGAAAGTGGATGTGCTGTTGATTGAGAGTGTTTAGTAATCTTGGCGAAAATGGTGTCCCTCGAGGTTAATTTCGCCAATATTTTGGACATTAACCCGCGACCTATTAGTTGTATGCGGTTAAATGAAAAGAGCAAACAGTTGGCATTGTACAGGTAATATGATTTTATGTTATGTATCTTTTAGATTCATGCGAATGAATGCAATAATAACGTGTAATGGTGGTGACAATCAATGACAACAATGATTATTGTTATCATTTTACAGAGGAGGAGACTTTGGATCGATAGAATTGTGGGATGTTGCCCATCAGCCTTGCTTGATTAAACAGATAGTCGACTTGGAGTTGTTTAATGGAAAACCGTCAGTGGAGAGTATTGTTTGGGCTCAAGACAGATTGTTCTCAGGAGGATTGCACGGGTTCATTGTGGAACATGACTTGCACACAAGAAAAATTAAGGTATTGTTGCTGATTTTAAAGAGAAATTTCAGTTTTAAAATGTATTCGGAGCCGCATTGATAATAAATTGTTGTGTAAACGGTGTTCACTCGTTTCTCTTTTAGAATAGAGCTGCGGCAACGTCTGGTCCGGTGTGGTGCCTTGCAGTCAATCCTGACCAAACTCAGATTGCGGTAAGTTATCTTAAAACTGTTACGAGTAGTGTGTATATTTACCGTTGCGTTTCGAACGTGAATCTGAATCTATAGCCTGTTATTAATAGGTATGTATTTAACTGTTTGCTTTAATTTTTCTAGGCTGGAACGGAAGATGGGTTCATCAATATTTTTGATATAGTCCAGGATGGTTTGCTGCATTTGAAGGTTTTGGACCGTCAAGAAGGTAAATGACAAAAGTTCTCAGTTCATTTTTTTGCAAATACAGATTTTCTAAGTTTTACTCTGTGTGCAGGTCGTGTATTGTGCCTTGATTGGTCTCCGTGTGGAAATTACATCGCTTCTGGGTCAATAGACTCTGTAAGACTGTGGGACGTTGAGAAGGGGCACGCAATTCAGAGACTAATTACAGGAAGATCTAAAAATAAAGAAACGATAGTATGGTCTATAATTTTGATGGAAAATCTTACTATTGTGTCGGGCGATTCCAGGTAAATAGATGTTTTCTGTACTGGTGTAATTTTATGTTACGTCAGTTCTCAAATCATATTCACTTTTGACCCTACTATCTTGCATGTATGCATATCTATATTATACCAATGATTATTTTATTTTACAGAGGAATCGTAAGCTTTTGGGATGGTCGTGTTGGTGTCCTTAAGTTCAAACTGGTGACACATAAAGCTGACATTTTAACGTTAAAATTATCGCAAGATAAAGCGCAACTATATGCAGCAGGTAATGTAATAATGTAACGTACACTTACACTTGCATAATGTTTAATTCTTGCTTAAAATGGGAAATGATTGATTGCTACTTACAATAACAATGCTAATCAAAATAATTATCCTTGTACAGGTGTGGACCCTACAGTAATTATTATGAATAGGATTGCTAATTCGGAAAAATGGGTGAAATCTCATCCTCGTGTTATGCACACCAACGACGTCTTGACCCTAGAATGCTTTGGAAATAAATTGTTTTCCGGAGGTATGATTTTTATCGACCCCTCCCATACCCTCAAGTTTATTATTGCAAGCTGAACAAATGCAAGCAAATATTCATTTTCTTTTAGGCATAGATGCTGATTTTGTGATGAGTTCGTTTCCACCTAAGATTGTGACCAAAATACCACCTTTCCCTAAACAACCATTCGCTTTCCAGTCTGAAGATAGAATTCTCGTCTGTAAAGAAGCTTCGATCAATATTTGGAGAGTTCCCAACACCGACTCAGAGTAAGTATAATTCATGAATGTAATTTGAAATAGGTATATTATTTTACAAAAATTGACAAATGCGTGAAGTTGAAGTACTAGAATGTCCAAAGTGCCTAGTTTTCATTGCTTATTTCGTTTTATTTATAGCCTTCAAAAACTCTTGGAGTTCCAGACCAAAGGAGGAAGCTACATACATTCTGCATGCTTGAGCGCCAGCGGAAAACTGTTTGCAATTTCAACAATGAAGTACATTCGTGTTTTTAATTTGGAAGAAACTGGACAAAGTAGTACGAAACAACCCACGCTGCTTCGTCTTAGTGTTAATGATGAACAGCATGTGATACCAGGGACATTCTGGCACTTACATTTTCTAAATGAGGACCAAATTTTAGGAATTTCTACAGATGGACGTAGGGCAATTTTCCTTAACATTGTAGTGAATTCATCAGATGTTAACGTTTCTGAATGTGTAGCAGGACCTTGTGAAGGAGACCAGTATGAAGATGCGGCAAGCATTGACAGCATAATTGCGTCAAGTGATGGCAATTTTATCTGCATAAATTCTAGAAATCATTTAGTTGTGTATAAAGTTGATGGTTTAGACTTATCCTTTGATAAAGTGTGCTCTGTACCAAGTTATTTTGCTCAATTAACGTCGATGAATTTCCACCCTCATCAGCCTCTACTTCTTTTGACATTTTCAGATAATTGTATTCAGGTTTACGACTTTAGCGTAGGAAAGATTGTATTTTGTGAAAAAATTAAGAAGAAATTTGATGACTTGCAACCTATTTTGGGGTCAGCGTGGGTAGACGGTGGAAATGCAGCTTCAATATACCAAATTGATTCCATGTTTTTGCTGCAAATGGTCCTTAACGAAGAGCCGGCTAAAAAGTCTCGTAAAGGTGTGTCATCAGCCAAAACCGACACATACGAATTTTTTGTAAAATCATGTGAGAAAAAGTATAGATTTTTGGCACATTTGGGAAGTCATGATGATGGAAAGAGTTTACTAGCTGTAGAGGTAAATCCAAATAGCATCTTAGAAAAACTACCTGCAGCATTTGCTAAAAAGCGCTTTGGAAGCTAAGTGTGTAAGATATAAAATTAATCGAGAAATATTTACTTCTATCATGCTTGTTTATTTATACTGATGTGTTGTCTAATGTCTATCTACATAATACAAAATATTATTACTGTTATCACCATTATTTGTACGAAATTATACGATTAAACTGACTTTCTACTTTATAATTTCAAGTTGACATCATTATTAAATCGTGCATTATTTTAGCAAACTAAGCGTTTGATGGTGTGTTTGATAAAGTTGCTGTCCTTCATAGGAGCATCCTCAACTGATTCTGATGGGACCTTTTGTGCTGCTGCTTGTTTGTATTTTAAGGCTCGGTAGTGGCCAAGTTGTTCTTTAACGAATCGCTTTTTGGTGGACACATATTTGACATTAAAATGTTCCAGGGAATTGGTTAGATCTGAAGATCGCCAACCTACTATTTCTGCAATGATTTTGTGCATTATACATCCATTTGTTAGTTACATCAAATACATATTAGAAAAAAACATGGCATATAAAATTAGCTATAGTATTACCCGACGCCTTTACAGGAACGGCAGGGGAGGGTTTGGGACTATAAAAGGCAGCAACGTCCTTCTTACATTGTAGCTTTGATTGTATGTAATTCTATTCGAGACAAAAATATAAAGTGTACATCATCCACCCCACCGATAATTGAATCTTAACTTTATTTCGATTAAAGTTTTAATGTATTTCTCTCTGGACGTTAACCTCTGGACGAAGATCCTTGGGAATGATTGTGTTCTCCCATGTCTCCTTCCATGCTACTTCCAAAATCCTCTCGTGTTTTATCACATCGCCCCTAGATAAAGGAAATGTAGATTATATCTGCACAATGTTTCTTGTTATTAGGTATGTACACATAAAAAGCTTTGCATTCTTCATGGAATGATTATAAGAGTTTTACCAGATTCTGTCTTTTGGTGTACTATATGGATCGGTAATGGAACTTGTATTGGTACTCAGATTAAAGTGAAACATTGCTTGATTAATGCCTTGTTAGTTTAATTATAGATGTATGTAATATCTGCAAATTAATCTGTCGGGAAACTTTTAAAAACTGATTGCTACAAGGCAGGTATATTTATCGTGCTATTTGTTTGCACAACTACTGTTTGTATACTAAAATTTTCTGTTTTACTTTAGTAGGCACTTACAAGAGTAGACAGGATTCATAATGATTTTTGGGGGGATGGGGATGTCCGGTTTGGTCGATTTTTCTTCCACTGAAACGGATATACACGCACCTACCTACATACCTATACGTGCGGGTTGAGTATTTGAATTCCGATCAACTACGTTTGGGAAACATGCATATGAAAAGGTTCTCTAGATAGAAAGTGGCACGCAGACAACTGTTGAAAGTTGACAGCGTAAATACAATGTAAATTAAAAGCACGGATGACGGACACACTATAAGCATGCCAGCACTCGGCAAATGGCAAAAATCCACTGCTTTGTTGTAGGCGACATGAAATTTTTGAATTCACGTGGTGGTGATTACAATTGGATTCTAATGTCCTCCACTTTTCAGTTAAATAAAAATGACTGTTGATGATGTTAGGAGAGGGGATCATCATCAATACCTATGTAATAACGTAACAAACACGATAAGGAAGGAAGTGAAAAAGTACATGAATGAGTTGTACGAAAATTAAATTTGTGGAGCCCTGATAGAGCTTTCTCCATCTAAAATCTGCATTAAGTGCAACAAACTGACAGGTAATCTCTTTTTTCCCTGTACAATATCTCACCTCACACCATGTACGTTGTGCCTGCATAAAATAACCTCATCTCTGCTCTACTTTCTCCCGGATATTACATAACTACCTAATTCTCAAATCCAGAATTTGGGCTCGAACAGCGCAACGCCGGCGCATCGCATATTCGGTTATCTTCGGAAATGCACAAAAACTAGTTAACGATAATCATTAAAACCTTTAATGCTTCGAAATCAATCATTATAGTTCAACTCATAAACACTCATTTGTTATATTTATTGGAAGGGGATCATTTTAATTTAGATTTGACTGACGATATGTATATTACTTGATTTGTCATTCCTCTAGAAATTACCGATGTTTCATATTGCCCCGAGCGGAAGCTAATGGGCTGACCATCTAATAGCAGGACATTTAACAGAGGTCATGGTCATACAGGATGAGCTTTTTTTCTTTCTTAGAGTCGGTTTACTGAGGATCCATCTTTCAATGGGCCACACGAGCACACATTGTGTTACCCAAATTGAAGGGATTATTTTTATGCTCTTGTTGTTCAATGAAGTTTCTATTAATAATACCGACAACGGTTGAGAGACATTTCCTTGAAAAACATCCGCCCTTGATTCACAAAAACGCAGTTCATGTGCGTGGTCAGCAAAAACACGTTGTTCGGTAAAGTATATACCTAGTCGTTTTTTGTGCAGAAGAAATATCGCCGAATTGTGAGGATTTCTCGAGTGTTCACAGTTCGTATGTATTACATGTGCAATCCAATCCAGTAATGGAATCCATGCGCTACAAATGAATGCAAATGAACCCAAAATTGATCATCTTTAAAAATAGGCAGGAATGAAACATGACCATAGGATTTTCACCGTCATAATAAAAGCGTATTGTGTAAAAATTTGCTGTGCAGTTTATTTATTTGTTATACGTAAACAATGAACTTTTTCCTGGTCAAAGCGGATCCTTCAAAAAGATTTTTTCACAGGAGACATACAATTTAAGTATGTATGTACTTTATTTTTATAATAATGATTTTTACTCGGGTTTTTCTCATGAACCATTTCCCCGAAGAGACAGTAATGCTTGCAGGATTTTATATGCATTCATCATGTATACGTCTATGTATATAGTTGTAGATATACCAATATGAGATGATATAAGTAAAATTACTTAGATATTTGTATAAAGTGTAATGTAATATATGTGCATAATAAGACTTGAAATTACTTTCTCTGTAGTTTTTTCTCTTTTCCGTCAGTTTTATTTTTATAGTCTGGTAATGTTACACCTAAATAGCTTACACAGATAGCATTGTTCTTCTCTTCTTCTTTTTTAAGATAATAATAATTACATAGTGTAGATATATTATTCGTGAATATTATTTCTCAGTAATATTCATCGTATCATAATACACTTACATTTTTCATGTTGATTTTTTGACAAATAATATGGATCATCATATTATTCATTTATTGATTATATATGTATATATTACGTTTAATTATAAATAGGAGTACAACAAGATAATAGTTACTGTATATTTTTTAAATAATATATATCATAATAACGTATTAAATTTAATAACAGTAATAATAATAATGATTACAATAATTTGATTATCTATCACAAATATGCCATTTCAGATCTATCTGGTAGCTCTCTCCAAGACCGGCTCCTTGTTACATCATCCCACTCCAAATTTTTAGCTTTTTTCTTTAATTTAACAAGATTGCATATCCTCAACTCTTTTAAGCTTTCCATAGTCTTAGCCCATTTTGAAAAAAAAAACTTTCCTTCCTTCATCTTGACCTCACTCATTTTTTTATTTTATTTTAAATATATTTATATGAATTTAGATTTTACATGTCCATCTTTCTCTCTCTCACTAAAAAGTTTGGTATCCATTTTTTATTATTTCTTTTTAAATAATAGATATCCTTTTATCATACTAATTTTTTTAGTTAACTTTCATCTTTGCGTCTTTGCATACGGGACTAAACACTTTTTTTTATAAAAGAAAAAAAACTTTCCTAGACGTTCGCAAACTCGTATTAAGCTTTCATTTTCATACTTCTACAACTACAGCTATGTATACTCACATAATATAAAGCTGTTGATTTTTTCTCTCTCTCTATAGTTCTCCCTAAATGTAGCTAATTATACATCTATGATAAGTTTTGGTGTTTTATATCTTTTATTATATATATAAGAATATATGAAAAATGACCATGTGCTGTATAAATTATCAATTATTAATATTAATTATTATTTTTAAATGAACAACAACCAATTGCACATACATGTATGCACGACGTGTGGTAGTAGAAGTAGTAGTAGTAAAATTTTACGTTTCTTATTATTTTCATGTCATCATTGATAAAGTCAAGTATATCTCATGTTTTCTTCCTTACTACGAAATCATAACAATAATAATAATATAGTAAACAGAACAGCGATTCGAAAAAAAAGTTAAACATAAACTTCAGAGAAATTATATGAATGCCTAAAAATTATAGTGTATTGGTATACAACGATATTAATATAATGACAGTAAATAATGATGATGATAATAATAATAGCATACACAACAACAACGTAATGGTCAAGTAGATCAGTAAATATATAACTGTTTAATAATAATGATAATAATAATATGCTGGATATTATTATATGATAGTACTCAATTATTAATTATATCTAATAAGAGTAGTAGTGACAAATAATAATAGTAATAAGGGTAAATGTATAACATACATATAGCGATTAAATCATAACAATATATTTCATTTAACTATAATAATGTAACGGTTTTAAGACTTGTCCCATATCTCATTTGCCCAACTAGATATCATCCCATTTTTTATATAGTCTCTTTAAATCTGTCTGTGTAAATCAACATCCCTGCATATTTTTAGTTTCTACAATGAACAACTAAAAATGCATCCTACCACGCCTTTTTCACGCACTGGACTTGTTTCTCGCTCGTTTGCGATATCATCACTTTGAAAATTTCAAATTATCATTGCTTATTTTTTTTCTTCGTATAAATTATAAAGTTTTTTTATACATAATATGATTTGATAAGAAACATATTATTATTATCATCATATCTATATATCCCATACAAATATATATTGTGTAGGTTTACATGTATATATATATAGTTTATATATGGTTGTAAATAATAACATATATATATGTATATATTATAGTATTGTTTATATAGCGTAACAATTATAACAATAATAATAATAATAATGTAATATAACGTATATAATATATAGTGTATATATTTTAAAATTATATCATGAAAACCATCACGATCACACACCCCTTTTCTCTGTCTCTCTGTCTTTGCTTTACTTTTTTTGCGCTTTCTCTTCCTCCCTTTCTCTCTCTTTCTCGTAAGCAACCCTTTTACAATTTTTTATTAAAGTGAAACACAGAGCCCAAAAATGCTGCTGACTTGCATATTGCCTCTCACTTTCTTCTTCTTCGTCTGCATACAAATTGTAGTTATCACTGAGAATAATCGATTCATATATATTTTATGTACATCTATATGTATGTATATATATAGTTTTATAAATGTGTACCGTTTTTTTAACTCATCATCGTCCTCCTTTTAAAAAAGAATATAGAAATTTTGGATTTTCTCTTCTTCCCAAATTTTTGTTTTGTTTTAAAAACCTTTTCTCGAGATAACATTTCCCCAGTATATAGATATATATTAATCATCATCATCTATTTATAATAATAGTAATAATAATAAATACATATTGTTTTCCATACATTTATTATATTTTCATTAAAAGTAATTTAATAGTTTATTTCCAATTTTCTCTTCAAACATTACAAATTATTCCAATGTATATAGATGTAAGTATATGACTAATATGTTTTGATGGTGACACATATAATAATATGTAGTAATAATAATAAATATACTTTTTCATTAAATAATTTTAATAATGATTCTCAGACATTTTTTAATTGCTATGCATATCATAGTCAGATTTATCTGCAGGTTGTTGTTGCTGTTGATGATGATGATGTTGATGACTTGCCACTGAGGATGAGGAGGATGAAGTTGGGTGTTGATGTAACAATGAAAGAGCTGGCGATGAGGAAGAGGAGGTCTCCATCGAGGATGCGGATGATGATGATGAGGGTGAGTTATTAGTCGAAGAAGAATGCAGTGAAGTAGTGATGAGCTCAGCAGTAGCAGCAGCAGTGCAATACTGATCAGTATCATTCTTACTGGCGAAAGTTTCGGAAAGTTCACAATGATGAGCAGTCTCTCTTACAGAAGTAGTAGCAGTATTAGCAGTAGAATTATTAGAACTAGTACAACTTATTACAGTAGAATTATCATCTGAATTATCTGAAACATTACTAGCAGCGGTTGTTGCAGTAGAACAAGAAGTAGTGACAACAGACGCATTTCTATTATTATTCGTTATAGCAGACCCAACAGGATTGGTGGTGGTGGTTGCTGTTGAAGAGGTCAGTGCTGGTGATGAAGTCGATGATGACAACGACGAGGACATTAGTGTCGGCGAGGGTGTTGTCAACGGCGTTGCGGAGGATGAGGATGATGAGGTCGGAGGTGAACTTGGAGCCACCACCATCATCATACTTTCCCCACCCCCGGAAGGAGATGTAGCCGTCGTATTATTAGAGTTGTTAGTAGCGGATGATGCTCTATCAGTGCTCGTATTCATAGAACTACTCTCACTAATCATGATCTCATCATCATCAACATTGTGGGCCAAGGAGAAGTTATTATTTTCATTGTTATGCTCCATAAGAATATTATTACTAGTAATCATAGCGGTGTCCATTGATGGATTATTACATCTTTTTAAATTATTACTACTATCGACCATATCTAGATATTGACTTTGCACAATACTACTACTACTATTAAGAGAAGGTGGAGGAGGATGATGAGGAGTACAACAATTATTATTATTATTATGATTATGATTAATCTTAGCGAAAGTAGAATAGTTTGGGTCAGTCGAACAACCTGAAGAAGAGAAAGTACAAGTTTCGTAGTCATTCCTCTTCTTCTCTTTCACCGAGCAACAAGACAACGGCTCAGCAGCAGCAACTCTGGCAGTGGTAGTAGCAGCGGCAGGGGTGATTCTTGGTGGTACATCTCTTGGCAATAATGCGGCAGCATTGTTGTAACTGCAGTTGAACATTAGTGACGACGACGACGATGGAACTGAAGAAGACATCTGAACGTTATGCTGCTGACTGTTATGAAAAGAAGCATCCGGCGATGGTGAATGGGCATTAGCAATAATTGGTTGATGGTGTTGCTGCTGCTGTTGATGATGTTGTCCCAGAACAACCCCCTTCATTTCTTCATCCCTTACATCAAGTGTTTCATCACCTTCCCCTTTGGTCCAAGAGGAAGATGACTGTGAAAGTTTTAAGGTATTATTGGTATCACTATCGACAATCCCACAGTGCTGACTCCGACTCTGAACCATAGCGTCTGCTGTTGCAGCCCCTCCCACTACAGGCACCCTTGCATTATTCCCATTCTCACAATCGGAAAAGACGGATCCTTGTCCCTGTTGTTGTGTCATTGGAACACATACGTTACTCCGCAGTTGCTGCTGTTGCAGTAGCAGATCTGACGCCCGAGGGGACGACGGATACCCCACAACAGCAACACCCTTATTATCACTACTAATATTATGAATAGCACCAGCATCAGCACCACAATAAGCGTCAGTAGTCATGCGTACAGGAACGCCTGAACTTGAAGAAGACGAACTTGGTCCAGTCCTATAACTACTCCTGCTCCCTCCAGATAATAATGTAGTGGATGAACAACTAGGATTATTATCTGGTGTTTTACTTCTTAATGGCATCATTACATTATTATTACTACGCTTCATCATTACGCCTACGACCCCTCCTCCCTCCCCGCTTCCGCTGTCATCAAATGGAGTGAAAAATGAGTTTCCACCCAGCAAGTTGCCAGATGGAACACTGGATGATGATTGCATTGAAGACAGTTCACCAGTAGCGCTGCGACCGGAATTGGCAGTCTCTGGTATCTGCACAGGAATAGCGGGATGACTTTGATTGGTTTGGTGAAAGTATTGTTGTTGTGGAGGAAGCTGCTGTGACTGGTGATAATGATATTGCTGCAGCTGCTCATGCTGAAATGGGTGGGAGGGAGAGGGATGTTGTTGGTGATGCCGATGTTCCGTAGCCGCCGCTGCAGTACTACTACAGTCCACCATAGTGACCAGTGACGAGGAGCTACCTCCTGGGGAAGAAGAAGCGGAGGATGACTGATCAGTTCTATGGGATTTTCCGTTTTTCCCATTATTATTATTACTCCGCTTCGAGTCTTTCGAGCCACTCCTAAAAAGTTTTGAATCTAGATCTGTGAGTCTTGACAGGACACTGGTGGAGGAGGAGGACGACGCAGAAGTGGTGGAACTACTATTACTAGCATTATTGTTTGGACTCCGTGTGTGGTTTCCGACTACCAAATGCTGAACTTTCTCCGAAAATCTTTCAGCAATACTTGGACCTGGAGACCCTCCACCTGTTCCTCCTCCGGAAAAAACTAACGGTTGTTGTTGCTGCTTATACGTGGAGGTGGAAGGAGGGTGTTGTGATGAAGAAGGATGATTATGATTCGGAAATGCACAATGAACAGTATCACCAGCAACTAGTGACGTTGCTGCTCCATGAAAGCCTAGCGGAGATGAGTTTGGGAGCGAACCCAACGTACTGGGAGATGATGCAGACGACGACGGGATGAACGAAGACAAAAGTGAAGGACCGGCCAGAAGTCCTCCAGCACCACCACCACCACCACCACCATTACTACCTCGAGCAGTCTCACAAGATGAAGAGTTAGGTGCATTCCTACTAGTGGATGGATTCGACGCATGAGGATGCCTTTGTTGGCCACGAGTACTACGGCCTTGCGAGGGAGGTGACTTGTTAGACCGACTCCAACTTAAACCCCAATGACTTGAGCTACTTTTTGAAGTTGACTTGCTCCCTCCAGACCGTGACGATGAAGACGATGGCTGAGTTACAGTCCTTTCTAAGCAGTCTATTGAGTCCCAAACAGTTTTGTTTGGTGGCCCTTGTATATATGGTTTCTGAATTTCATAACGCTGCAACAACATCAACAAATCATACAAAATTCCATTATTTTCGCTCAACAACACAATTGACGAGAAAAAAACATAATTCAAACGTAATTGCAATCTTAATGGATCTGATTTTGAAGTCTCTCACACATCCATTAATTTATATATAAAATGTAATTATATACCTTATCATGACTACGAAGACGAGCCCTAGCTGGATACTCTTCCCCATCCGGCCTCGCCACATTCACAGGTAAATCGAGACGAATGTCGTTGGCCACCGACCTATTCCTAACTTGTCGGTCATGTTCTGCAGCCAAAGCCCTTTTTTCCTGGTCTTGTGCTGTTTTAGTCGGCCAGTAATGCTCTCTTGCCATGCAACCCCCTTCGAATGGCACCAAAACCGCCTGAAAGTATACGCAAATAAATTACATTAATTAACGGGACCGTAAGGTGCAAATCAAGTTATGGAACAGAGAGAGAAAAGAGGGAGTGAAAAGGAGTGCACGGAAAGGAAAGGAGAAAATAGTTAGCAGCAAGCCATGAGGGTGATAGAGAGTGAGAGAGACCAAGACCGCCATGCCATAACTCATAGTCACTGGCAGCCAATAAGCAAGAAACAGGAACCGAGAAAGAGAGAGAGAAAGAGGACGGAAACGTCATGTAGCAATATAACATAAAGTCACTTGGTAATTTACAACAAGAGACAAAAAATTGAGTCGAGGAGAGAGAAGCAGCACTATACCGACTTAACTCTCTCTCTCTCTCAGCATGCATTAATAGTTGCACACATACATACTACAACCGCCTACTAAAAATACTTTTTCTACTCTGCATTTTGGTTTTAGTCGTTTTCTACCTTGAAGAACGGACGCCCCATAATATGCAAGTATGCAGACTCACTGAGTGAGCAGACTATAATACAGACATATTATTATTATTGGTGTGTTATATATATGCTCACATTATATAGTCATGTATTTTGTACAATTTAACATATTGCATATTATAGTGCGACGACACAAGTCATGAAACTTCATCGTCATCATCATCATCGCCGTCGTCAAGAATAAAGTAGTCATGTTATAAGAGGAAAGTCGTCTACAGAGGAAATCAAGCTGTTTCCTTGAAACAAATCACCATCATATCACACAAACTACATGCGTTATAAGTTACGACGACGTTTGTATGTACGCAAAGCTCTATCATTTCTGCCTTTGCAACTACTTCTGCTGCTACTGTTTTAGCCTGCTTCCTTTTCATTTCAGATGAATTGCTGAAATATGCAAATTTTATTCCTGAATCGAAGAGAGAGAGAGACAGAAAAGTTTGTGCTGAGCAGTTGAGTGAGTGAATGAGAGGAGACGAGAGCGAGAGAGGCCCATGAGACCGACCAACCGATCGGTCCAAAATGCTCGCCGTGTGTGCTCTTTCCCTCTGCATAATAGCAAACGAACTTGGCATAAAAGTACTCAAAATATGATGATGGGGATATCTTGGTACTTTTTGCACATTTATAACTTGAGAGTTGAAGTGGCACTGTCAAACAGTAAAAAGTCTGGACATTGTTAGCGAAACGAGACAAAATGAAATGGAGAGAATTGACACAGAACAGATCGAAAAATGGAGGGGAGCACTCAAGTATGAATATAAATATGATGATGTGTCAAGGAGGAGAAAGCTTTCTTCGTTCTCGGGTAGAAAGACTACTAGCACCTACCCCCCCCCCCCTCTCTTCTCTGAAAATCGGGCAAAGATTCTTCGGAACTTCCTCCGCGCAAATAAATGGAATATACAGAGCTGTCGGCTATTTTCATGACATCTACAAATAAGTTTTGTATTATATTGCCTGCACTTAAATGGTTCCTCCATATAAATTTTATTCTCCAAGTCTTCGACTACAACTCGTACAGTTATATTGTTTTTTGCGGCATACACATATAATCTTAAAACACTGCTGTATTGCTATGAATATTCCAAAAACTTGGTTATATTAGCAATGTTGGAATTTAGTGAGTATAGCAATTTTAAAGGTAAAAAGTGCCATCGAACAAAGCAGCAGGCTTACTGGTATATGACAGGAGGATGACTTCCAACCGATGACATGACATTATTCGATTCATGATGAAAATTTATTCCGGCCGGGCAGATACATCCATACATAATATATACCTATTACATCTCTAGCCACCCAATCATTCTATACCGTGTATAATGGAATATGCAAGCATTGAAATATAAAAATATACGTATGTACGTAAAATAGGTAAATATGTAGGTGTATTAGGTTATTTTTTTTGGACATTTCAAAGTTAATACTATTGACTCTCGGAAAAGTAAAATAGGTAAAGCTACAAAGAATTGGAGCTGTACGGGGAAAAACTCCACAGTCGATGTCTCGTGTAACCTATATGGGCATGTATGTATGTACATGATATGCCCACTCACTTTTAATGTATTCATTCTGAAAAGAAACTCAAATTGCTCCTGTCCTGTCGTTTTTTACAACCAATATAAAAACATCCAGTACGCTTATTATTCTCTCCATCGTACTACAAAGCACAATAGAGCTATTTAACCATGTGCCAAACCGGCATGGAAGAGTGAGAAATTGAGAGGAGCGAGTGTGTGTCTGTTTGTGTCTGTCTGTCATCATGAAAGTCGTCGAGGATATATCTTTTTCTCTTTCTCTCTCTCTCTCTCTCTCTCTCTCTTTCGCTCTCAGACACAGAGACACACTACATGATATTATTGCTGATCACATCACATCACGTCTCTTTGTGAAACTTTTCCTTTTTATGAGTCCTTCCATTATAGATCCCCTTTCTGTTCACAATATTATGCATATATACACACACACATTGGTACTTTCCTGGTTAAATTTTTATTGTTGTTCATAAAAGTGTTTGCTCGTACAGAAAGAAAAGAGTGTAAGTGGCTTCCGTTTTCCCCCCTTAAAAATAAAAACGTCTAGTAAAAACGAACATAATACAAAAATATATAATATGCAATAGACACACGTATGAACGTAAAAGTATTTTTTTCATTCTTCTCGTTCGTCTCAAAGAAAATAACCAGACGTGTGGTACGAAGTGAGAGAGAGAGAGAATAAAGAAAAGAATGAAGAGGCGCAGTATTATATTTTCATGCATTTTTCTCTCTTTTCTTCTCCGTCTTTCATTTTCGTTTTTACTGCTCAAATGAAGCATGCGATGAAGCCTGCATGCATAAGGTTTTCTATATTGGAAGAGAAGAAAACAGACACAAAACGCTGCCGACGAAGCAACTAATACACTTCTGCCGGAGTCTATACGTTATATCATCACGCATTTTAAAACTTCTCTTTGATGGCGTCAGAAAAGTTTTGATGGGTTTAGGTGGTAATAATGGCACAATGCACGCTTCAATGTGTTTTCTCTCTGGTGAGTATTCGTGCATCAGGATAATAATACGAGGACAAGGAATGAGAGGAAAGAGGAGACAGGCATAAAAGTGCAAAAATAAAAGAAGTGACAGGAAAAGTAATATCATTGAAGCGAAAGCTATATATTAATAATAAGAATCATTATAAAGGCGATGATGGTAGTGACCTGCTCAACGATAGGAGGGAATTCGGCAGTAAATGTTGTGGCAGTCGAGGCATTAGAATATGTCGTGTAGGCCGGCGAAGGGTTAGACTGCTGCTGTAATTGTTGCGAATGATGGTGGTGGTGGTGATGATGATGAAGATTTCTGATACTGATGATGTTGCTCGTTGTATCGGTAGCGGTAGGTGGAAGGGCTGCTGTGGAAATGCACACCGAGGCTACTGTTGATGACGACGACGCTGATGATGAAGAAGACGGTGTCTCCGACTCCTCTGGCAACGACGATGATGCCGAGGCGGGAGTAGCCACAGGACGAGCAGCTAACGCCAGTTTCACGTCCTCCGAAGGATAAAACTCCTTCCACTATAGAGAACAATCTACATGAACATAATATCTACTCGCTCCCAACTCGTCCTCTCAAAGCCCTCTGCTCTCGTGTCTGAGAGTACGTCTCTAAATTTTTCCTCCTCTCTGCTTTTCTTTTCTTCTCGCTCGTCTTCTTATCACCTCCACTGATCCAATTATCTCCGTTGTCGTCTCTCAATTTTTTTTCTATCTTCGTTTCTACGTACGTAGTAGTAGTCGTAGTACAATGTACGTCACTGCCGTCGAGGAAAAATACGGCAAGTGAGAGAGATAGTAGTAGTAGTGTAGTAAGTAGAGTAATATGAAATTGCAATGATGATGGTGATGACAGGATGTTGTTGATGTCAAGTAGAGTGTTATGAATGAGGAGCAGCAGAAAATATGTATGAATGTAAAAGTACTTGTCTTCTTCGAGGTATGCGACTTGTTCTGTTGAGTGCGGAGTAATTTAAAAATGTTGAGACAGTCCAACCACACTTATTATTATGTATATCACAAAAGCTCATTCCTTTCTCCTTTCTTTGCAAATTGTGCGCTTTTTCTCATCCTACAGTTGTCTGTCTTCGTCTTCCTCTCTTCGAGTAGAAGTAATCTCGAAGGGATTTTTATCTCACTCGTTCTTCCTTTACAATTCGGCTAAGATGATCTGAAATGAAATGAAAAAAAAGAAGAAATCATAATACATACATTACTTTTTCAGAGTTATCACACAAGTCTTCTTCTTGCGTGGTTTTGCATATTACATTATATTACACGCTTTTGTCAACATTCAGAACAGCAAGAATCATAATAATATATGTGCACACAAATACAACATGGAACCGAACCGGTAGAAATATATTATACGCATACGAGACGTGAATGAAGTTTAATATTCTTTCTTTCATGGTTTCTTAAACCTGGTTCTAAATTAAGCTCCAATTTCTAAAGCTTCATTTTATGCAACATTGAACCCAACAGTCTCGTTTCGTGTCTCTAATCAATTCCAAGCTTTGAGTAGTTGTGAGCTTACTGTAGAGCTCTGTTGCTAGTGAATGGATGGCTTGGATAAAACCTTTTTGATAAATTAATGAGTCCCCAAAATATGCCCAGTTTAGACACGTAATACGCTACATCCCGTGCTAATAATAGGAGGAGATGCTCGCGATAGTAAATACGGCAATATGCATGTTGTTGGTGCATTTGATTAGCTCTACAACTCCCAGTCCAGCAGGCTAGACTGTTGTACCTTTCTCTTCTAAAATTAAATTCCTCCTATTCAGGAAAGCGACAACAATACCCACTTTTAACCTTTCATCGAGTCCAATGTCACCACCAGTGTTGCTTATTTTAGTATGCTCCTCTCTCTCTCTCGTCCATTCCTCTCCAAACACAACTTGACTCCAGTCAACTGTCCATTCCACGCCGGTATTTTGGGAGACGAAGAACTTGGCTTTGAATTAAACATATCTAGTCACTCTGAGACATATCAATTAATTTAAATACTCGTTGTTGTTACTAAAAGTCAAATTATGAACACGAATATATACGTATTTACTACTCCTTCAAGCAAACGTCAGCATCAAAATTACTCACAGAAATTCACTAGTCTAGGTCCTACGAAAAAAATTGTGACGTTAGTAGCACAGACCAGAAGAGACCAAGAAAGTTTTGAATGCATGTAGCTTGTGTATATGCTTTAACAGATTTGAGACTTGTGCCTCTTATTACAAGACTGCCTTGTCTATAACCAATGATAAGTTGTAGTATTGGCCAGTATATCCTCGTCACAATCTGGCCACCTGTGCTTGCGCTCCGCCTTGAAATATTTACTAGATATCTATATTTAGTGCTTTCCCTTCCTTTTGCAAATACAAAGGTCAAAATTCCTTTTTGGTCAACATAATTTCAGTTGACAGTTAAGTTCATTTGAAACATTACTCAATTCGATGGAAGTGATTCCTCAAGTTGCACAAATCATATTATCATTATCACATATCCGCATACCACAAGCTATGATATGGATCTTGAACAAGTTTTTCATTACAAATGCCATAATATGCTTAAGATTTCTGGTGAAAAGTTGAAATATTATATACAATACTGAGCATTTTATTATTATTATTAATCGGTAGTGCTTTTACGAGCGACACTTCATTTCTAACATTACAATGTTTTAGTTGCTACAACATGAAGAGCCATCATTACTAGCACATTCTATCAAAACTACCAGCAGTTAGTATCATCACGATCTTTGGCTCATATCATAATATCGCTTATTATCATTTTTCTTTTTCAAGTTAGTAACATAAAAAATTGCGCTCAAAATTGCAAGCTTGCATTTTTATACCAGCATACTTTGACTTTTTTCAAGAAATAAGCGAGATACGTTCTGATGATATGAGAAGTAAATAGCAGCAACACTAGTCCCCAGGTAATTATTATTGCAATCCTTCGTTTAATTAAACTTCAAAAAAAGAAGCGCTGAAGGAATAGCTCGGTGTGTGTGTGTGTTGTGCTCTGGTTGCTTGTTACTGCCATTATTATTATTACTGTTTGCTGCTCCTTGGTTTTCATCGTAAAATGCAACGTTATTATCTACGCTTTTTTCTAAGTACTTCTGCTGAATCTCTTCGGTCTTTCTTGCCACTACTACCTATATAACTATTATTATTACTGTTCCGCTTTTGTAAGTATCTAGGGGCTCGCTATTCTATCTCCGGCTGACTTTTTTCGTGCAACAATTCAGACATGGTTGGATAATATCGTTGAATAATAAGTAATAAAGAAAACTGCAATTTGAATCTACTGACTGAGAACACTACGCATCGATATCATAGGATTGCTGTCTAGTGAGTTTAGTCTGTCTAGCAGGAGTGCATACAAGCACAATCATGCACATAATATGCAATATGGGAGCAATAATCATAGTAATAATAACAATAAGCACCTTCTCTACTACCATCTTCATCTCATCATCATTTTTTTCAGAAATAAGAGCATCTCACAAAAGTATCACTTTAAATGCAATGTACGAGCAAATATGATGAGAGAAATCAAAGAATATGTTCGCAAACACCCAACGTTTGTATAGCAGAACAAGGGCTATTTATATAATATATACTTGGCAATGAAATGATCCCCACATGAACGTGCCATTTTAAAAAGATATTACACTAAAAACTAATGGCGATGGTGATAACCTTTGTGAAAAGATGAAAAATACGCCTTTTCTCACTTCTTTCTTGTTACAATAAAAATATTAGATGGGATGGGACACACCATAATTAATTATAGTAACGAAATCTTCAACAAAGTAACATTTTTACAGTATATATATTTCTCATAATATACAAAAAAAAATTATAGTCCAACAAGATTTCATTCACACGAAACATTAACACCACGTTATAGTAAAAACATGAAACACATTTCGTTAACGAGACAAGGAAAATACATTGGGAAGTAACTGTACACGGTTACATTACGTCTTCCCTCTGGTTGATCTTTTGCAAGAAATGATGTTTACAACATAAAACAGAGACCTGTGGGCTTTAATTCTCACAAATAGTTTTGAATTGCATTAATCATCACCAATCTTTATTATTTTGTTGCTTTGAAGCTTTGCTGGCTGGACTGTTTAACATATGAAAACTTATGAAATGCACTTCAGCCATAAAAGTGTTGGTGGCGAGCAGGATGAATGGAAATGATGTTCGTGATGAAGTAACCAAGCGGCTTATTTCTTTTTTTTCTGATTTCTTTAAAGAAGTAAAACAGAATTCCTTCTAGTCTACTTAAAAGCTTATTTTGTTTAATATGTGTATCTTTTATTACCATTCAGGATTTACTTGTACAAATTGGAAGAAATCAGTAGTGAATGCAATACTATATAACTTGTGATAAAACACTGCAGCTGCCACACATACAGCTCTGCACTTCACTTTTCTCTCTTATTTCTATGTCGCCGTTTACATGTCATCCGATTTATAAATCGCACGACGATCGGACTCCTTCATCGATTCAATTCAGCATAAAAAGTAGCATATTCATCTACTTGAATCATGTACACAAAACGCTTCAACTTTTTCACGCGCTCACTCACTTACACACACTCACCTACTTACTATTCAATCCCATCTTCAATCTGGCAATAACAAAAATAAATCTAATACCATCATCAGTATTCAGCGATATCATGAATGAAAAATGCAGAATTGGAATTGTTCTGTCTGATTTGTGCTGCCGCCATTTAGACTGTCTCGCTCACAGCAGCGTTTCGCTGTCTCCCGACGCTCAGAGCACTACCACTTCTGCGCGCACTACACTAATCTTGACGCGAGTACGCCCGTTCGTGTACTGAAAGCTCACCACATACAGAGAAAAATATCATCATTCTGATGTTTCGTGGTGGTGATCCTTGCCATTGCAGTAGTACCACTGCTGAACCATAACGTACCGTTTCAATTAAAACTACAATAGTTACTGAGCAGATAAAGCAGTCTATTCTTCAGATATGCTCAAAAGATAGACACGCAGACAGACGGAGTCATAGCCAACAATGTAATAATATCCCTAAGTACGTGTATAGTCTGTCGAATTGCACGAGAGGCAAGTAGGCATACACAGATAAAGCAATTACAATTTATGAAGATAATAATGGTCTTATAGGTTAACAATGTTTCTCTCTATCGTATATATGCGCTGTAGAGCTCTTGATAATGATTTTGGTGATGATGATGATGATAGCTATGAGTAGTCCTAACACCAGCCATAGACAGTGTCTGGGTTTCAAGTGGCACCTTCGTGGCAGATTTAAGTTTGCACACGTTACTTTTCACATGCCCATTATTGTATAGGTATATAGGCATGCATTGCCATTAAAAAATAAACCATTTTTCCTATGCAAAATATCAGCCCTAGAGAGAATCATAGCAAATCTATCAACTGTAGCACACACACACAGGTTACATTATATTGATTATATTCACGCTTTCACAACTCATCATATAGAAAGCCTATCTGCTGCATTGCAATATTATTACAAGCAACGTTTGGCTACACACATAAATTGTCAAGTTTTTGCAAGACCGTTTATGCGAATATATTTATAGTGTAGGTACGGATCTGAGCAAAGCGCTACTGAAACCTCTACCTACCTCAATCTTGTTAAATAATCCATATAGGTATGCATCACCACTAGAGCACAAGACATGATAACGAACGGTGAGAGAAATTGTAGTAAGAGTCTGCGTGTGTGTGTCCGCGAATTCCCCTAGTGAATAATACATTGCATTATCCTTCCTACTTGACTAGAATAACTATGCATTCCTTTCCCTTACATGACAACGAGAGTCAGAAGAGAAGAGACATCAATGATGATTGTGTACATACCTACTTTTTAAGCGAATAATAATGTTCAACATGACGATGATGGTACTATAGTATATCAAATTGAAAAAGCCGGTTTTTTCCACATTCTCTGTAGAGCTCCGATAGAAGCATGGCGAATTTTTACTCATATCACAATGCAATAGTAATAAATAATATATAATACCTTTATATAAATGCTACACTACGTCACATTACTTACCACCATCACCACCGCACCATTAATAGCAGTTCAAAACATTTTTTACTGAGCAGACAGACACATAGACAATAGCATTAGTAAAATTTAAGCAAAAAAATAATATAATTTTACTAAATCAACCTTGGACATGTACTTTGTACTACTAATATATAGACAATAAAATGTATGCATACTAAAACGCATTGGCACTAGCAGACACTCGCATAGCCGCACACACGGCACCACTGACTATTCCTTCAGACATTTTTTGTTGGGTATGGTTAAGGATAAAAGGTTAGCCAACCAACCTCTTCCTACATATTAGGTAGACAGCAACCACGGCACGGCTTATTAAACAAATTTTTCATATTTTCATAGACGGACATGAGTTCATGTACAATGAATGCAAACTATAATATTATAGCATGTAGGTAACGAAAAGCTGAAACAACTTGTGTACATTTTTTTTGCAAAAAGTTGTGAAAGCCCACTAGACTGGTGCTCTGGTGGTGGTGATGACTTGTGGTGGTAACAACTTGTCGGTAGGTGCATGCACTGGTTAGAGAGTAATAAGTTTCAGTTGTACAGATATACTTTTTAAAAATTAATAATAATGAACATGGCATGACATGATATTAAGAACGTTCAACCGTGAACATTTTTTGCATGAAGGCTCCTGATTCTCATCTTATTGGATAAATGTGTTTAAGTAAATAGAGTCAGTTTAAAAGCTCATTTAGTAATTTGGTTTGTACAATGTCCATGAACTGTGAAAAGGAGCCCTTTTGCCTGAAAACAATGTGAATGCGAATACGCATAATACAAAATTATACAATAATAAAAGCAGCAACACAACGTTTACTTTTTCTATTATGTGTATCTCTCTCAGAACAAGTGCAAAAGAGACGAGATAAGATCAACAAGACTCATGGCCCATAACACACACCACAACTAATGCAATGCTAAACAGCACCTTTATATAGCCAGATACATCTTTGCTGGCCTAGCAATTCAGTAAAAGTCAGAGGGGAATACCCCATACGGCCAACCTGTAAACCTGATTTCTGTACGCTCAGTATTTGCACCTACCACACAACAGCTGTATAATTTAAAAGTATATTTATTGTTTTAAAATGTATAAAAATGTGGACGTAAGAAACAGTAGCAAAGAGATTTTCTAATGAGATAACAGACAAAATAAAAATCTTTTTGAGCAGTACCATTACAACATTTACAAAAACAAAGAGGAAAACGAGTGCATAGCTACGTTACACAGTCATTGAATTGATCCTACGCAAATAACGCAAACCATAATCCAGGAATAACTTTGTCTGGTTACTAATAGTGTAATTCCAAAAGTGGACGATTAAGATAAGTTGGATTTAGTAAGTGACTATGCATGTCTGCAACGTACTAATCTGACTACTCATAACAATATACTACACGATTTTTTTTTGCTCAAGCCATAACTTGACAAACTACACTTAATGGTGTACATGAATTCCTTTTACACCTTCGAAAGAAATCTTTCCCTTGCATCGCTCTTCTCTTCTGCTCTGCTTTTCACTCTCTTATCTCTCGTACAACTTTATTCTCTAACTACATGTTATATAGTACACTTCTTGTCAATGTTTCAAGAAACATACGTCATCAGGTTGAGATTTTGAACCGAGGGCCGAGTAACATTTATTTTGGTATTCCCTGATTCGCTAGCTGATTCTGGAAATTGTATTGTTGCATGTGCGGTTGTTACATTTTGCTGCAACAATTGTAAGCTCCTTATGCAACAAGATTTTGCACTTCTAGCACCACCAACCATTTCCCCATATCTTGATGATGATGACTATTTAGAGAGAGAGTTCATAAACCATTAGGATGGACTGTTTTTGTCATTGTTTATTTGAGAGTAAACGTATCATCTGCATATTTTATGGCGCTTTACATGAGTGCACAACTGCGGCTCTACGACATTTTAAAAAGTTTCACTCTTAAGCAAATAAATTTTCCCTTGATGATGATAAACTTGAGAGAAAAAGCTGTAATGCTGCAATAAACTTTTTTTGTGATGTTCCTCTTCTTTTTTTTCGTCCAACAGCACCACAATCACATTTCCTCCTCTCCTTTCCCATATTGAATCATGCCGGAAAAATAAGTGGATGCATCATGTCAAGGAAGAAGAGGGGATAGAGAGAGAAAAAAAAGTTTTTTATTCGTGGTAGTATAGAAAATAGTAAATATCAAGTGCAAAAAACAAACTTTTAAATGCACCATTATAAAATGAAATGCAGCGACAGAAGAAGATCTACTCCTCCTTCTCCTCCGGAAGGGAATACATTCCTGAATGCATATACCTACTACAACTACGTATTATAGTGATAGTAGTGGTAATGATCACATTATGACTAGTCTATTGCATTGTCGTCACACAAACATACATAACTTCAAGGAACAGAGAAGACATATAACACACATAAAATAATAATATATGTACAATTTTATATATGAATTATAAAAAAGACTGATAAATCGAGAGAAGCATGGCATGGCGAAGAAAAACAAGTGAAGAAAAATAGAAATAAAATGAGGAAAGAGATGAACAAACACAGACGTAAAAAATATAATATGAAAAGAAGAGACGAGCAGAGTAAAAAAAATTCTGCAAACCCATCATATAATATGAATCCAAGATGTGTGCTTCTCTTCTGTTGCTGCTTGTCGTTTTCCTTATTTTCTTTTGCTTGCACATATTGCATATTATGATGATATGATGCAGTGTATAATAATATGTTTTTGTGCTAGTTCGATATAAAATAGCTTCTTTTTTTGAATGACATGTTATATGCTATTATAGCATTGCTACTACAAGTAACATTTTTCTTTTTACTACCATTTTGAAGAGGGCTATAATAATATCGCACCTGACGTAAATAATATTACAAGTACATTGAACGGTGCCAACACCGCATATTTTTCACTGTTGCTACTTGGTACACTACTGCTCGATCGTCGTAAGAGAAAAAAAGGAGAAGGAGCAGCAGCAGCACCAACCAACCAGCAGTTGTAGTATCGAAATAAAAGAGTTTTACTATTTCTACTGGTGTGGTGCCACCACATATCACTTTACTACTAAAACTTGCTATTTACCATTGCTCCTGGTTTATACTACCACCACCACCGTCGTCGCCGCCAATGCCAATATTACAAGTACTACTGCATCCTTTAGTTATTTTTTACGGTAATGGTTGGTGGTGATACAACATACTACGACAGTTGTACATGTAGTAAATAAATTGGCATGTTCAAAACGGAAAACGCCCCTAGAAAATCTTCAAGTGAGAAATATAGGAGACTATACAAGTCGAGTTATTTCTCAAAGAGAATTTCCATCAAAGTAGGCAGGCAACCAGGAGGCAGATGCAAAAAGATGCAATCAACTTCACTCAATACATACACAACAGTAAAATGTACTAGGTATGCAATGTGCTTGTTATACAGAAATTGGTGAAGAACTGCTAAAGAAGTGGTGCGTATGAACACAAAAAAATATTACTTATGTTTGTATATGGAAATGGGTGTTAACAGCTCTCTTTAAATGCATACAATCCAAATGGGTAATTTCTGTATTTATTGTTTTCCAACTATGACAAATTTTATGGATTTCACGTGAACCCAATATATATGGGACATGGTGTGTGTACATAGCCATACATAAAAATACAATTTTAAACGCAGACAGACAGAAAGGGTTTTTACGATGAACGACATAAGCACCGGAGGGAATTGGGCTGAAAAATGTGTAGTTTATGTGCAAATGTATAATCATAATGTTCTTTTTTATATCTCAAGTCAATCACAAATTTTTCAAAATGACGGACAGAAACAAACGGAAGCTTTAAAAAGGACAATAAATTATTTTGATAAATAATGCCAGCTGAACGATAACCCAACTGAAGTGACCTTTTTCCTATACGCTACACACAAAAAAGTCAGGAGAGATGTTTTAAGACTGAACAGAAGGAAACTCCTTCCACATAAAAACATTTAGCACGTTCTTATCAATCCCTTTCCTAGAGGAATTCAAGACAACGGAATTGTACACAATAGAACATGTATAAAAAACTGACGTTTTCACAGTTTTTCAATTTTATTAATACTTGGCTCTATTTTACGATTATTATTACCTATTCGCCTTTGCGAGTATCAGGAAGGAAACACTTTTGTTGGAATGGAATAAAAAAAGTACCACTCCTCCTTGCCCGTTGCCTACAAAATACGTAGTACAGAATACTAACATTGTGTGCAACTTACTATCCAACGTGTACTTGTCGATCATTTCCTCCAAAACCCAAATTTCCTCTTTTGTTCATCCTGCTTAAAATATGTCAAATTTGCAATTTAAATGTGAACAACGTCATTCGACCATTGCTCTACAGTGTCTACAGTTCAACATCAGCTTCAATTTTTTTTGCTTACGCAAACAGTTCTATGTGCAAAAATTCACGTACGTATCAATTGATCCACTTTATAAACTAGGTATAGTTTCTCTATTATTGCCTGTCATAATGGCATTTCCTTACCAAAGAAATTTCCAGGTACTATAATGCTAAAGAAAAGTGCACTCAAATTCAATAAAAATCTCTTTATTACAGACAAATATTACACAAACTCACTCGAGTTCTTGCTATTTTGTGTGAAAGTATTGGAAAACACGGGATGAATTACAATGGCCATTTTATTTATATAGGGGAGAACCGTGCAATCAAATAGTAAATCCTGAGACCAAAATGAAAAGACGATCCCTTTCAAAATGTGAACATCAATCCGTGTCAGAAAGTATACAACTTACAATCAATATTCTGTGAATGGAGATATGGCACGACATCATCATGCACTTTTATGAAACTCTATAAATTCTACACAAAAGTAATGCTTGCTATTGAAAAGGAAGCATTGCGAGCTGTTTGCAATATATTTTTCTCAATTTTCTAAATTTCAGGAAACCCACAGAATCTGCAGTATATTGATAATGAACTGTGGTTAATTATGAACACACATGACGGTAAAATGGCAAGCGAAAGAACTACCTTTCCAATTTTGCGACCGGGCATTCATACCGGAGTGACAAAATTGTATATATTCAATAGTACGTATGTTTGTATAGTATGTATCTGTATTCATTAAAAACAGCGTTGTATCTCCTATTTGAACATTCTGTCTGTCCGTTTCTACGATGCATGATGCGCGGCCGGTGGTACTGTATCGTATAAAAGAAGTTATAATAGTCATGTGTCTTATCGTTAAAGTTCAACTCGCCATGGTGGTGGCGGTATCGCCAAATTCAGTAATGCCTTATAAAAAAGTGAGCGAAGGCTTAAGATATTAAAATTTGGAGATGAAAAGAGGAATGATGCGAGTGACCGCCGAAAAGCACAGTCAAATACCTTCATTCAAGCGAAACTCTACATTGCACCACTACAAAAGTAACTCAAACATTAAAGTAATACTAATTACAGTCATAAGTGGTAGTAGTATCAGTGTGGCAAAATATGCAAATATTATCTCCATCAAGATCTGATCCGTCCAAATAAGTCAGCAGCACCGCAACCATCATCATCTCATAATGCTACACAGTACAACGCTGCCTGCAACTAATATTAACTTTTCTCTCTTCAAACGAATAATAAAATCATGCCTGAGTTAGTTCTTAAATGAGAACAAGAACCGCATCGGGAGAAGAAACCAACGTGAAGAAACTTTTTCGCTACTACTTTAGCTGCTCCAAACTTTAACCTGCTTTTCGGATGTAATGTGTGCACAAAAGCTATAAATGCAGCAGTACGAAAACTTCTGACGAGTGAGCACAAAATGCTAACAGGCGGAACACAGTTTGTGTAAGTATACTGGGACGACATGCAGCTGCAGAGTACGCTTTTACAGGGAAAATAAAAATATCAGTCAGAAGTAAATGACGAGAAGGACAAAAGGCTTAAGTGTAGCAACATGAACACTCTATGCTAAGTTGCACACAAACGGTGCTCGCGTTTTCATTTCCTTCCTTTCTCCTTCTCTAGGTCGCCGAGCCGCACTGTTACGTTTTATTAGTGCACTGCACCGACTTTATAGTAAATATTACCAGTACAACCGCCTCCACCACAAATGCATCCCCCTAGTAGTCAGGTTTGGTTTAGCTCAACTTTTCTCTCCAACCTACATACTTACGTTGATTCATTTACATTGAAAGCGTCCTTTCCGTTTCTTCAGTGATTATATCACACAACAACCATCCTCCAACCATTACCATTATAATCACTCCTTCTTCTTGTACACTCATGTAACATACACTGTATTCAGTCCTAGTTCTATGATAATGATTGAAGAAATTCTTTGTACAGTCGCACATTCCCAATCCCCATACAACGCAACTCACTTCAGCAACAACAGCAATAATAATAATAAAATCGTAACAGCAATATACGCAATACATAATAATATTTAGAGCCAAGTTCCATTCTTCGTTCCTAATCTGCTCATTCAGCTTCTTTGAAACAGCCCACTCAACCATCCAACCAGATCAACAAGAGTGTACATATTAAGGATTTCTTGAGAAGAAGCCTTGTCGTTTCTATTCTCTGTGAGAAAAGCTGTTACATTTTGGCTGCTCCTCTTACATCCATTTATCCTCTTAAGCTTTTCCAAGTATTTATGCATATTGTTGTCAGTAATTGTACAGAAAAAGATCGCAACAAATCAAGCAAATATAAATGCTTACGTTTAGGTGAACTTTGTATGGTTTTTTATCCAAAAGGGTCGATGAACAAGGATCTAAATATCTGCATTGGACTTATGGACTTATACTTACTTAATACAAGCCAATCGTTACATAATAAGCTTCGCATTATCGGTGCCGTGACTGACTGTGTTTACAAACCCTCTCGCTACCTGTATATCGTACTTTGAACATTCTTCATTTTATGCTGTAAATCAATGCTCATCTTCGCTAATTGTCACCCCAGAGTGAAATCTTTTAATTACTGAATAATCAGAAAGAAACAAGAACTTATACTCTGCTATATAGACACACAAATAAAAAGGTCAAGGAGCATTCCTAATCACAATTCTCATTCACCTTATAAGAGACTGTTGTTCTGATGATAATGATCATTGCAAAAAGCATCACATGAAAATAGGAGATGTAGATTACGCACAAGTAAAATATTTTGAAAGAGGCTATCAGAGAAAGGGAACAATCATCAAAGGAAAATTGTGAGCACTGCTCTTATCGCTCATTCATTTGCTCGTTTCGCCTATTTTTTGAAGCAGAAGAGAAAAAAAACTTTTCATCATTATTTTTATTATTATTATGGAACATAGTTATCCTAGAAGACTACTGCTACTAATATATTCAGTCCGTCTGCCCCATTCATGTAGACGGTCGCAGCCTGTCAAGTACCCCAGTTTCCTTTTTCTGATGTTCTCTTTGCAGGTCCCTCTCATTTGAGTATATAAAGAGAAAAGGGCCCAAAATACATAACTTTTACATCCGCAAAACTTTTAAATAAGTTCCTGTCCAGATTTTTTTTTGCTTTTTATAACCTAGCTTTAAAACTATACGAGCATGTTGTCATCATCATTATCATGAAACGAAATAAGATTACCAAACAGACATAAGCACATACCTACACTTCAAATGGATGGAACCATGCTGCAGAGTAAATAGCTGAGCCCGCGGTTTTTATAGCTGGTTTCAATAAATCCCAAATTTTTAGGAATATGACGTTTGGACGAATAAAATGAATGATACACTAATTCGAAGCAAGGCCAGTAGTGAGAGTGAGGGGGAGGATGAAAGGATCTACAGGATGAAATGACTAACAATAATAACAACCTACCTACTACTTTACAGAAAGAAAGATGACAAGTATTGCCTTTCTCCGTAATGATTATGTGACTGTATGCGATATCACGTCGTGCGCTTTTTCCACCGCACCATTAGACACTGACTGATGGGGAATTAGTAAAATGATAATGGTTAATGCAACTACATCGACTCTTGTACATACTATGCGCAACATTTTTATACGTTACGATGCAGATAACCATATAAATATACAATGCTTGTGTCGATTGCATTTTACGCTTATCCATTGACCTTTCTTCATTAACTTTTTTCCGTTATTATAGTATACCAATATCCACAAAATGCATGTAAGACAACGAGTAGTTCTGCGGCTTGTGGTAGTAGTTTAGTCTAAGTATAATGAATTCTTACATGTTTTAAATTACACGTTTAATAGTTAACTTGCCGAATCTGTTTAAAGTACAGTAGTATAAAGCAAATAGAAAATTTTTGGGGAGAGAGATTTCACATAACTTGACAGGAGGATACATACATTTTTTATGAACTTGTTACATAAATATACATACATGCATACCTCAACTTCAACTCACACATCTTCCTTTATCCTTATACCAGCCTGCCTGCCTGCTCTTCTGCCGAGAGAGAATCTTGTCTCGCCTCTTTAAGAGAACATTTCATGCTTGCATTTTTTGAGATAATAAAAATTAATAAACCTCTCTTATTTTCCAATTTGATAAACCAGACATAGACATATTGTAGTATGTAGAATGTGCACATGGAGCAGTGAGTGTTACAAGAACACGAGTTACACACATTTAATATTTTTATTTATGTATGTATAAATCCTACTCACTATTTGTGTGCCACGTCAAATGAGAAGAATTTCTTATCTCCGATCTAAACTGTACTGAATTTTATTAAATACAACAAAATCCTATTTATATGCATATAAATACCTATACATTCATTATCATGATGGCGATTTCGGTATGAGATACATTTGTGCACTACTGCATCCATATTAGACACTGTATTTAATGTATGGCGATTTTTTCATATTAGTGGACGTACATTTTTTGTAGCCAACCTTTTTTTATTTAATCTATCAGTTTAATTTTTCACATTGCACAGCACATTATATAGCATCAGCATAAATACACAAAAACACACATACACGGATTCAAGTTGTACTTCCATCAGAAAATCTCCTGGTTTGGTTTGAAATTCAACATCACCAAAAAAAACTTCACCCAGTCCAGTCGTGCCAAGTCAGGCGCTTTACTTTTATTTTTTTACAACAACAATAATAATTATAGCGCTTCTTCGGAGTTTTACGCTCGTCATATCACCCTAATAGTAATAATAATATTAAGTTAAACAAGAGAGAGAGAGAGAGAGAGAGAGAGTCATAAAAATGTATACTAGAGTGATTGAAAATATTCAGCAGAAGGGGCAGTGATAGCACACATGAGTAATGTAGTGAAGTGAAGTCGTAATGGTTAAGAGAGGAAAAAAAGAGAACACACGCTTCAAATAAGATAATAATTATTCCCAGATAATAACATAGTGGCTGAAGCAATAATAATAATCTTACAGAGTTGAAAGCACGTTATTTAAAATTTGTAGTTTTTCCTCTTAATTCATACAGCAGACACTACTACTCGGGCCATGGCCACTGACTTGAAGGTATACACACACATCCAAAACGTGCACATTGCTATTTGTATAGTAGCTAGCAGCATTCTTCACTTCACACAAGACAGACGAAAAGTGATTTCACACGTCAAAAAATTATCCCTTTTCGTTCTTTTACTCAAAACATTTACACTTTTTCACTTGTAAAAAATATAATGGAATATTATTGTAATCTTTTAACATTTATATTTTGCTCTTTTTTTTATTTAAAAAAATAAATAATATGGCTATTGGGCGTTCATAGTCCGTCCAATCTTATATAACAACGGATAAGGAAAAACGAGAGACGAAGATAACATTAAGAAAGAGAAAATATGAAATATTTAAGTAGAAAAATGAAGGAGTTCTAAGAAGAAAGATAGAAGAGAGAAAATGGGAAGATTGGTTATATTGGATGCTTCCTCATGATGAGCCATCAGAACTGTGTGCACAAGTTTCTTAACATCCATTTTCAAAGAAATTCTATACATTACACGTACAAATGCATTTGGATACAGAGATAAGCATCCATCGTTTTTTGAAACTCTCTGTCTGCTGCATACGCGCTGCATAGATAGTAGGTTGGTAGTGTAGGCATTACAATTAACCAGCTATTCGATATGCACCAGCCAACAACATCACAAAAATTGCAGAAACCATGATATTAAATACTAAATATACTACACAACTGGTGCAAACAAGTAGTAAGGCAACATCTCTTCTCACTTCTCGTCGTCGTCCGCCGCCAGCACAGTGCAAGTGACTTTTTCTCACAATCATCATCATCTCACCGTCGTCGTCGTCATGTGTAAATTCACGAGAGACGATAGAATATGAACGAACAGCAGTAGTACGAAAAAAAACACAAAAAGAGTTATGTACGAACCGATGCTTTAACTCAACCAGTCAGGCAATGTAAAAAATGTGTATATCTCTAAAAAAAACTATACATATTAACAAGTTTTCGTCGTTGTAATTGGAATCAGAGTTGGAAGAATATAAAAAAATGTGTAAAGTTGAAGTGGTAGACATGTTGTAGTGGAATAAATATGCAATATGCACAGTTCTATATTGCATGTGTGCATGCATACAATTTTGATTTTCATAAAAAAACATAAATGTTATAATATGATAGTGATGTAGGAATATTGTAAATAAAGAAAGTCAATATATGCCTTACTTGTTTGTATGATAACGTATAAAGATGCAAATATTCATTCAAAAAATATCCCCATTTCATCTCTATCCGTATACGACAGACTGGCTGACACAGTGTTGGTTTTGGTATAGCTGCACCTATAATAATAATAAAAAAAGAGAAGATAAGATACATTTCATTGGAGAAAATTTGCATTGTGGTATAGCGAAAGAAAGGGTAAACAAGGAGCAATAATGGCAGCAAAATGTACTAAAGGTAATAGGTTGAGAGAGAGAGAGGCATATTATACTACACGATGTAGCGGCGATGATTCTAGTCACTACACAATCGGAACGGACATGACGAAAAATGCATAATGTCCTCCCATCCTCTTTTCTCATTTCTATTTACTTATATCGATGCACATTTTGGAGCACGTAGGACACAGACAGATTGACAAAAATGTGTGCTGCTGCTCCTGCTCCTACGTCAATGCAATGCACCTTCATTCCACTCTGCTCAATATAATCCCATCTTTTTCTCGTTACCATTAATTTCTTGTCTCTTTTGTGGTTTAATGTTCATACTCTACAATGCATTTCTCCACAAAGTAATAACGCTGATAGTACAACTTTTGCACGTCATTATTATTCACGAAAAGACTGATGTAGCATAATAAGCATTGTGAGTGAGTGCAGCAGTCTGTTTACAACTTGACGACTTTCATCCATACGTATGTACACAATATATGTTTTTCGATGATATGATCATAATATAGAGACACTGACATCACGCTACTCTCATTTCAATCTCTCAGACAGATTCAAGAAAGCAGCAGAGCGGCTGCAGCTTTCCACTGTTTCTTCCACCCTAGAGTACATATTTTATTTTACAAAGTCGCTCACAGAACGATAGTAGTAATAAATACGATAATCTGAAATGAGTGTGTCCCCTACAGCTGGCAAAGAGTACTGACAAATATGTAGATATATTTAGATAAATAGATGGATAATGTATGTATCAGATGTACCATGGGATAAATTTCTATCGGTAAGTAAGCACACAGAGGAGATTTGCATGTAATAATGGCCGCAATATCACTTCTTACTCTGGTAAATAAAATGTAAAAATGTTCATTTCCTCTTGACTTAATTTCTCCAATGTGTTCATCTCTCTCCCTCATCATCATTGAATTTTGTTACTTGGTCGTATCACGATCACGAGCAAGAACTGAAGAGTGTAGACTAGTCCGCTTCCTCTCTCATTCTTTTATTCAGTAAAAAAATCTTTCACCGATATTTGTAGTACCAGTTGTGCGGTAGTGGCAAATAAGTTTATAGTGACAACTACGGGAATGATGATCATGACGATGATGTAAAAGTGTAGTAGATAAATATACCTAGTGCATTCACACTTGGAGAAGGCATCATGATCACCACCGCCATCACTATAAATAATAGCGTCATCGTCATGTGACCATTATACTACTACATAGTATATTATAGCAGTCGTATACAGATATTATATTATATTTATTATCATAATCTCACCATTTTCCCCTCTTTCTTCCCATTTTACAAGTTAACATGATTTTTTTTATATCAGCGCTGCTGCGTGTACACAGATTTGTTTGTTTGTGTAGACACATACTTGCATAAGATAATGCAGAATAAAGGCGGATATTCACATCTTGTACAATTTGTGTATGTGTGATTGCGATGGTGTGTTTGAATGTGTATTAAAATGCTAATGCAAACACTATCACGTCCCGTCCTCCGTGTCTCACCAAAATTATTTCTCCTATATCAATGTTGCTGTATGTTTAATGCATTTTATTGTAGTAAAAAGGCAAGCAGGGCAAAATGAGAGAGGGATATAGGAATCAACGGTGGAGATACATACACTTGTGGTGACAATAATGATAATGACGGTATTGCAGTTGTAATTAGAATATTATTATTGCTTGCTACAACAACTACTAAAACCACTGCTGACTAGTTTATGTGTGTGTGTCAGCGTCTGTGACTGCTGTTATTTGCTGCTTAAGAATTCCGGCGTTCATTGTGTCGCGTACCACATAATGACCGACCGTACAAGTTACATATATTCATTCCAATTCGTAATAATGTCACCTTATCTAAAGTCTAATAGTATATAGTCATCAGTTTGTGTTTTAGTGTATTAACGAGAACCGCATGATGGCATGATGATTACAGTGGCTGTTGGTGGTGGTGATGATGATATTATATATAGGAGCATGTGTAATATGCAATGACATTAAAGGTCACGTCGAGACGACGACGAACGCGTAAACGGAGATAGTAGTATTAGTATTAATAATATATTATGGTGCTTACATGAGGACAGATAGACAAAGAGGAACTATTTGTTCAAGAAGGAATGCACGGTGATTACAATGAAATGTGATGTTTGTAGTTCGTATGTAATGTGAATGTGACTGTTATCGTTTGTCTTTACCAAAATGTTGATTTTCTGCATTTAACCGTTTCCTGCAATGATGCTAAAAGTCTAGCCATATCGTCTGCCACTGCGTTTTGGTGGTTTTGATTTTGCCTGTTTTGTGGTAATGAAATGGAATTAAAATTGAAAGATAGTGATATCACACAATTTTAATGAGCTAGTTGTAAAAATGACGAAAAGTAAAGTGCAGCGACTTGTAGATAAGTACATTACAGGGAGTCGGCTACCCACCACTGCTAATATACCTTCATACGCCCAGACATGATTTATAAGTGAACCAATATGGTGCACTAACTACTAAAGTATTATAGTTGATGGCACCAATTCACATGAGATGACCGTCCATTATATTATCACTGCGTTTTAATGTTCTATTAATAAGTTTTAGGCTTTACAGGTTAGTATAAAAAGTGAAAGTGAAAGGGTGTCACCCAACGAACAATATTTGTAACTTTTCTCATTTTTGTAAGGGCTTCTGCCACTATCGGGTTGGGCAACTCTACCATTTTCATCACACCAAAACCTATGTTTTACCTAATATTTTAAAATTTAATCATAATTGCTTCAAAGATCCATTGAGGAGAATCTCCAAACTCATTCTAACAGCAACTCAATATCTCTTTTACAATAAACGGTTTGTAAAAACGCTGCCTATACTCCACCATGTGCATGCAAAGAAGTCACATAAAAGGTTATTTTCCTTTGTACAGGAATTTCGTCATGGCGTAGCAGAACAAGCAGTTTGAGTCATTACTGCAAACTAGTGCAAATGTTGCAAAAATTCCTGTGCGGGTAACTTTCAATATCATCTATAAATTTTCTTTCATGTCCTACGCCCCCTGCTTTCCATGCCATTGGACAGTGCCTATATTTCGGCAATAATACAACAGTGTCTCGGACGATGAAACCAAAAATAAAATCCCAAAAGGGCAAAATGTAGAAAAGGAGATGACCGAAACATAAATATGTAACCAAAATAAGGCGAAAGGAAATTACATTAATATTGTTTGCTGCAGGTAGTAAGTACTAAATTATTGCAGCTAGACACCCTTTTATAAAACCGTAATTTCTCTTTTGGGCTTATAATTTTGGTAATTTTTCTATAGGGCATTTAAAATCATGCATTTTTCCAGATTCACGTGTTTTTGACGTCGGCCTTCTCGCCTGACACGTAGTACACCATATCCTTAATTTTATCTATGCCATTTACCACCACCACCACTACTACTTCAGTGTCGAAGAATCCTTTTTGCGAGCATACACTCTCTTATACAATATATCAAAGAGCAAGCTGCAACTTCGTTTTATATAAGCATCACCACAACTGCAGCAGTCATTCAAGTCAAAAGAACCTCATAGTTTTTCCAAGCACACACAGGAAAAACAGTTCGTGTACATGATGCTCTCCGCTCTCGCTCTCCTCTACCTCACGGTGAGTGTAAGTTAAGTCATTGAAGAAAGCAGGAAACAGGCCCATCATAAATTGCTAATGTGTGCTGTTTCTATTGAGAGCGAAAGAGAGAGAGCGAGACCATGGTATGTTTATTGCATTTCCCATCCGGCCGGCTTCTCTGTTTCTCCCGTCTGACTACTACGCTCAGCTAAAAAGTAGCATTTATACCAAAATTGTAATGTCTGTTCTCTGCCGTTATCGCCCTCTCCTCCCTACTTATGTCCTTCAACTCCTTGTTGTTTGTTACCGCGCGGCTATATACATAGTATAAACTTATTCCATCGCCATCATCATCGCCAGGTTCGGTACCTAACAAGATTCAATGACGGAGGCCATACTCTCCACTCTTGTCTTTCTTGAATTATCGAGGTTCATAGTTCACAGAATAGGACAGCCCCCATTAGGATCACGTTAAGTGTGGCCATGAACCTAATAACTATAAAACAATCATTGTCATAATGCTTCTACTCTGTAATAGTTTGCATCGCCATTAAAACCGGAAGCGAAATGCCGCTACCACTTCTACTCCGTGATGAGTTCACTATTCCCATTTGAACTCTTATAGAACAACTATCATTCATTAATATTAAGTAAATGAGTAAGTGAGCATGAAAAGCAATAGACGAAAGAAAGACATTCAAGTGACGTAATATATTTAATGGTGCATTGTCTTTCCTAATGCACTGTGCATCATTTAATTGAAAAAAGTTGTCTCTTCTGTATATTATTCTCGAGTTCGTAGTTATGAATGGAAGGAATCGGAGAAGAGGAGAAGATGACAAAAAATAATGCACAAACATAAAACGTTACATGTAATAATGCTTCTGCCGTGTTCCATTTCCCCCTTTTTCCTGCTTCCCATTACTTTTTACTTAACCATAAGCCACCAGCCGTGATTGTTCTCACTCGCAACGGCTATACATAGTTTTATGCGCTGTCTGTCGTTATATACTAGTGCCATCGAGAAGAAAGCAGAAGCAGCATTCAGTGGAGAAGATGCAAATGGCATACTAGTCTAGAGAGTACCTTTTAATGGATAGCAATTATGTATTTTTTGCTACAGAGTGAGCTCGAGAGGGAGACCAGACGAGGTACCACATTTTAAAAAGAGAAAAGCAAGAGAGGAGGCCATACGAGTTAAACAACCTTCAACGTTTTTTGCACAGGGATTAGTTCTATGCATATAAATTGGTGGACTGTTGTCAGACTATAATTATAGTATAATATGGGAAACTCTATAAGCTCACTGCTACTTATGTATAACTTTCACATGCGCTTTACTGACTATGGCTTTTTAGTAGCAGTTGAATACGATTAAAAGAGTCTCTCTCATCTCATCTCTTTGCCATTACTAGAGGACATGTGCAACAACAATGGCACCATCATCATCACTAGATACTGTTATTATTTCCAAGTATAGTTATACTCCCGCTTGTATTTACAGAAAAACAATTCCATTATTTTTCAGCAAATAATTGTATGCAAATACTCTGCGAGCAAAAAAGGAATGGGAAAGACGGCAAAATAATAGATGAGCTGGCAGAGTGCACAACTAAAGTTCACAGAAATCGTCAAAAATAAATATATATGTGCTGAGCACAAGGAACTCTTCAAACAATTCAAGCTTATATAATATTATATATATGTTTCTGACTATGTCATGAATGCCACCTTGTGCAAACCTTTGATTTCTGTTTTTAAACCTCAAATTTCAATTGAGGAGCAGCCAAACACTCACACAGTAGGCATAAAGTTTGCATGTATGCATCTATGAACGGTTAAGCGAGGAAAAATGAAAATAAGGAAATGTTTCTTTGTCAGTTTTGGACGTTGGTGAAAGATGACGGGATACGTGCTCACGTTGACTTTTCTTTTCTCACACGTCCTATTCAACAGTGAACCTGTAGGATTATTTATTATTACGTATTATTTCACTCCACCCCACTAGGCAGAAGAGACAGATGAGAAGACTTTCGCATTATTATTGCAAGAGAAAGGGAAAAGGCAGAGAATGCATATGCACAAAGAACGTCACGTGATGATGATGATAACATGCCGAAAATATGACACGGCTCTATTGCAATTTCAAATGTTATTATGCATGCATTATGCATCTCCTCCGTCTCTTCCCGTCATTATTATCTTGGTCGTCGCATCACCAGCATTTTAACTCAAGCATCTCATTACTAGTTTTGCCAAAAAGTTTGATGCTTCCTTGAACTAAAAAATATGTGAACTCCTTTCTCAAATAAGATAAATAAATATATGAACTAATAAGTTCATTTTTACGGGACCACTGCAGCTCTTTGCTGGATATTATTAGGATGAATAGTATGAATGGGAGTACTATATGCTTTCCTCCTCTTAAGACCTCCTTTATCATCTTTTATCTGTCTGTCGTTTGTATGAAATGTTGTATTGACAGTCAACGATGGCTTGGCGAAGTCAGTTGAGATACTTTATGTATTATTTATATGCACATTAAGATGATGAGTGCACGACACTCCTGCATGATTGCATGAATGCCAGTGCAAAAAATTAAAAAAGAGTGGAGGTTTCTTTGAATATAAGAAGGGTTTTTCTTTCGAGTCTATTTTTTGTTCCTCGTCATCATCGTCATTGCCGCCATCATCATATCCTTATTTTAAATTTCTACAAGTGTATGTATATACGAGTGTTTCGAGGTTTCTTGGAGCAGTGTGACTGACTATGTCGATGCATTATACATGCAGATTATGCAACTGAAATGTATGCACACTACATTATAAAACAATATATGAGTTTTTATTGCCACTGCTGTACGGGTTGAACCAAGAGAAAAAAACCAGAGAGGGGCATTACAGCGACTATAATATGCTGCATACAGAGAAAAATGGCTGAGGAGTAGGAACTGCAAAAAAAGTAGTAAATTACGTGAAAAACCATAACATTCACAAATTATACAACTGCCTATATGGACGTAAGTTATGCTTTTCCGACGTCCGTGGTAAGTCCTTCACAAAAAAACTAACTACAGAGGAGTGAAAGAAGAAACGAAACGAATATTTACAAAGAAGAGAGTGGAGAGAGGGAGAGAGAGAGCAACGCCAAGAAGCAATGAACGACCACTGGGACCATGCACCATGATGCCGTAATAAATATAGACGGACGTTTTGTTTGCTTACTTTTACTACATATAACAATTTGTGATGCATGTATTTTATCACTTTGTTGAGAAAAGGTGGCGATGATGATGTCGATGCACAAAGCACTGCTGTACTTTATTGCAATTTTTTTCATCGTGTCATGTTGATGATGCTCACAATGCAGGTAGGTACCTGCATTATTTAACATTGGATCGCTGCGCTGGTGCAGTCATTATTCTCCCAGATCTCTGTATTCTGAACGCTTAATTCAAATGGCAGACAAGAGGAGAGCTCGCAAAAAAATCTCTTGGATCTGGTGTCTGATTTGAGAGAACAAGTCTGTTGTCTGCAGACAGAGACGAATATAGCAAAAAATGAACATCAGGGTAAGAACAAGATCCAGATAGCTCTAGATCCTATCGTAGAGAAAAACCTTGGTAGCCTCAACCTCCCTCCCTTTCTCTCTACTTGGCTGAATTTTCCATTATCTGGTTACCATCATCATCATCATCATTATCGGTCTTCTTTTTTTACCTCTTCGTTCATTCGACCGTCGTCCGTCCTCGACTCTTCTCTCACTCTCTCATTGCATGTTCCTTATTACTTCACACTGCATTACTTATTACAGTCACCAGAGTCAATGCCAACTATGGATATAAGGTACATATATACACATATTACATGCATGTCTCCTCCGTCATCATCCACAAGCACTAAACGATTTTGCTTCTATACTTATCTTCTGCAGTAAAGCAAAGTCATTCCACAATACGTGACGGTGTAATCCGATGCTTTGTTGTTCTTCTTTTTTCTTTGATGTTCTTTGTCATCATCATTATCATGACTTGCTATACGAACTGCTAAGACGTATTGTATCAGACGACGATGTGGTCTAGTACAGTGTTGAGTTGCAACTTGCAAAACTCCACCACCATGAGTAGACATGTATAATAATATAGTTAAATTATATGATGCATTTTTATGAGTGATGTTAAGACGAGATTTTTTCAATGACGTTCATGGTGTTAGTTATGATGGCAGCACTGGTAGTGGTCTACAATAAAATGCATTTTAATATTAAGGTTTTTTTGTGCTGTTTATTTTTATGCGATGCAATAACATTTCATAAAGACAAAAGCAACAGAGCGCCCGTGCCGTAGCCAAGGACAGATACACGGGATTTTTCGGCTTTTCATACTTCAAACTTCATTTTTCTCTTCTCTTCCTCCCTTTTACATTATTTCACCCCATTTACAGCTTTCTAGTGTGGTCCATCAAGCAATACGTTTCATGTGATAAAGTATTACACAGAACATTATACAGCAGTACTAACATGCTGTTTTGCCGCTGATAATATATGACATTTATTATATGAAGTAATAAAAACTAGAAGCACTGGCAGACGAAACTTGTAGTAGTCAGAAAGGCTTAAGTAATGTGCAAACAAAAAATGAATGCTTTCATTTCATGCGTCATATAATTTTCTTTTTTTCCTCGGCTACAGCAGCACACACGGGAAAAGGATATAACAAGTCAGCCCAGAGGGTAATGAAAAATGTGCATTCTGCTGCGCCGTTTCACTCAAGTGAAAAACCATAGTTCTAATTTTTTTGCAATGTGATGGTCGTAGTGATGATGATAATTATGAAAAACGAGAGAAAAGAAAACGAGTCATTCAGTTTACTGCATTACATAAATATGATATACGTATCTTATCACGTCTAACCGAAAGATCTCACAGACAGATAATGTGCATAATAATAATGTAGTAATAGTTCAGAGATTATGATTGGTGTAACTACATGGAGACTCTCGTTCAGCAAAACACTAAAGTCCAAGTGCAAGTTATTCTAAACGGCGGACCGAGAGAATATTATACTTATGTAATAATGTATGTATTTATATTATGTTGACTTAAGTTGCATGCACAATGTTGCAAGAGTATTTAGGGGCCATTACTACGAAAAATAAATTTGTATGCACCGTCTGTCTAAATACAACTGCGCTGTCCATATATTCTCTAGGTAGGCACACGCAAATATTATAGTGATTGTATCTATTAGTTAGTCAGTGCAAGTGTAAATGCGCTTTCAAAAAAATCCTTTTTTCAAAGACATCAGCCTCATTCAATGAGTAAATTTTTAAACAAACTTGTCTGTTGCTGGCTTACACGATGATGGCGAGAAGGAGGAGGATTATGATCATGTTGTTTGCCAGCTACATAATATAAACATAGTGCTACCACATAACTACATGGACGACGACAACGGGAAAAGAATACTAATGTGAGTTGTGCAATGCAAATAGGTACAATGATTAACATCATCATAAGCATGGCTATCAGGATGATGAGGAGCATTTTCGTGCAAACTTTTTGGTTTTGCACCAGTAGCAAAAGAAAGATACCCTTACTGACTGGTGATGATGGTAGTGGTGGCGTTACTGATCATCTCTTCGTCCTCATCATCCGTCGTACTTGAACATGCATGAAATGCAAAAAGAAGTCAAATGCACTTTGCACTTGATCCTATCTAATCTTTCCACAGCTTATAATCCCAAACCATTCGTTGTCTGTCTTTCAACTGTCTGTCCATATAAGTATCGTTGATCAATAGTGGTTGTGTATCCACCCGATTTTCAATAAATGTGTTGATGCATTCCAGTCCCTGACACAAAGCTGTAGGCATTTGCAGACAGCATCTCAGTATATAGAAGACGCAGTTTTATTAAAAGTAAAAAGAGACAAGGACAAGGGATGCAGACATATATATACCACGGAGAATCAAGAATCAAGTCGAAAAAAGTATTATTGGCCTCCTGCAATTTTTCTGCTTCACAAGAGCAAGTTTATCACTCAGACATTGATGCATTTGCCATATTATTGCTACACTCACAAGTCAAGGATACTGATTTTTCAATGCTCGTATAGAACAACTACATAATATATTACGAACACGTCGGCGTCCTAATAACAATATAAATTCTACATGCATATATACTTGAGACATGGTAAGTGCAACATCATCATTATCATTCGTCGCCGCCGTCGTTGATGCACTGAAACCACATCATCCACACATACAGTCTGAATGTATAATTCACTGACTGACTGCAAAAAAGTGGGATTTATTATATTGGATGATATGGTGTATAATATTATAATGGGCTATTGCCATTGTGTCTTGTTCAACTTGAACGTAATGACTATGTACAGCAATTATAATACAACTTCAAGTGCTTGAGGATTTGCAGATTTTTTTTGAATATGCATAGAAAAAAACATCCTTCTCTCTCTCTCAGTCAGCCAGTCTGCAGTTATCCTTTCTTTCAACTACGAACTACTCAAATAGTTCTTACTTAACTCGCTAAAACAGAAGCATGCCCTTTATAGCTGAGCCCAACCCTTTTGCCATTTTATCCATTCCTGCAGACCAGACGGAATACCTGTGCAGCAAAGAGCGCATCAAAACCATATTTGCAGCAGACTCTACACAACAATTTTTCCACAATATTATTTGCATATAATCTATATGTATATGTACTACGCAGTCTAATTTGGTAATAATATGCAGGCGCACACAAAACTATCTAGAAACCTGAAAGATTTGTAATTTCTAATTTCAGTTCTTGTGTCGGCACTTAGTTAATCTTTATCACTTTTTGGCTCTTGTATAACCCTCCACAAACTTCAACTTGATTATGTATATGTGCGCCAATAAAACTTTATTTAGGCATCCAGTACGCTTTAATCTATTCCCAACAACTATATAAACTACATACACACAATAAACATTATGCATTAAAACATGATAATACGAGGAGATGCATGGTGGTTTGATAGAAGCTCGGATGGATGGATTAATGACAGTTTTCCAACATTTTCAAGAAAGTTTATGTTATCCATTCATTCGTCATTTATATCCGCCTTCATCAAATGCACAGATATTGTACATTGACCGGCCACCACTGCAATGATCCGTCCCTGCACAATTTTATCTTACTTTAATGACGGCTTTATAAATTTAACATAACCCCTAATCTATCAAACAAGCTTGGCCTTAAGAGAAAAACTCAGTTGGGTATTTTGCAAAATCGTTACACGATAGTGTAGAGTCACGCTGAGTTGTAAGATAGCCTTGTATGGTTTAGCTACTTGATAATATTGATGGCAATAAGTTATCTCGGGTCTGGGACACAAGCATTGCTTCGTTTTATTTCATTTACTGCATTTTCATTAAAAGTCATCAGGCCAAATACGTATCCATAAGCTGGGTGAAGTGCTTAATACAAATGTTCACAAAGCAGAAAAACTTGCATATTTTTTTAAAATCTCTTTCATTTACATGTCTGGAAAGTAAGACAGCAGTTTGGAAATTGTGCTGAACAATTTGCCGATACGAATACCGACAATCTTACTTGCAATTACTTCGTCTCGTTACTAAATATTTAAGACATTAAGACATGTATTCGTTTTACTCACATTGTAATGAAAATGACGATCCGAAACGAAATATAAAGATTGATAATAATAACTTAGACAGGCAGAAAAAAACGTGATTTCCAAGTTGTCTGTCTGGAACTCTTATTTAAACCAAGTTACTAAATCACAAAGTAAAAATATGAATATTATACTAATGCAGTTTAGGTATTATATAACGAAAAGAACGCCATCAAGCATTCACATTGTAAGTACCTTTCAGCTAAACTGACATGCGTGCATGCAAAAATGCCAACAGCAAAAATAGCAGACGACGACGGTATATGTACATATATCTGCTTTCATCATATCAAAGTTAGCGTAGACAGATTGACATGCAACAAATAAATATGCTAGAAAAAAATGCACATGAAGTCCAAACATAATATAATATTATTTCAAACTATTCGTGGCTTTGTTTGGCTGCTTAGAAAAAACACACACGTTACTTTTTTAAGTAGGCAGGGTTCAATTTAAAAGCAATTCTAAAGGATGAACTGGTGCCCTTGAATCTCTTCGACAAATCATTTCGTGTTTGTGTGACTGAATTGCATAATAAATGATTTTGTTGCATGATGATAACTGATGCATGCACGTTGATTGGTACAGAGTCAAACGTGATGTCGTAAAGTTTGTGCGAAAGTAATTCATCATGTACAATAATCATAATCAGACTTTGGAAGGATTTGTTTTAATGCAATTTTAGTGCAGCGTGGCATGCCAATAATAGGATTTAGTTTGAAGTTGCTTCGTGTAATGGACCAATGCGCAGTTTATTGACTAGGTTAGTTAGGCTTTTTTCAGCCAATAAAAATGTAGATATAGAGCATCCAAGTAGAAACGCAACTTGTATGCATGATTCAGCATGTCAACTCTCACATCTCCCCGCTTGTATACTGGCGTTTCGATTGATTGCTTGTTCCTAATGTATTCTTCGCCAGACCACAGCAAACAACGACCAAGTCTTACATTAAGTTCAGCCGAGTTGTCTTGTCATATGTCTACTAACTTCATTGATTTGCTATCTGCAAAATCATCATCATCATCGTTTACCATTCTGCACGACGGTTTACGTCAAAGCGTACTTTATTTTTAACGACAGTAATTTTATTGCTACGTGTGTATCAATCTCGACTCTTATATTTCATTCCTGATACAGAGTCAGTGGCCTTATTAATGGCCATTACTATTGATTGCGATTGCACAACTGTCTGGGTTGAATCAAATAATTACTACTCGGTTAGTTATCATTATCAGATGCGACCAGTCATCAAAATAGAATAGTTTATCCTAGCGTCTTTGTATGCATTTATAACACACAAGTATTCCGTCATATCAAACCTTATTAATATTTTCCTGTCGCAAGACGTAAACGGTTTTATGAAATACATACAGTACAATAATCATTGAACTATGCCGATTGCCTTAGACAGAGCAAAGCATTTATGGAAAATCAATAAACACGGAAAAGTCGAAAAATAATCCAATAATAAGCGAAATATATAAATTAAAATATACTTGCTGTCTTACGTCCTTATAATATGAAAGATATTTGATTGACTTGCTTCGTACTGGTACTTGTTTCCTCACGTTTCCCCCAAAAGGTTTCTTTAAAGATTGCCTCAGACTAGTGATATGCACTTTCTGTACGAAAATCGTATATTTCAGTAAAATATCAACAAAGATTGTCAAACTAGACTTGTTATACTTATAATTTCAATTTCATATTCAGTCTAAATTACAACTCTCAGTAATTTCAAGTTCTCCCACAGACGGCACAAGTGTAGAAATACAAAAAACTACAATATATACATACACGCAAAAGAAATCACTCTTTCCAAACGAAATGCATCCAGTCCTTTCCTTTTGTTGATGAGATCAGTCAATTTCACTAGAGAGAGATTTATCGTATCATCTTATAAAAATATAAAAAAGTTAACTGGATGTATAAAGTGAAAGCGAAAAAGTTCAGAAACCTAAAAAAAATATTATTTTAAAAGTGTAGCATGTCTGGAGTTGTATCGTTATATGAAATTATAGAAATTTGGTCACACAATCATTATCAGTTGAGAAAAGACTAGTCTCATGATTTCCACGTAAAATTATCCTTCGACCAAACCTCCCACGCAGAGTCACACAAGCAGAGTCACCACAAATTCTACACAGTCACTCGCTTGTACACAAAAAATATTGGGCAATGGCCGAGCTAGTGTTCTTTTGTAGCCTTCACCGCACGCTAAAAGCACCGTCACCACGTTCTCTTGCCGGTATTATATAATCAACTACATCAGTCATATTATATAAAAATGTAATTTAATGATGATGGCAATCGTCATCATCCAGACTGGCATTTCCCGTGCTGACGACCATAACTTGACTTGCATTCACTGCTAAACGTATACACACACATACACTTTTTACGATCTAATACAAGTTGTTGTAGAAGTAGTAACACGAGCAATCATAATAATATTTTGCTGTTGTAACATTAACTATAACAATAACTTTTGCATAGGTATATTGCAAACTGTTTGTTCTACGACTACTACTTGTAGCAAAGTGATCAATTGTTTATGCAGTAATAAAAGAAAGCACCAACACCACAGGAGAAGTTTTTTTTCCATGTATTCTGATAAGTATGATTATTACGATCAATGTTGTCCGCTCTCACGTATCTCACGTATCAAAGTCCTTCTAGCAATTTATTATGATTATTACTATCATGCATGCAAGCCAATGCATTTCCACATTTTAACACACACAGACATGCTATTGTACAATAGTAGTAGTTCTACATATTTTTTGTTTATATTGTATTCTATTCGCGTCTGCTGGTAAGAGAAGAGAGAGAAATAAAAACCAAAGTCGTTTCTCTTGTAAACCAGACAAGTATTCTCACACATGCACAGGCGAAAAGAGCAGACGACGACGACAAGAACGAGACAACTCTGAATGTGTGTGTATTTTTTCTTGACTACTATCCTGAAGAAGAAAAATATATTTGCATGTGGTACGGTTGGTGGTATTAATGATGATAATATCGAGTGTCTGTGCATATAAATTTTGTCCTGATATATAACATGTTACATATTAATAGCAAATCGTAGTTGTAGTAGTAGTCGTACGCAAGTTGTGGCAACACAGTAGTTCTTCTTCTGACTCTCTTTCTCTTCTCACTTTTCCAATGACAAATGTGGAATTCTGAACTGGTGCAGTGTGCTCTCTGTCTGTTTCTCCCAAATGTATTCTTTCTCTCTGTCTCTCTCTCAACTCTTTTATTTTAGCACACGGTACCAACCCGGCAAAACTCACTCAACTTAACGATGAGACCGGCTTTTCCGTCTATTAAGTGAGCAGTTCACTTCTACCACTTTTCCGCCGTGTATAACTGAGAATGTACAACAACTACACACTGCGTTCCTTAACAAATTAGTTTCATCTTGTCTCTCTCCCTCTTGTTCCTCTCTTCTGATATATCTCTTTTACTTCAATAATATTGAAAGTCGATTATTCAAAAGTTGCAATGTTACATTTTGCTTTGGGTATACAAATTGTATTTGTGGCATATGTACACAGTATATACATAATTTGCAACATGTACTACTGTTATAACTGGTATATAAAATACTTTTAATAATAATAATAATGACAATAATAACAAGAGCGAATAATGCAATATGCTCTTGCGAGACTTGTCTACTTTATAAGAAACGCGAGGATAATGACGGTGACGGCTTATTCTGCTTGCTTTACTGCTTCTCCTGCCACTCACTCAAGAGAAAATAATCGTGGTTGTGTGTGACTATGGCAGTAGCAGGCTGGCAAATGGGCAGGAAAGGCAGCAACAGAGAGAAGAAAATGACTGACTGGCTGACTGAGTAAGTAGAAACTGAGGAAAGGAGTAGAGCATAATGGTTTTGCTGGTTTGCTCACTTCGAGGACGAGAGCAGTAGTAAAGTAAAGCGAGAGCAATCCTCTCTACCAACTAAACTAACCAACTTGATCCGGACGTTCAAGAGTATGCAATGCACTCGGATTTTTTTGTATGCAGCGAGCATAGCACCCGTCGTCGTGTAGTTGGTGGTGTTCTGGTGTTAGTCAGTATAAAGAAAGTATACACGGCTATTATTACAATAGTGGCAACGGCGGCAGTAGTACTATATAGCAGACACCAGACAGTGCAAAACCTGTGTACTGACTTGTGCCAATATATGCGCCTTTGGATAAGCACAGGGCAGGCAGGAAAGAGACACACAGGAGAACTCGCAGACATGGTTAAAATGTATTTTTATAGTACATTCGCGAGAACCACTACAACACACACACTACTGACAGACGAACTCAAGTATACCGTAACCGTCCTATATAAACGCGGCACAGTTTGCTTGCATTGTTGGTAGTTGGGTGAATATTCGTAAAACTGCCTTGTTCCTTTCAGAGTTAATATGCTAGCCGTTTTCTATGCAATCCAGTGCAATGCAATGAAAAATGCAGGCAGACTGGCATGGCAGTAGTAGTGGCAGCAGCAAAGTTGTTGGTTGGTTTGCACGTACGTACTTTGTACGTAGGCACGAGTCACCGACGACAAGACGAGTATCTCCTGCTATCCATCTTACCTAGAGCTAGGGCCAACTCACAAAGCACAGAGCACCAGCACCAGCAGTCCTATTCCATTTCCCAATTGTGAGCCAGAAAGGAAAGGAAAAATTTTTGCAGAGAAAACTCATGATGCTAAAGTCTAGTCTGCACTGTTTGCTCTTTCATATTATAGCCTCTCTGTGTGTATCATATGCTATTATGAAAATGGATTGCAAGGAGCTTTTGCACCAACTTATCTTACACACAAAAGCCTCGATCCCATCGGTATAGTGTGCTGTGTGCTCGTTCGTTGCTTTACTTGAGTCAGAACTGAACCCTTTTTGAACAAAAGTGCTGCCTGCTTTATATACGTATTCCTTGCCCATGGAAAATACTAACGGAAGGAAAGGGAGAGAGAAAAGTAAAAAAGATGGATGGATGGATAACGTTGGGGTTTCGCTCTGTTGTGAACGTGATAGAAGCTACAACATGTACAACATATATATATAGAGAGAGAGCCATTCTTTGCTTTTTCTTTTTTACTTTTGCTGTGTGCACCATGATGTTGTTGATGATAATGATAATGATGACGATAGCAATAGAAACGAGTCAAGGAAGAAAGATAGACTCTGAGTGACTGAGTTGGCAACAAAGCCGTCTGGCTCGTTTTTGCAGTGTCTGCCTCTGGCATGTAAAATGTCTTTTGCTGGTGGTACGGCTGCTGCTGATATGATGATCGTGATCATGATGATGATGATGCCTTGATGACGATCCTTTTGCCTGGTGTGCATCTTTGCTGATGTTACACATACCATATATTTTACGGGTTTTTCCATCTCACATCTTTTGCCTCACATTCTGGTCTATAGTAGGTACTGTACCGGTTTAGGGAGATTTTTTTTTCAAGAAATTCAATACGATAGTAGATGAGAGAACAGCGTACACATGCATTATTATTATTATAGGCTTGAGTGCATCATCCCACCCGCTCGCCCTTTCTCCGCTTTTTCATTCCAATGATTCAAAATGCTGTATAGTATATATTTTTATTGGTATATTTATCTTCATCATTTTGTGCTACATAGAGTCTAGGGAAGACTTGCTATGAAAAAAGTACTTTTCCCCTTCCTCGCTTTTCGCATTTTAAGCCCGAAAACTGAAATGCAATATTCTGCGAGTCCCCTTTTCCATCTTTCTTTCTCTTAACTCAACAACGAAAACCAAAGAAAAGATTCGCTAACTAAGTCAGACAGGAAAGTCTTTTTTTCGCACGCGCAGCCAAACCTAACGTAGTCTAGTTTTTGGGTATATTTTATACATACAAAATTCAATTCAATGTTCGTGGCTAGCTCTGTGTTCATGTTGGCGCTGATAATCACAACAAGGATGGCTTGTGGACTGTAGACAGACACACAGATATAGGTATACTTAAAAGAATGAACAAAATATCTACTAAGGATGGATTTTCTTTTCAAATTTATAAACTTGTGCTGTATGTTTCTAACTCCTTTGTATATTCGTACGTAATCCTCTATTAAAATATATCGACGCGAGAATAGTTTTTCCAGCCAGTGTACGGACTGGATTTTTATCAAATTTCCTCCTATAACTCACAGTTCCTCAGTCAGCCGCTTTTTTTGCTTCTCAGCAAGTCTACCCAACACAGATCACTGAGCTAGCAGACTAGTAGAATGATAGGAGTAGTGGTAGTAGCAACATTTTGAAACAAAAGCACGTAGTGCTAACCCAATTTTTTCTCCGAGAACTACTTCTTTGTGTCTACTCCTACTAGTCAGTCAGACAAGAGTACACAAAGAATACTTACTAGCACTTCCCTCCAATCTTTTCATTCAACAGACACAACCCATATAAGACTATTGTAAAAGGGACAAAGATGAAATTAGTGTCTGTCACATCTTCTATTTTCTTTTGTACTCCGTCTGATCTGCTGATGATGAGGAGGACGTGGATGATGATATTTTGATTACACACATGGAATGTTGTTGCTTGATGACGTTCCCTGTCTCGTTTCAAAGGAAAAATGATTGCACTTTGAAATGTTGAAAAAGGTATAACACTTGAGACATCACATACCTATGCATTAAAATTTCAGTAATAATTTCAAAAATGACATTTGAAATGGAGATTGAGTTGTTTGTGTGACTTGCTTTGTGAGCATAAAACGTGGAGAGAAGCAGCTTATTTCTCCACGACATAGTTTTCTACAGACAAATTAAGCAAGCCCATAGTCATTCAGATTTCAAGGCTTACATAAGATGGCATTCACTCCCAAAGATATGTGAAGTTAACTCAAGTGCCTCAGCATATAAAATAATAAAACGTACAACCAAGCAATGCAAAATTCCACTTCCAATGATGATATAACATATATGACAGCAATATCATCAAATTTTTCGCCCATCTTTTTAGGACACAAGCCGTGTGTGTGTTGTGTAGAAAGGTAGACTCCTCATTCCGTTCACTTCCTCTCTAGAAGTGCACTTGGCTCGAGGCTAAAAAGAGACGTCGTTAGAATTGGAGGATATTCACTTTCCTTTTCTCTATAGTTTAAACCGGTAGAGAGTCAGACAGACACAAACAAGATGATGCTGGTGGAGGAAGAGAGTTATGAATTTAGGATGAAGTTGAAGTGTAGGGATTTTCCAGCCTTTCAAGTATTCCATGAATTTTACCTGTTCTCTTATCCAAAAATCCACATACTTAGCTGCGTACATGTACACAGCACACCACACAAGATAGAGCAAACTACTTCTTCTCCTTTTCCGTTCGCTTATAAACCTTCAAGGGGGTTTTCAAAAAAAGAAGGATGAGGAAGGAAGGATAAAATATTAAATATTGTATGGCTTTCTTCCTTTCCTCTCTTTTTTATAAACCAAGATTATCTCTACGTGAGTATAATGAATTCGACTTTTGGGTCGGCAACTTCATATGCTATGTATATTTTGGGATACCCGTATAAATGTATATAAATTTTTACCTAGGAACGGTTTCCAGATAGCACTTATATCGACGTATACCTGTATATCATCATTCGCTAGGCACTGTATATTTTATGCATACCATAATCATCATCGTCGTCGACAAAAAGGGAAAAAATGAAAGCGAATGATACATTTTTGAGACGGATAGCAAGAAATTTTGTTGTCGCTGAGTTTGAATATATGTACTTTCATTTGAGAGGTCCACGTCCACACATGAATGCATGCTCGGTCGAGTCACATTTGAAAAGAACGGCATCAAGAAAACGAATGTGATACATATAGAATATATGTAGAAGATATAGTAAAATAATAATATATGTATATACCATTCCATTGCAAGCTTCTCTTTCACTTGTCATTTCTCAACGACTTTTGCCCTCATCCCACGGATGTACTTTCCCAAACCAGGCCCTTCCAGTTCAGTTATTTTCTCCCATTCTTTTACATCACATTACTACTGGATGGGTTTTTTTCAGTATTAACAAAAAAGGGCTTCGTATATTTTTCCGTAGTATTTTTTATTTTGTCAAATACATACATATACACAATTCTTGTAAAGGTGAACGCTTTCTCTTTTTTTCTCTCCTTCCATCATCATATCCATTTCACTACATGGTTGCGTAGTTACAGCACTTGCATTGCTACTCCATCACCATCACGTCATTTTCGTTGCGACGAGAAAGAAGCTTTTCATGTACCACCAACCAAACAATACCTACTACTGCTGCTCGTCTGCCCCTTCATTCTCCCATCTCTTATCCTTTTTCTTCCACATCCCTGCCTATCTTTCTCTTTGTTGTTGTCAAACTTTTCCCAAATAATGGTACGTTTCAGGTAAATGTCAAAAGGATTTTTTCGATGAAATAGTGGAAAACAAATCGTTACGACAAACTACGGAACTTCGTCTTTGTTGCTTTGCTTCTCTATGTACTGAGAAAAGCTGTCGTATTGAATTCGAAATGCAATATCTGCGATTTTATTTTCCAAAATAACAAGTAATTTGGTAACAACAACTCGAAAAAGCAAGCAGAAAAAGGGAAAAATATGATTATGAGAAAAAAATTGAGTTATATGTTTTTAAACTTAAATTGGACAAGAAACGCAATAGTTGTACTTAATAAAAGTTTTCGGAAGCTATGTATAGGTATAGAAAACAAAATCAGCGACGTCTCAATATAGGAATCTAGTCTAGTCCAAGTATCATCATCACACAATTCATGTTCAAAAAAGTAAACTTTTTTTTGTCAAAAGCAAGAAAAAGTTTACATTGCCATTATTATTTAAAAACACCAATCACACACATACTCGTACATCTCGTTTGGTGATGTCTGCTGCATCTTTGACACCATAAAGATAACATTTGGCACAATAATCCTACCTTTCATTACAGATGTGCAGATTTACAATGCACCGAAGTGTATTATATGTATTTGAAAGTCTACTTACAAAAAGTAGTTTGAGGAAGAATTTTGTTACTACACGGTTTGTATTTCATTTCCGTTGTTTGGCAAATTAGTTTCATTTCATAGCTCACCGTATTACTTTGCTTACAAGTCTTTCACTCACATGCTTTTCCTATCAAATTTCATCCCTTTGATACAAAATGGCCCACATAGTCCTTAGCCCCGTGTACCTCCTCCTCCTCTACTTTCTCATAAAATTGTACCACCAAAATACATGAAAGCCACATAACAGTAAATCCAAGATCCCTAATTTATCGTCCACTCTGGTTGCACTACTACCCCGGAGCTACAGGGCTACCATCACTATTACAATCACATACAATTTTTTTTGTATTTCTCACTCAGTTCCTCACGATTTGCCTTGCCATCATCACACATCACAGCATTCACTAACAATACATAACAACTTGGGAAATAACAAGCAGAGGAGAGCTCACGTACAAATGAGATATTTTGTAGTAGTTTGTGTATACCTACAAATTCATGCTTTCCGCTCAATTTTTATCATGTAATTGTATCCCAACATGACAATCCTGATATCAACACTATACGTATATGAAACATGGTTTTCATCCATACTACATCATCATGAGAAATACAAGAAAACCCACTCAGAAGGAAGCTGTAAAAACGCAAACATTTGTGATTGCGATACGAATAAAATTTACGCTCGGAGTGTGCTTCGTGAGTAAATGAAGTGACGCTGTGCTGATCATCATTGTTGATGTTGATGCAACAAAAATGTACAAATGCCAAAAAAAAGTTTATGTGCGAATGTGATAATACATCATCTTCGCGTGAATGCAGTAATTGATGCATGAGTATGTATAGTTTCTTGTATTTCCTTCTATTCATGTGTCGCTGACTATATGTATATCTAAAATTATATATGTGTCACTTTCATCAACTCTACCACCATTACACAACATTGTAGAGCTTTCCTCATTATCTCCTGCTTCTAGCAACAGATAATCCTTTTTATTCGATATCAACGACTGACCGGGTGGACAACCATGTCATGTCAGTCTTGAGAAAGAATAGTTTTTTTTTTAATTCCTAAAGGATGTGTGCAACAGACAATAGCACTATATAATAGAGCCCACCACGATTCTTTCTTTTAAATAAGGACTAAGGACTACCTCAATCCACTTCACGTTGTGGTAAAATGATTGGCGTACAACATGAAAAGGCTTGATGCTCAGATGGCTTGTATACATGGGGTACATTACTTTGAGTTTGCTCCTTTTTCCTGTTGTGAGCTTTTCGTACCCTCTCTTGGTTCGTTAACCTAATGAAAGCAAGTAAGTTTGTTAAATAATCGAGGAGCTACTTCTTGAGAACACTGCTCCTATCTGCTTCGCATTCAGATCTACCCAATTCCCACGTACGTATGTATGTGTCTTCGAATTTTCGAGTCGTTTTTTACAATCGATCAATGAACGCAATGAGAGTAAATTTCAGTGAGTCCTATTTACACCCAACAGCCGCTACTCTTTGCATTATTTCAGCCGCTTGTTACTATGGCGATGGTAATTTTAACAATGTTTCAGCCGCGAATACTTTGTAGGTAACTGTTTTTGTCGGTTACTTGATTCAGTCATTAGAAGAAAAACATCACTCACTTAACTGAATCATCCCATTACTGCTTTTTGGGATGTGTTTATAAATCGTTTATACAAAAACAAAGTTTGCATATAGAATGGGAATTATTTTATGCGTAGTATTTTATATTATCACAAATAAGGTGATCATATCATATATTTCTTCACGATTACGATGACGCAGGAGAAAAAGTTCACGAGGAACGCTCAACGGGAATTTAATGATATAAACATGTATTTACACTTTTATTTCTCCACGTCCATCAACCACAGTCTGTTTATGATTGTGCAATACCTATTTACACATAATGAAATCTTCCTTACAGCGCGTATCCTAGGTCAGGCTCAGGTAAGTATAAAAAATGCCTGAAAAGCTGGCTTGTCTTTGAATGATTCTGCTCGGATTTTTTTGCACAATTTATGGGTGTTTTCATTGAATAATCCTCTAACTGTACATGTATTTATTTTTGAAGTTGAATGAAATTTGTTCAAAACTGCGTCGTTGGCAGAATCACAACAGATGCCTGCTGGCAATGTATTGTACATGGATTCTTTTGCCATGTTGGCAATTCGTTTGTACATGATGCTCAAAACCGCAGTGTATTGATAACAGGTGCTCTTTCATCGGGACTGCTATCTATCCAATATCCTAAATTGTCATTATAGAATGCTTTTCACATCATTTATTCTTATAAAATTGATAATTTTGTAATTGAATGTAAGCTTCATCCTTGAATGCAACAGTACACAGTGAAAATTGAAGTAAATCTGTGTGCGATTCACAAAATTAAGAAACTACATACATATAAGAGCTTATGTAGCTTAATACCTCTGGTTGTTTCGTTCTTCCTTTTTAATTTATTTAATTCATCTGCTCAATTTTAAATTATTAAGGCAGTGTGAGCTGTCTTTATTATTGTTAATAGTAAATAATAGTAATGCAGCACTTCACTTCAGATTTTATAGCATGCTGTCATGTAATCAGATACAGATGAATAATGTACCACCAAACCAGTGGAAAAAACACCAGAAAATTCAAGGTGAGGTGAGGTCGTCGTCTCAACTGATTGTGAGAGAGAGAGAGTGGTGGTGGTGTGTGTCGTTTCGTGAGTAGACATGAATATAATATTATCGCATGACTGTATATTTCATTGCTGCATAAATAGTATCTCTTGTTGTGTTCTATATGATTGCAAATTTTTACTGTGTGCAGCTTTAAATCAAACTTGGTAGTAAGTCTGACAGGCGTGCTGACGACGACGACGATGCTCTATCCCTCCCTACCATGATGATGATATCATTCGTTTCAGCTATTATCACTTTGTCTACATCTCTCTCTCTGTCTCTCTTTCCAACCAACAACCAGTCATCACCATCATTATCATAATCTAATGCATAATATTATTTAAAAGTGTCTGCCTGTCTAACCAAGTTAAATGTTCCTTGCTTAAATGTAATACAACAACCAAAGCATACAAAAGTTTCTTTCTCTGTTTCTCTATCAAATAAAATGTTCACTTCACTTACAAATCTTTTGAAGCACAGTGGGAGCAACCATTTTAAATAAGTTATTTTGTTCAATTCTTTTTTTTTCTGGGTAAAAAATGATGACATCATATGTTTTGTTGAGGGACACAATGTTTGAACACCTACGCCCATTTTATTCCCATTTTATACATACACGTTGTATACCTTCACGACATTTCATCTGAGAAAGAAGACGAAAAAAATAGTGCGCAAACGAGGTCTTGTGAAATATCACAAGCAAGTGAAGTTGCAGCTTTCGAGCATTTTTAACGTGTCAACTTTATTTGACTTATTTAATTTTTCCCTGTCAGTAGACAAGATAACAAAAAGTAAAATTGCTTTGTAGATAACTTTACATGTAATCGCATTCACATATATACGCACACATTTATCCCAACATGCTATATGCTGATCGTCTGAAAGCAGCGGCAAATCAACAACACGAAAACTTGCTTGTTTTACAGAAACAGTCAAATCAATATACAGTTCTTTAATTAATTAAAACATCAAAGCTAGACAAGACATTTATTAGGCTCAATGCCCTCAATGAGAAAAATGAAAGTCGACTGGTTTATGTTACGTTGCCACACTGCCGCTGCTGCTGCAAGGCAGTACTTTTTCTTGTAGCCAACGCACACAGTCACATATGCTATATGCATTTGTTAGTACTAGGATTTACGATGAAAAGCGCAGCGGAGAAAAAAAACAATGTATGTGTAATATACCCAACTACCCAACAACTCAGACTGTGCAACCTGAAGGCATACTCCGGCATAAACCGATACATCCAGTGCCTAACCCAATAAGTCAATTGGTATGTTTATTCCTTCCGTTCCCAAATTGTGTCTAGTAAGCGACAAAATGTACTGCTAGCGAAATCATAAAATATTGACTGTTATTGGCCTGGAAGAAAGCTGTTTAATGTTGATGATTTCGTACTTCTATTATATGCATGTACACATCCCATAACTATAACTGCTATTTCGTCCCGTTTTCCATAATGTAGTATAAGAACTCGATCGGCTGTCTTTTATGTATTGGTATAGCTTACATGATGCATGTATATCATGGAGAGAAATGTGTAAGAACTAAGAAAATGGAAGGGAAATGGGTATCCTTTCTAAATAAATGAAAGGTTGTTCAAGGTAATTATGATACCAATATGCGTAGTTGATTTCTGAACGTCATTGAAATGCCTAAATGCTTGTATGAGCACTTCCCATTTATGAATTTTTAAATTACCATTACCTATTATCATCAACCACATGTGAATTTTGTTGCCACTCTTTTAAACTCATAGTCATGAGAAGTGATCGATGGATCTAAATACATACATGCTCAAGCAAACAGAAATTATTCTTGGATAGGCAGATAAAGCGGAGAAAGGAAAAATAATAATAACATTTCCAGACATACCATGTTCTCTTGGTTGAACAATCCAATCCGCTCTTTCACAACGAAAGGAAGGTGTATGAATGTATGGCGCACAAGGGAGACGGCTGCGACCTTATGTAAGTACAAAACTGCTTTGGAAAATAACAGGATATATAAAAAGAAAACAGGAGAAAGCGTTTTGCTTTCCTTTCTCCGACTCGTTTCCACACTTCTTACTTGCCGTTCTCGTCAGGATTCAGTGGAGAAGGGAATGGCCTTTGCTCAAGGTTACCCGGCAGCAGACCTGTAGACAAAAAACAAAGCAAAATTGTTAAACTTATAGGTGTACTGACGGAGAGGCATTCTAAACCATATATATGCATAACACGTCGCGCGGAGAAAGTAGTTTCGTGGTATACCAAGCAGCAGCAGCAAAGAGGCGAATGAAATGTAGAGAAGAGTAGGGAGCCGGCTTCGAAATGAATGCCGGTGTTGTAGCGAAAGTTCGCGAAAAACCGGAGGACGAAGGTAGCAAAAAATTCCGAGTGAGAGCACAACAGCCTATAATAATCTTGTCTGTCTGCACACTCGGCCATACAAGCATCACGTATTACTCCGCCAACATCAAAATGCAGGAAAGCCACCAGACATGCTTGAGCAATACAAGCAATGTAGCATATCATGTCCGAAATACTGCACAGTTGTTCGTCTGTGTACCGGATCATACATAATGAAACATCTACTCACTTACGGAGTGAAAGCATAGGCTGCAAGCACAATTTCTTCCCAACAATGTTCTTGCTCATCAGGCTAAAATTTAATGAGCAGAATTATGTCGGTACATTTGTATACCTCAAACGTATGAACGTGAAACTTCCGTAATTGGTTTTAAACAGATAAATTTTAGAAAGGACAAAGCATTAAAAAAACAAAGGAATACCTATGAAGAGGCTACTAGATAAATAGTGAAATACATATCTCCGTGGCATACGCTTTGCTGTATAAATGATTCTTTGACAATAGGAATTTAAAAACAGGCCGATTTATTATCGTTACGTACATGTGATATCCACCATTAGGTTATGTCCACATAATTTATACATGAAACGCAAAGAAACAAATCCAATTTTCCAACTGTGAAGAGAACAGGTGATCATTATGAAGAGCTACTTTCCTAGCCGTTAGCAGGGTTATTGTATCCAATATGTACACATTTTGCAGGATTTTAAACTTTCCCGACTTTCACCCATCTCTTTCCAAACATACCATTTTGCCGACAATACCAATTTCTCAAGTTGTTATGCACAAACGCAACCATCCTAATTTACCCCTGACATCAACATCCTGGCTTGTCATTTAATGTGTCATTATCACTTATCGGCCCTTTCCACTTTTCACCACTTACTCGTGAATTTTCCCTTACGATACTTCGTAATTGGAAAGGTGATTTGAAGGAGCAAACTTGATGTTGAATCAAAATTGTGCAGCCTTCGATGATATATGAAAAAAAATTAAATAGGATTTCTGTGAATGGGATATCGACAACTGCATAATTAACCATCTCCTGGAATTTGCTGCCTCTCTTTACAGAGATAAAAATTGCAAATATGTCATTCTACCCGTAAGTATTAGCAAGGCAAGCGAGTATCTTCAGTTAGTTGTGTTGGCCTTAAAAATTCTAAAGCAAAGATAGTTTCACTCATTTTCAGTAGTTTCTTCTAAGAACATGTTTACGCTTTCCATGTTTTGTCATCTTTTTCTGCTTGTGTGGAGATACGAGTTAGGTAACGAATTGTCGGTGTCGGTATTGCAGTTCGAAGGGATTTCACAGAGTTTGGTAGACTCGTGAAAAATCATTGGATACATGTTTGAAGCCAATTATAGATTGCAACAACATAAAACTTATACATATGTACATTTTCATTTTTAAAATTCAGTCAAAAGTTGTGCAAAGTTCATGTTTTCTGCTTTAAAATTTTTAAGATCACATTAAAAGCATTAGAGAAAATATAATTATCTTTGACGTTCATGGCTTTGTTCAATCATTCATGGATAAAGAGCACACACCATATTATGGTACTTAGAGTACCGTCATCATTATTTTTTTATGCTCAAACGAAATGATAGTACATAGGTAGTTAAGTAAAAAGTATCAAATTATCTCCCGGTCTCCAAATGTACATGTCATTATTTCCCTTCTTCCCACTCGTTTAGCTCTTCGCAACGTCATACTTCACTGCACAATCACAATAAAGGAAGCAGCTCAGACTGGAAAGCGAGAGAGAGAGAGAGAACTGGGGAAAAAAGAAACATTTGCTAACTGACTGAAAGTGAAATGTCACCCACCCACTGTCACGCTTCCTTTTCCAGGCTAGTTCATTGGGTAATACAATTATCATTTTTACACATGCTGCATATTATAGTATGACGATGGTAATGGGATATGCAAGAAATAGAAAGAAAATAATAACACGGTGTGGTACACAATGAACGAATGCATCTATCCGCTTTATGATTTCAACATTTCTACACAGGTCGTCATAAAAAATCGGGTAATTTCATACGTTTATCTACCATACCCGGTCATTAGTCTTCTCTATTCGACAATAACATTGCTGCTGTAACGATAATAGTAAAGAACAGTATTTTCGCGTGGACTTTTTACTACTTTCTTCTGGCTTTCATTTCCCTTCATAAAAATAGCGGGTGGTTCTGGCCCGAGTTTGCCCTGGAGAGAAAAAGGTTAGACTATCATCCTGTATGTTTTTACAACAGAGTACAGTGAATATATTCTATTGATCATGGATGTCCCATGTCGTATGGTCGGAGAAATGTATCTTCCAAGATAAAATACTAAGAAATCTTACTTAACTATTAATCCTGAAACTTCAGCACCAAAGAGTAGATACGGGCAAACATAGTCTATGTCTAGTCAGATGTATGGATTAACTGGAGATACGCTTGAAAGCAGGAATAAATGTTAATAATAATAAACCGAGCAAGCTGGCGCATAGCAAAGTGGCGAAGCGATTACTTTTCACAGTGATTACTGATAAATAAGTTTGTTCAGTAATAAACCGACTTGTGACCTCTGGTGATCATGTGGTCCGACATAACTAGCATTCGAAATGTAAAAACCATTATTACTGTAAAATCGAGTTTCGAAATTTGGGGGCATTGTGATATTCAGATTTATCTCGAAGAGTACTACCATTTTGATATCCCACATCATACGTAGCTTAAAGAAAAGTTTTGAAACTCAAAAAACGGTTATAACGGCGACGTCGTATTTCGAATTTTGTTGAGAGTATTGTATTCGGATTTTGCTCAACGAGTAATACCTTTTTGATACCCACATCATATGTAGTAGTTTAAAGAAAAGCTCCGAAAGTAAAAAACCGTTATAACGGCGACGTAGTATTTCGAATTTTAACGCCAGTATCATATTCGTCTTTAGCTCGAAGACTAGATGCGTTTTGACACCCCACTCACATTTTTAGCCAAAATTCGAAATTTTAAAATCGTCCTGCCGTTAAAACCGTTACAAATTACTTCAAATTATAACTGCCAAATTGATTTTCTCGAAGGGACGAATCGAATGATACCCTACACGGCATATGCTGTATTTATAAATTTTCAAAATTGTAACGGTTTCTAACCGTTACCGTTGACCGATCGATTTCAAAATCACTAGCAAGTGAGCTTGGGTGACCAGTAATCGATTGCCGAAAACAGAATTTAAAAACTCGAAACCGTTTTCAAGATATCGTCTGGACGGACAGACGGACAGACGGACAGACAGACGGACAGACAGACAGACAGACAGACAGACGGACATCGTGAAATCAATAAGTAGCTTCGCCACTTAATAATAAAATGTATCTACATGATATTTATCAGTGTGCCCTGTTTACACAAACAGCAATGTGTTCATTCGGTTTTTCGTTCAGTTGCTGACTCATCCAAATCCAACAGTTACCATCTCACTCACTCAGCATATCGCACAAAATGTGTGATATATCGCTGTGTGTGTGAGTAAGTGGTACACGATGCTGACGTTACTGCACATAAAATTCTCCATTCAAAATACTACAACAGAGAATTCGAAAATATATATATTTGGGAGTCGTATAACACAAACAGAGAAAAATGCAAAAGGAATATAATCTGTTTAACTACAAATGTGTAGACTACAGGGAAGATGCATTTGTTTGTATTGGCTCAGTAATGTTCGGTGCGGCACAATATTATTATCGTCATCATCATCACCATTTCACAATCCAGAACACCGAACCTACTTGAATTTTGATGGGTTTCACTATCGTCATCCTTACATATCGTAAGATAAACACAACGTCGAGAAATGCAAAGGAAAAGCAATTTTATACCTCTCTGGTCGTTGTTGTGTGTGCGCAAGGATTAAAAAGAAGGAATTGAGTAAATGCATTTTACATCCATCCACCATTGCCACCAGCGCTGTTGCTGCAACTATCACATGAGCAAGCATCGCATCGCATTACTTTACCAATTTGACTTAGAGCGAGTCAAAGAAGAGAGCACATAAAACCAGACAGACAGAAAGGCAGACAGACCAAGGTCATTAAAAAAGCAACAGTGCTAAATAAGCATGTATGTGTGTGTGTAATAAGCTCTGTTGTAATTGTAAGTTGTGCAGAGAGGAGCTTACACAGTGAAAATGTTAAAATGCAGTAAATGTTTTTTTTCTTCTTGGTTCTGGCATGCGCTTTTTAAAAACAACGGCACCGGCTAATAACTTGGCTCTTTCCATTGTCAAAGAATGAGTGTACATAGAAATTTTCGTGGCATATGGTTTTACTTTAGACTTCCCAATATAAATGTCTGTGAGTGAGCACGCATGCTACCATAAAAATGTTAATTAGGTTTGTACACTACGTAAGAAAAACAAATAACCCAAACCGATTCCTCCTTCCCTCTTAGCAGTCAAAGCAAGGACATAATGCTAACAAGATTAATGGCACAATCGAACCGCAAAGCGGCTCAAATAAAGGTTGCCTACTTTTTTTAATGTACCTGTGCTGCGGTGTATCTTTTATGATTTTCTTATACAACTTGCCTTTCCCAAACTGCCTGTCTAGCCAAAGACGTCTAACTTTAATTGTCGCCCCCAAAACCATCAGTTTTTACAATAAAATGAGACATAAAAAGTTATTATTATTATCATTAGTTTTATCATTACTACATTTGTGGAAGAGTACCCCCAAAAAACACATTTCATTGTCTTCACTTTGGCATACTCACTTATCCAAGGTCACATGTTCTATCTAGCATCTCGTAATGTCGCAGTTCGCTTGTCGATCGACTGCTGCATGAGTCTTATGGAGTCACCAGCGCCAGTAGTGGGGATATCTGGATCCTTCTAAGCAAAGAGACTTCTCACGAAAACTAAAGTTAGGTAAGTTGGGAACCAGACAATAGCATATTACGTCAGCAACACTCCTTGTTCACGTTCATACGTATATAATATTCATCATGCGCAATAATACAAGCTTCTATTATTACTCCACCTGGATACAATGATAAATCAATCAATATGCAACCGTCGTAATATGTTTGCTGACCATTAGCATAATGAGGATGGTATTACTACCTGGAAGTATGTACATATAACATGATAGCATGCAATATCAAGTAGGAACGAAAGGAAAAGGTAAAAAGACAGCAATCAATAATATTTTAGCAAGCTTGGTTTAGGTAAGTTGGTTTTGTAATAATGCATCACATAACAGAATGTAAATACGCAATAAACAGACAGCCCGTCACTGTCTATTTGCTTCTCATTTGTCATTGGACCCCGCTCTCAGGCAACTGGAAAAATGTGGATTAGGTCAGGACAAGGAGAAAGAAAAGTGAAAAGGCTGTTGGCCAGAAATACGAACTCAAAGTGTCGATCAATATTCACTTTCTCTGTATATTCATACCGAATTGCAAAACAAAAATTTTGTTTTCCAGTTGCATTAAACCGATGCATAATATGCAGAGGGTATTCCGCCAAAACTGATATTGTATATAATTTACTGTTTTCGAAAGATAAATACATGTTTGCCAACGGCAAATTTGGAGGAAACACACAATAGGCATCCCAAGCAGAAAGTCTGTGAAATTGAGCTTTCAAATTGAGCAAGTCGTTTCCCTCCCAAATTATATTGCATTGTCATGCTTTTCTCCTTGAGTAAATGAGTAGGTAAGCCTAATAGAAGCGAAAAATTTCCATGTGGGTAGCAAACGGTAAAATGCAATATTGAAAAAGCATACAATAAATAAATCAACAAAGTGTATTTTCCTTTTCCAACTTTAACGGCATCCTTTTGTGGCAGATAGCGAATTAAACCACAAACACGATAATTATATACTACTTTTAGGGCATGCATACATATTGTGGAACTGTTGATAATGCATTTTAGGTATCCTATTGAAGATATATTATTTACTTTTTCTTGTTAGTGTATAGAGAAGGAAACTGAAATCGGGCAAGATAGGAAATAAATGACACCAAACAACATCGTCCAACAATAATAAAGGATTGTAATACGTTTGTATAGAATCAGCGAATTGTAATACCCAAAAGCTGAATAGGGCATTACACATCACACTGATGACGTATATCACAAATAAGCCGTGCTTTTTTGAACAACATCCGTACTTTTCTTGATATGGATTTCCTGTATCGCCGAAATGATTAAATGTGTAGGTAGTTTAACAATGGCTACGGGAATCGATATAATGGAACGAGAGTATATAAATTCATCTTGATGAGAAAAAATATTGTACTGACTGTACTGACTCCAGTATAAACTGGAATTGAACACTCACAAGGATTCTTTTGCTCGTTCCATTTTCTCTCTCCCGATAACATTTTCATTTGAATGATGTGTATAGTGTGCATTATCAACGTTCTGACAGGAACTTATTTTAATCCAGAACCAAATCATATTGTCACAAAACCCAATAAGTACATGTGGGCTATAGAATAATTGTAAGTAACTGAGCTCCTATGTCTATACAATAATTACGCCGTATTCTTCTCATACTTCCGCACAATAGAATAACGAAGAAGTACAAAGTCAGTTGCAAATGCATGCATGTTTTGATAAGAATCCATGTACTTCATGCAGTTGTAATAATATTTTTCTCGTGCAGCATGCAGTGTACTATTATTAAACAAATACATGCCATGCTAAAAACTTGGCAGGTGGTTCGAGAAGTATTAATTTGTTTTTATTGAATATCTGACAAGCAGATTTCTTACATTTTACGACAGATGACGTACAAAAACATTACACTGGCAAGAGAAACAAAAATATCAAAATGAAAAGATGTAGCATTGTTGTCAAAGAAAACTTTTCAGCATAATTTCCGCTACTGCCACTACTTTCATTTCTTCATTTTCCGAAATCCTGGGGTGGTCGGTCATCTATTAATCAACTTGAAACAAGCTGAGCATTTCACATTGAATCATGGAAACATTAATAATCTGCCATTAAACCAGTACAAGCAATACGTACCACTCACTACTACTACCATCTAATATCCAATCCATCCACATTATCATCGTGCGGCAGAACTTGACATTACTATTACGATACGATCCACCTCTACTGTTGATCATTTATTAAGAAAAATGACATGTGCCATTAGTGAGCAATTCCACTGAAGCCATTTTCATTTTCCTTCTTTCACTTCGGCTCCCCTTTCCGTGAATAGCTGTTATAATATACAAAAGTGCTGAAGGGTAGTCTTTTCAAAGATTAGGGTTTTCATTAATACACACATCATTTTTACTTTGACTTCTTCGTTGAATGGAACGCCTTCATATAATCAGGGGAGCGCCCACTGACTTTCCCTTCCCTAAAAAATAGAAACTTTCTGTCTGTTTTTAATCTTCTAGCCCAAATATTGCAAACTAATACGTACCCTGTGTGCAATCTCCAGCACAATGTAACTCTGACTTTCTGTGTTCTATTTTTCTTTCATTTCATCTCTCGTTCCTTCCATATCAATCATGAATATTCATGAAATGACAATCAACTTTATAAGATATACTACTACACTACACATATATGTATATGGATTTATGCATACATTTAATAGTCATTCACTCACTTGGGGGCCGCAAAGACCAAAAGCAAGTAAGCAGTCATCTCTCCACACTGCTACTTATTCCTCTTTTTTATTTTCTTTACTCGTTCTAACTCTCTCACTCTCTGCTGCAAAAAATACTCACATCACACCAAGAAAAAAGTTATTATTCTCCGGAAATAAGACGACGACTCCATTTTTCGTTTTCCTCTGATACAACGACTACTACTATGCATGCTTTGAAATTACTTTGTTTGAACTTAACCCGTTCCTTTCGAGACCAGCAGCAGCAGTGGTCATATACCTATAAAATCCTGTCTTAGCTTTAGCTTTCGTCTATGTATTATTATTATTTCTCCTAATTCTTACTGTTACGTACGAATACGAACGACTGCTAACTACAAAGCCTTTTTTAATGTCAATTGAACCAGGCAAGCCGTCCGTCTGTCTACTGCCTTCTGTTGTTTGCGTCTGTCTGCCACAGCACTGTTATTCCTTGGTACACAAAGAAAAAGAAAGGGGGTGAGAGAAAGAGAGAGAAGAGAGAAGGAGAGAGCAAACACAATGACAGGAAGCCACGGACATTATTATAAGTAAGCCCATTTGCATTTCCATTACATTACTATTACGACACTAGGGTCTATTCTAAAGACTGGTGTAGTACTATATAGTCTACAAGTTAGAAAAATATATTAATACACATATACATTACCATTAAGATTATTATATTCGGATGGTAATGATTTTTTTTGCATTGTAATGCAAAAACCAAGGCGGGGCAGGCCAAAGTACATTTCAGTGTTTCCTTTCTTCTTTCATTATGTTTCGAGGTTCATGATGATGATGAAAAGAGGAATATTAATAAAAAGCGAGTGTATAGAAATCTTGTGTATTACTCTCATCATTCTCTCACTCCTCCTCACAAACAGTTTATCTAAGAAAAACTCATTCGTAAGTTGTTGACTTGCTTTAAATCTCACATGCATGCAAAACATGACACTACAATTTCTGAAATGCAAGTTTCAGTTTTTTTTATTAAAATGAGCAAGAAGGTGATGCGATGGGACAAATTCAACCGGATACAGGAAAATAAAAATGTAAGTTGAATAGTGTAATGTACACTTTCAGTCACTTAGCAAGCCAACCTTGTAAGCGTTGAAAGAAGTAGAACCTTTTGATACTCAGCAAGTTGTTCTCTCTTGCAGATTTTTGATTTTTAAACATTCGGCAAAGTTAAACAAATTACGATAGTAAGATTTTATTACCGAGATGAGTCAATTCTTGAATATTGTCATATTGTATTAAGATTTCGACATGCTAACTGTTTCTAACTATTGCTGTCGTTAAATCGAAAACCAATAGGCACCAAATTACATCTAGAAGATCACCTTGAAACTGTGCTGGGGAGTGTACAGACAGACATAATTTGCAATCTCAATGATAACTGCCGTTTCATGCAACGAGTAATAGCAACAATACCCAAGCCCAGTAAAGCAAAGTATTTGTATTTATATGTTAGGTAGCTGACTGAGTAATAACGTTTAATTGCCGCGGACAGACATGCACAACAAAAACAGCATCAAGCACTTTAGAAAATTACTTTGACAATAGAAATGACATGTTCAAGTCAGCCAACTTGATTGTGATCATCATGCCAGTAGTGGAACTCCTTATTCTGCTTCTTAGACTGTTGACTAAAACTTTTTTTTAAAGTTAAACTAACGCACAATATAAATGCAAGTCCACGTCTCTCATTTTCATTTCTCCTATTTCTGTTAATAATCTGCAACGATGGAGAGCATCAAAGCACAATTCCCTTTTTTGTATTCAATTCACTCTATTGGAAAACAGTGGTCAAGATAAAAAGTAGTATCCTTCTAAAAGAGGAAACATGTCATCATAAAAAATTTCCAGCTTTTCTCTTCAGTTGTCACCAGTTTGTAGAGTCGATGCTGCCGTTTTCGTTTTTGAAATCTCATACAAAAGTTACCAAGCGTGCGATGATGACAACTCTCTAGAGAGTAACCAATTTTGTAGAAAAAAAACAAAAGAAAGTTACAATAAAGTGTACGAATCTTTTTGATGTTACTTGTTAAAATGGGATAAGTACGCATGGGCGAGGGCACTTGCAATGTAAATAGCATACGTAAATATAAAACTTCAAGTAGCCAAATCCGATCTAGTCTTTTACATTTTTTACCCAAACATGGATGAAAAGGCTACCCTAGAAGTGAAGAGGTTTGGAATAGTTTTACAGAACCAGTTCCATAAGAAAGAAAAAAAAGTATGGCACTACCTTTACCAACCCAGTCAGCTAATAATGCAATAAAAATAATAAAATAAAGGACAAAGTCAGACGGCTTCCAGCACAACTGCAGCTTCCCTAAAAGATAGCTGTGAAAAGATTTTGACCTGACCTTGAGTCAAGTGAAGTCGACAACTAAGTAAAAAGAGATAGGAGGAGGGGATTTTTCGACAGAGTAAAAAACCATCTCGGTACATTCCATTCCATAGCAGTCTGCTATACTGGTTATTGCTCGCCCACTTTATTTTTATACGCTGCAGCTCTAAACTTCACGGCTCACACAAGACATTTTCTAGTTAGAAAGCTCTTTTCTAAAAAGATATTATTATGGCGAGTGAGAAAAAATCTGGACGAGTAACAATAGTAGCACTCTGTAGTAATAAGCTGTGCTTGTAAAAATACTACACGCTTAGCTTAACTTCATTTCTGTCTCGTTCTCTGTCCTCTACACTCCACACTTTATTGAATAAACATGAATGCGATGAGCGGAGAGCAGATTGTCGTAATGACAGCTTCAGTAAAGTCCAGAATTCACACAGGGAAGCGATCTGCAGAGAGGAGAGCAATAGTGAAAGGGGCGCAATCAAATGACACTTGTTACATTTTATTAGATTTTCAGAGAATAAGTTGTCTCCAAGAATAGGAGAAAAGTATAGATAGTTTAAGTCAATATGTATATGTATAAAGCTTTTCTGGCTTATGCCGGAGAATTTGACCGTACAGGCAAAAACGAAAATACCAAGAAAAAACATGCTTTCACTAAATACTTTCTTTAACTTTTACCAGTGTACTGTACATACTCATCCCATGAAAAAATAGCTTTTTTCCATATAATGATAAGAGCCATCGCCGTCATGTCATCGTCAGTATCAACATTATTACAATCAAAGCCATTTTTCTTCGCTTTTTATTTACATCCAAATTCCTTACTTTCTTTACAGAAATTTGTTACAAACGGCAGTCCGTGCTCAATACATAGTAAAAAGGAGTCGGGAAGATTTCTTCTTCTCCATTTTTGTTGTTGTTATTGAAGGACTTGTGTCTTGATACAATAGTGCTGGCATTACAATGTTACGACACTTTTACGTAACACATACTTATAGGCCCATTTTACGACTGTCGACATTTTGACAATAAGCCCAAGGACAGCATATAGTGATGTACATATGTAGTATCAGTAAGAAAAGCAAGTGAAATGGTGTTAGTTCTGTTGTAGACAGTAGCATAACATCGCCACCAAATTACTGTTGATGGTGTGTTAGCGTTCTTGTTGATTGTGCGGATAATAGTATTGGCGCTTCCACTCTCAACGCTACTTCTTTCATAATGCATCATGCGAATAAGAATAAATAAGATACACACCAGTCGAGCAAATCTGATAGACAGGACAATTTTTGTCATGAATTTCTTATGTGCAATGGAAAACTTTGTTGACTTTTGGATTAGCCTAGCTTGCGTGAGCGTATAGTTGAATAGTTAGAGTTAGGTGAATCTTGGTGATATTTCTCTTTCAAGGCGATATACATCACCTAGAGAATACTAGCTCATACTTGAGGCAAGTTGCAAGTTTATCGAAGAGTGAAGTTTTTCTGAAAGATTCGTTGGTCATGTAACCAAAACCGTGTACTCTCCAATACACTCACACACACTCTTGCAGTTGACATGACCATACTCCATTGAAAAGAAAACACGATAGGAGGAGGGATGCAAAGGGATGAAAACTCAGGGCACACACCGAAACCAAGATAGAATATTTATAGTTAGAAAGTAGTTATTGCAAATGTCCCACGGGAACTTTTTTTACATAAGTTTATTTTTCATCGAAATACAACCCACACCCAGAGTTTTTCCCTGTGGCACAAAGCACACATTTCGTCACCAATCACAATCACCTCATCATTTGATGCAGGTTTGTAAAAACAACACTTCCCTTCCAACAATATCAGGATTCATGTTTTTTTCGTACACCTGCTGCTAGTGGAAATAATATGCCTAGGTATGTATGAAATTTAAATATTTGAACCACAAGAGCATCAACCTAATTTTGCTTGAGGTAATGTAATATTATTCAAACTAAAGCGTGAACGTGTAGGTGGCATTCTAACTAATTGCCTGAGTGAATCCATCGTCTGCGTCCATCCAGCCATATTTCAAAACTACCTGGGACAAGACTATTACTGAAAAATGGAACGATATAATATGTAGGTATTTAAAATGTACATGGCGGTACTATTAGCCTGACAGGAGAGAAAGCGATGTCTTCTTCAAGTGATGTATAGCGTAGTGGAATATTACAGCTTCAACCTGTCTGACTTAGTAGTTGGATTCCCCTACTGGTCATGTCTGTCGACTTTCTCCACGCAGCACGAGCTTTAGTAAGCACTTGAAAGGGTAATGCCTTTTTTCTTGCCATGGTCTCGGTTCCTGTTGCGGTGAGATGTTTATATTGCAAAAGAAGACAAAAGCGGAGACAAATAATATAACGTACACATTATAATGACGTGCACACCACCTAATTTTAGGGCTTTCGTAGTTGCTTTCAACATTCCTCTTACAAAATATTGTAATCCGACTCTCAGTGGAGTACAAAACCAAGGGAAAATCAGATCCAAACCAGAGCAAACCGAGAAACCTAAAGTCTTGACGTAAATAAGCAGCAAGTAAAATTAAGTGTACCTATAAGCGCTTATTGTTTTCAAAATCACGTCTCACCATAGTTGATAGTATAGCATACCGTTGTGCATATAGTTTGGTATCACAGCACATCTAGTACAACCCTCTCAATTGATAATGTAGCGTAGAAATGAGGAGACGCCAAATTGCCAACTTTCCAAGTCGCTGTGCTTTCACCACAACTCACAAATGAAATTAGTGAAAGACAGAGGAGTGTATGTCTAAGGTAAAATAAATATTCAAAGTGTATATGAACCGCAAACATGAATATACCACCCCCCACATCGCTGTCTTTTCCACGCATTCTGAACGTGCAAGAAAATTTTGCAGAAATCTCCTAAGACGAGACAAAGGATTGAGTTTAATGCTGAAACTATGTACCCATGTTGTTGTTTCTAAACATGTCTCATAAGTTTCGCCTAGACTGTAGACATGTAACATGTAGTTGCCGTCATGTAAGATATGGATTTTATATTATGCATCCGTATATTAAACCATGCAACTCAACAAGTTCTCCATTTATTTCCTGTTTAACTCGTATTAAAAACACGGTTCGCTTCATGAATACCAGGTACTTAGGAATGGGCTGTTGTGTGTTTAATTTATTCACAATTTTTAATAAATTATAATAGTAATAATACCTTGCGCATATATAATCTACATACTTATTACAGAAACGCTGGACGGAGAGGAAATGGATTATTTTCCAAGATCACTAAAATATTTTGTTTTTAACTGCCTGAGTTTACACGACGGGCTGACACATGGATAATGAATGATTTCTGCTTTTCTTGTGAGAAATATTCAAAATGCGTGCAGTGACGTGCTGCTTTCATGTACTAAACACCAACCAACCTCTAGCTTAGGTACGTTTATAATGGTCCCTTGTACTCACATAATACCAGTGTCTTGTCGCCCTCAACACAAAATATGGGTGGAAAATTACAGTTGAAAAATCCTTATAAAAGTGCAACGGGTTTATTACATGCGAGAAAACAATTGAAAATGGCAGAAAGCAACAATCCATTTAACTTTGATAGAAGCAAATTGCCGTTGACTCCCAAATACGACCATTACAAAAGGCAATATCGAAAACAAATCTAAATTGTAAGTAGAATAGGTGCTTTTTATAACACAAATCTTGGGAGGCAGCTGAGATACAAAAAATACTTGAATCCCATTCGAACAGGAGCATAAAGCCCATATGTCACTCTGGCATATTGCATGTACGTACATATACATCCGGACAAGGGAAAACTCAATTTTTCCTATCTCAAAAGTAGCCAATTACAAAAAAACACACCTGAGACAAATACAAACTTAGGTGGTGGTACATTACAACATGCCGTAGTGCGGTGCGGTGGTGTGGCTGCACAACAACAACCAACAAGCGACTCATTACATTTATGCTTCATTTATTCCTTAAGGCACGACATCGACAAAAAAACACAAAACACACAGTGGCTTAACCATGGCGGGTGTTCAGGAAAACATGCATTCATTTTTATACACAAAACTCCAAATCCCACATAGGTAATATCTTTTTCTCGCTTTCTCCGCTTTCAATTGAGACACCAGACGACGAAAGAAAAAAAAACACTTTAATGTAAATAAAAAATCTCCCACAGTGTCTGAATAGAAAACTCTGGAAAATGGCGAAGACAATACGAGTGAAAAACATGAGTACATTATTATAGTAGTTGAACGAAATATAGGCGTAGGCACTGATAAATAAACGGTTTCGAATAATAAAAACCCATTGCATATATGTTCATTTCTTTTCGGCAAAATTTTCGTCTTTTCCTTTTAGTATGTTTTGGACATATTTGCTTGTAGTGCTGGCTGACTACTTACCTAAGTGTGTTTTTTCAAGTGCCATAATGTCGAATGTCGCCCGTCCGTCTGAAGTGGACGTGTAAACAGAAGCAATCTGGAGATGGGAAAGGAGAAAGTAAGGTTGTGATGTTTGGAACGAAAGCAGCAACCAAACAACAACCGGGAACATCGCTATCCTCATCACTATACACGTACAGAAGAGAGAGTCGCTTTTTAGCACGATAAATGATTGTGCCATGTAGCCAGCCTCATCGCTAAAGAATCATGTACTTGAGTTGAGATGAGAACTGGAAATGCATTACACATTACATTTTGTGTGTGTGTGTGGCATGTACATAGTATAGGAAACCAACACAGGATTATTATGTTGTATTGAAGTAGAATTGCCTCTTGTCATAGGAGAGCAGCAGAACAAGAGTAATTCCTTTTCTAGGAAACATTTCCCTCCTGTTGAAGACCAATGAGACCATATACATACATATTTCTGACTACTACTGCTGCTGCTACTGTTTTTACACAACCATTCCCCTCAGACATGCAGTCTGTTGTAATACACAGTGGAAAAGTCGACCACGACAACAAAAGAGAGGCTGTTGATGATTTCTCCTACTCTCCACTCGTCAGCTTTCTCTTTCCGCTGTGAATTGGGTTGTTGCTAGTTGCTTCACTTTTTGGTAGAAAAAATGACGAGAGGAGAAAGACAAGAGAATAAGTGGAGTGGAGCTTTTTAAGTACTCTTACGCTTAATTTCGGATGTATTGTCTTGAAAATGTACAGAAACATTGTTGGCAGTAGTATTATTATTATACAGTAACATGAATGAGACCAGAATGTCTTACGTAAGATTACACATACCACCATGCTTAAAAGGGATACCACAACAGTTAGTTCTCACCAACATGGATTTCATAAGATGGAGGAGAGGCACGATTTTAGAATAAAATGACACTCTCTGGCTGATGTCTGAAGAGGCGAAATGATGAAAATAGTTGAGTGGCATGCACGAATTCATACTTCAACATCAACAGAATTTTTAAGCTGAATAAAGAGAGAGTGATTTCATCACTGCTACTCGTCATAAATATGCATTTAGGAAACGGATTTATTTATAGATAATGCTTAATGATTGCGATGTCACATTCTGAATTCTCTCTATTACGTTCAAGTATATTTTTTAAAAATTGTTTTCCTCCACTTAAGCACGTTTCACTCAAAGATGCAGACATTTCCTTCTCTCTCCCTCATTTCTTCGCATTTCCGTGAAGTATCCTGTCGAAGAGACAGACATACATAAGCAACGTCCACGTCCAACCCTCGGTGCTTTCACTTCCAGACCGTCTGTCTGTTTATTTAATGACGCCCATTAGGCAATACAAAAAGGCACATCCATTCATTTCATGTTGAACAATGCCGATCGATAACAAAAGCACTGGGTAGCAAGGATACAAGAGTGCCTATATGAATGTATGGTCTATGCGGAGGAAGGTGACCTAAGAAATCATTAAAAATGGAAAAAGGAAAGAAGGATTTCTGTCATTTTGAAATTACCTACTGAAAGAACGAAATATCAGCTCCAGAATTTGTAATGGTGTTCAATTGGATGTTCTCTACAGTATTTTTCCGTTCGACCCAACTTTCCTCTTAAATCCCTAAAAACTTTTAAATATCTCATCGAGTCAGACAGCAACAGCATTAATCCTACTCAAACAAACAGGATTATGTAACTTTAAAAAAAATATTACAGTTCTCTCTAAATCAATCGAATCATTTTTTATTCTATAAGATAATGTGGAGGGAATCATGCCTACCGATGGGAAATACTGGAATTCCAGCGGCAGAGAAAACATCCAACACGTAAACATGTTTTAATAATGCTGCACAAAATGAAACACATCGATTTTTGTGTGTCTGTCTCTGATGGGGAGTTTTGGAACATGCCAACCATGGTCAGTCCGGTCGTTGGTACTACTAAAACTTTTATAGGTGCTGCTGTGTTATGTGGCCCTGTCACTTTTTAACACTCGCCGAGCAAGCGAGCCTTCCTTTCTATTTCGTTCAGTGTCGTGAACACGGCATAATGGTGATGGAGAGAGCGAAAAGTGAATGGCTATCATGCAATTGGAAATAAGAGAGAGAGAGAGAGTACCAACAAACAAAAACATGAACAGTCAGCAGTGATGCAATTTCAATTCCAGTACATTTTTTTCACAAACATACTAAGTCTAAAATGGAGAGAAACCACGACCAGGGTAATAGTTTTTACCGTCTGGTATTCTTTCAGTCCGTCTAACATCACTGCCTACCTGCATGTCTCGGTCGTCGAAACAAAAAGAATAATGTTACCTAATGGCACTACCTAATCGTGTTGCGATGTCTAGGATGTCTGGCTGGATTCTTTTACATGCAACCATACTTACATACATGCATATTATGTGAAAAGCGACGGCGACGTACCTAGATGGAATAAAGTAGATTCGTGACAACGACCTTCCATACGTTGCCTACATAAAATACAATGCATTTTAAAACATCAGCGTCGTCGTCTACACATGGAAGCTATCTACCTGTCACGGTTGTGGAAATAATAAAGCTTAAATAAAATCTGAAACTTGACGCTACATTTTTCCTGTCTGTCTGCTGATGATCATTGAATAGCAGGCGCATACAATTTTGCATGCTGTTCTGAGTCAGAACTTCTGACAACGATGATGCATGCACATGATTATTAGTAGAGTGCAAATCGTTATATCTATTGGTCATTGGTTATTTCTTCTCTTTAAAAAAGTCTAGCTGTCTACCAAAATAATTTGTACTTCATTTCACAAGCTTTTGAAATGCAGCATTTATCAGAATCATTTAAGTTATGTATTGTTAATAGATGAAAACTATTGTTAAATTCAGCCGACACATTTTGTCTAAAAATTCTAGCATGCCACAAGTAGTCAAAAATAATCTACCGGGGCAATTATTTCCCAATCGATAAACAGCGATGTAGACGACGTCAAATTTTCCAGACAGTTTACAGGAGTGGATGATTTCAATTGTTTGCATGCTATGTTAGTAGTCGGTGCCAACAGTTGTGCCAAATGGGACAGACCGTCTCCTCATTAAAAATGTATGCACTTATTATGATTGCCAAATGGTACTATAAAGCGCTGCCGGAACAGTACCTAAAATAGTAATTTTCCGTTGTCACTACTAGCACAAGAAAGGAATGGTGAAGAAGGACAAAACTGCTGGATAATACATATATTTGCGTCTGTGTCTGCATAATGTAGTTCCATAACGGCCATGAAATATTCAATTTCGATCGATACAATTTATAATTTATGAGTGAGCACTTGGTCACATTTTTTCTTTCTATTTTAAATGGAATTACCTAAACTGTTTTGAAGCTTTTAATTGGAAATTATGTGATGTTTAAATGGTGACACGTCGTTCGAATAACTTTCATATACATACATCCGTCCTGAGTATGTAACCAAAGCATACATTTTTGTCTTTTAAAAATGCAAACACGTAGGTTTTATGTTATCTAATATTTACACACTGAGGTCTCATAATTTGGCCAAAAATGCTCTGACATGTTATGTGATGCCCGCATCATTGGTGTTTGCATTTAACCAGAAAAAACTGATAAGAACTGGACAGACAATAAGCAAATATAAAGGGAGTGCATAAAAAGCTTACCTACATATCTATGTGAAAATTGAGTGTTTGCACTGTATGTACACTATGACTGTGAGTGATGATGATCATGATAAATGTGATGTACTGTAATTTCAACGTATTGATGAAAATTTTTGTGCTGCAAAAGGTAAATGACTTTAGTTGGCAGTGGTGGCCGGTTGCATTCAGTACTCGCCTCCATTAAAAATTCAGTAACAACTACTATCTTCTCATCATCAGTTAACAATCAGCTTTCAGTATCATGAGTGGCAGCGACGATTGTTATTATTATTGCTGTTTTCTTGTTACAGTCAAGGAGAAACAATAATGTGAATATTTATAATATGTATCACGGACAGACAAGTTTTGAAAGGACATGTGCTCTTGGCTCCAAATTTTTCTTTAAAAATATTGGTCTGAAAAAAATGCAATAATAGGTAATCATAATAGTAAAATGTGAACTGAAAACGAGAACATTATTAAAACATGGAAAAATAATGGTTCCTTTTTCTTTCTACTATGGTCGTTATAATTTGCTTTACTTGAGAAGTAATTAACTGGTAGTTAACAAAAAATAAATAGGTTGATTGCGCTCCACAGCTACATGACGATGATGATGATTGGTTAGTTTAACAGTGCTGCACCTGCACCATTTCACGTTTTGTTACTTGCGTAGCTTCATACAGCCTGTTTTGATGAATGCACTGAACTTTATGAGTATAGAGTGCAAGTGTACATAATCATTCGAATATGAATATTATAAAATTATTATATGTGACTATTATATTTTCTGCTGCATGTTGCGAATACCAAGAAAAATGCACAAAAGTAGTACAGCGCCAGAAAGAGAGGCAATAAGAAGTCATTCAATTTCAAACACCGACGGTGGTAGCATATCATTGCAACTCTTCAGATTAATAATATACACACGCGTAACATGATGACTTTCTATGATTTGAGTGGTTACTAGTTAGCAGCAGTAGTGTTTTTCTCCTTTTGCATCTGCCCATAATGACGCCAGCATGTAAGCATTTTAAGCACTCATTTAATGGCATGTTTGTCTGTCTTTCCATAAACATCGGATTGCCTTTGCGCAGGTTTCAACGAACGAACATTTAACAGATACAATGACCATATTTTCTAAGCAACATTTCAGATTGTTCGATGCTCATTCTGTTGTTTTATCAAACGATCTAGTCGGGTGCAACCCTTTACAAAGCAATTTTGATTAATCCTCTTCAGCGATAAATTCATTTAATATATTTTGGGTTTACAGCCGGTTTTATTTTCATTAGCAGCCAATGAGTCACTCACTTTACTGACTTTCGTAGGTACTTATAAGCAGTTCGGGGCAGATGCTGATGACGCCAAAAGTATGCACTGTGCCATGCCATGATCATCATCATTAGAATACCGTTCCACGCTTCTATTCTATTGTTTCCATTATCATTACAACGCAACGGCAGCAGCGCAGTGCAAAATTTTCAACCTGTCATCGAACGGTATGGTACGACGGGGGTGCCATCATCATGCATAATACCTACTTCATTGTAACATGCATAGTCTGGTATCTTATTAGAGACACACACACGTTCGTCCTTCCTGAAAGGACCTTAAGGTCACTGACTTTTCTTTAGAAAAGTAAAAATAAGTACTACATGGCCTGTTAACGATATAATACTTGGAGTGATTATAATTGCAGAGGTTGCATCGTCGTGTACATTCACGTATTTATATAATAGTCTTGTTGATTTATTACGCTTACTCGTTTTTCGTCTTCTTGATAATAATAATAATAACGATGACGGGGTACCATAGTTGGTCTAGTCCCTCCTTACTTCTGTTTACATTGCACTGTTTTATCTAATGTAGACAGACAACAGAGAGGGAGCGAACGTCCCAAAAAATAATACATGATATAATACTTTTGATAAAAACTTACTCTGCGCTGCTGCTGGTGGTGGTACCAAAATGCTAAGTCAATTTGTTGTTATTAATATTACACTTAGTATTATGATGATCGGTAAGTGTATACAAGTGGAGAGCGGCTATGCCGAAAAGATGTATCATATTAGCGAGATTTTTATCTCTGTCAAGGCATTTCAGTGTAAATGCAAATATGTATTTGACAATCGATAAATGTTAAAATAAAATAAACAACAAACAATGAAAACTTGCAAATATTTAGTAGTGGAATAAACTGTACCGTAAAGATATCAGTAGCGTGGTGTTTAATGTCTGAAAGAGGGTTACGTATTAGAGAAGCTTTTATTTTGTGGTATCTGTCGTGAACACGTTTTTTACTAGAAGGTGCGTTCATTGGCATTGATACCACAACACCATCACAGAAATGCATCCATACATAAGAATATAAATTCTCTTGCAGTATATAAGAACTGCCTATAAAATAATAATAATAATGATAGTACGAATGATGAATTGTTGAGTGTTGAATGCTACTACAAGTGTACATTTTTGCATTTGGTCACACGACTAACACATCACCCAGAAAAAAATATTAAATTTCACGCTAAGACATTTACATTATTTATTGTTCATTGTTAATTTCATCATACAGACGAGACTACAATGATACCTACTGCTTTGTCATAACATAATGATAATTATTATGATGATGATGACTGACCTCACTTTATTTATTTCGCGTCTCTGAAAAACGAGCAGACGACGGATGAATATTTATATTTTGTTATTGTTTACCATATAACAATAAAAAAATTGTTGTTGGCTATAATATGTTGTTGTGGACTATATCTTTATCCAATGCAGTATATTACTCTGACTGGCTAGACAATACATGAAAAAATAATCATAAAAGCAAGACAAAAAATAATAAAAGTTGCATAGAGAGAGAGAGGCTAATAATGATGGCATAATATGGTATGAACAGCGCTGTTGTACAAATAAATAAAAAATAAAAATATGATAATAACACCTTGTCAATTTTAATCATAGGAGGAGCCTCCATCCCCCAAAACAGGTATGCACTTTTTAGAACTAAATATTTTGAATTAAAAGCAAAAGAGGAAAATTAATATAGACAGAACACATACTGACTGCGTAGACTCTGGCAAGCAACGCAGCGGTAGTTGTTCATACGAGAATAAATTAATAACCTGGCAATATTTCTACCAGTTTAGTAGTTTTCTTTAAATCATACTTTCCCGATAACATGATGGAAGGAAGTTCCTTCGGCAGTAACCTGTCAAATTTGAAACATATACGTTTGCCTGGCGAAGGAAAGTACAACGATTTTGCATATCTGGTAACTGGTAATAGTTACTGAGCACCTGTAAATGTACATGGGATGGGACATGACATATGTATCATTCATGCAATGCACCTAAAGTACTACAAATGCTAGAATGTACCTGTTTTACGTAGTCATTAGGTGAAATGAAACGTAATTTCCAACCATTTTTATTTCAGGTAAAGCAATCAAAACCGTACTAATGCAAACTGTAGACTATCGTACAAACCGCAGCATGACGCAATACAAACTGAAATCCCGCTGAAGCAAGTAATATATCTTGCAAGATTTAATCCACATATTATGGTCGATGATGTCTAATGCCAGCTAATTATAGGCTTATAATCAATATTCTAGGAATAGAATGTGCACATCAATACATCTCAATCTGGACATGCAAACTTTTGGGAATGTACAATGTAGCGTGGACGGACGTGACGAAGACAAGGCAAGCAATGGTAGATTCGGTTGGTTTGAAAAATAAAATTGTCCTTTTTATAGAAATTGAAAAGCATTTGCAGAAGCTGGAACATTCGAAATGATTGTGAATGCGTATGCTGAACCACGTTCTTCATTTTTATGTTTTCATGTAAGGTATTGTTCATATTATGCACTTGTGGGGAAAAGAAAAGTGTGAATTGGGGGCTTGTACCATGTACCTTTTTAGAGAAACCCATCTTCAATACTTCATTAATATTCCAAGTGACAAAAATAACTTGCTTAAAAGGTTGAAATTTAAATAACAAAAGCTTTGCACTAACCTTTTTAATGTTAAATGTCATCTGAGTATATGCGGTTGAATGTACTTTCCTTTTCCACCTCACGGCCGTAATTTCAATTTTCAATTTAGATTATTTGTTACAAAACTCAAAATGTCCTCCTCTCCTGGGTTGCTGCTCAACTAGTCGTGTTGTAAGTCTTTGCTTCTTTTAGCTTAGCTTTAACTTTCGAACACTTTGGCAGTTGCATAAAAATCACACAATGTCGATTGAGTTTCTCCTCTCACTTTCTTCCATCTGAGCAGTTAAGTTCGCACAAATAAATGGCAGAAAGAATACCTCTTTGTGTATTCTTAAATTTGAGAAGGCTATTCGTGGTGTGGTAGTGAATTTTTCACGGAAGTATTAAATGACCAAGACTTTTAATTTAATGAACATTCCAAACAACAATTGAAACTGTAGGAAAGCTTGCTTGAGTTTTAGTACAAGTTCCATACACACAGATTACACCAACTTTAGAGTTTTAGAATTTTTTATTTACCATTGATTGAATCGAATATGTAACTATGTTTCTGAATGCTTATTTTGATGCAGGATCTCAAACTGGCGTGTTTAAAACACGGTAGTTTATAAACAGTTATCCAATTATAGCAGTCTCCTGAATTTCAACAATTCTCATCGCCTCTCTAGTATTCTTATCAACAACCTTACTTATTGCCTTCAATTTATTTCCAAAAAATCAACCTTAAACCTTACCGGAAAGCACCAAAAAATGAACAGGTGTTTTAAAGCGATAAGTCACTCCAGTTTTTTTTACAAAAAATCTTGTTCTCAAATATTTACAACAGTTAATTGCACTCAGCGGTAGATTATGTACAAACTACACTGATTCTTAGGACAGTAACATTTATATTAACAAATTTTACGGGGTTATCAAAGTATATCGGTAGGTATATGTATGTATAACTTTACAATATTATTTCATTCACACTACTGCAGACTTTGCCTCTATCACAAACAAAATTGCCACAATGTTACATAAAAACCTTCCGAAACATTTAATTAAAGCCTGTAACAAGTTAAATGCATAAAAAACTGCCGATCCTTTCCTTCAATTTAATCTCCGTCGAGTTGTGAAACAAATTATTTATTATTTTACACGCTCACTTTTAAACAACGAACGCTATAAAGCTAACAACTGTTGTTTTTTGGTATTTATTTAAAGCTTTGAGTTGTTTCCGTTTCACTACAAAGGAGAATAGGTAGTGTGATTTGATGGTGCCTAAAGTGACACTTAATTCTCCACAGGAAATTACATACATTCGCCGCTTCCACTTCCGGTTTCTTCTTCACCTAAAAGAAAATCAAAAAAGTTTTCGTCAATATTTTAAGCAATTTGAAAGAACAGTTAGTCTCTTTTCAGTTTGTAAAAGGTTCACTTTTAATGGCATGTACACCAGAGAAAACTTGATTACCCATGTATAAACACATAATTATGTTGGTGCACAACCCTATACCGAAACGACTAAACACCATAATATTTTAGTGCAAGATACATTTACAAGGAGCATAGGTATCGATTTTGAAAATCTTAATTGACGATAGCACTCAAACTAGGAATCCGTATTACCTAAGTGCCTTGTTTACCTTCAAGTCGGAATGCAGCATAAATACGCAAAAGCCGTCTCATGTAACTCTGAATAATTTAGTAGAACCTTCACATTTAGCCGACGTTCTGTAATTACTATTTTATTTTATTACAAACGAAAATTGCTATCAATACCGCAATTATGAGCACACATTTTAACTCCAAAAACCGGCGAAGACTGCATTCCCAACTTGTTTTGAAAAACCGAAAAGGGTATAGTATGGGTGTGTACACACTGAATTAAATGTTTTTGCACACTTAAAGCATTGTTCAAAGGTTTAATTTTGTACCTGAGTAGCTGAACTCGATAGAATTTAGATAGATCCGTATCAGGCTGAGGTATTTATCCCCATTAAAAGCTTTCAAACTTTTTTTACCTTACCATCTAACCAGTCTAAACAATGGTTCTATTGCTTTTAAAGCTTTTACTTAAAAACTATAATCTTAAACTAGATTTTGGAAAGACAGACAATTGGATTAACCTAAAAAAATTAAAATTCTACATCGTATTTCTCTCCAATTTCCGCTATTTTTTTGTGATTTCGTAATGAATTTTGAAACACTCTTCGTCTGTTTGTGTGGAAGCAAGTTGAAGGGAAAGGAAAGATACCTAAAAATTCCGAGGCAGACACCACGTAGGTATATCCACTGACTACTTCTCCGTTATGTACACTATATTCCTAACACATGATAGTATATGATACTGCAAGAAATCCCTTTCTCGGGAGAGAGAAAACGGTGGTGGTAGTCTAGCACAAGTCAGTGTGAGTTCTCTCTCTCTCTCTTTGGCTGTCTGTATGTATGGATTTCCGGAAAAGGTGCACACACCTTAGAATATATTGGATAAAAACCATACTTTCTAGACCTAAGCCTTAATGTTTAATACGTTCACCATTGCACATATTTACCACCACCATCATCACTATTCCACAGACACACTGCATTGTACACAGCCTCAGCAAAGGAAAACTCACAATGAACAAGACCATTCGGCTTTTCTCTTCAATTCCGGCAGTGGAATCCCGGGACACTCATTTCATCCTCAAAGCAAATCATTTCACCTTGGAATTACATAGAAATCTGAATCTATTCGGCTGTCTGTGTGGACCATTGCACATATTATTGTACATATATATATGTATTTATTATGCTGGTATATACTACGTACCACTTCTCAGAATTTTCCGCGACATCACGATGATGATGATGATGTCGGCGTCTGCATGCCGTGTGTTGGAGGATATATAGCACTAGTTTTTTATTACTTGTAACTTGTAAACTAGAGAAATTTACAAGTTAACTTTCTCCGCAAGTCTGATCAGGAGAACGTTTGTGGAAACCCGGAATCAAATTTCAGAAACGTGCTTTTCTATCAGATATCCTCTGTTATCTATACACATGTCCCTTCATGTACTTTCCCTATCAGAGTATTATACAGCTTCGCTTCGGTTCTCTACTATTTGTTACACTCAACTTTATGCTGACATAAGTTATGTCGGTCGGGTCAGCCTATTACATTTCCATGTGTACTCTTAACTCTTATACTCCTTGAGCCAGTTCAGAAGGACAACTGTACCTGGTTTGGTTTCATTTTTTTTGAAAACCAAGAAAAACTGAAAATATTTTTTTTTTCTCCGGTATGCTTCATCACACCATATTTAAGTATATTCACTCCACCGCCAAAATACATATAATATGTATACGCCAATATATCTGTATAAACATTGTAATAACTTACTTACTTTGTCTATTTTACTTTCCAACTTTTGCTCCTTCTTTTCAAGTTGTTTGGAAGAAGATATCGAAAGAAAAACACTCTCTCGATCATATTATATACTTGTATACCAAGTTTATGCTAGTTTTGTTGTCGAGTAGTAGTAGTAGTAGTAATGGTAAGCACACACATTTTACAACTACTTTAGCAAGTAAGCAAGTTAACAGAAGTGGCTCTCTCGCCGCTCTGTTTTTTTATTTTACCTCTTTCTGTCTGTCTCCTTTCTGGTGTATGACGTCGCCTCGTTCTCTGTATCGTGTTTCCATTGCATTATTACTTTGCTGCTACATGCATAAAAATGTCTATCTGCCTGCATGCGATACAAATGAAAGAATAAAGAACGTACGTATAAAATGCACTGCACACCAAATCACACACACACAGCAGCTCAAACACAGATGTACATGCTCTCTGATGTGCATACAACTATTTCTATTCTAGTATTTCTCATTCTTATATAGTGAATGCTCTTTAACAACGCTGCATACATACTACCACTATATATGTATATTATACATATATATCATGTTTGCATTATTGCATTGTGAGCAGACTTCAGTCACAAAAAAAATCATGCCACAAAGTCGGCGATGATGATGATGATATGCATGTAGATTGGATGTATGTACAACAACTACTCGGAGTGTGTGTGTGTGTACATACCTACGGTTCAAACGATGTAGTGCATTCATTTATTCTATATCGGCCAGCAGAAGAGCACCAAGTTTTCTATTAACTATAATCACGTCTGTCTGTATTTTTATATGTCTGGTGTTGTTGGTGTTTGCATTGCTCCTGTTGTGCCATGCATGGCAGCCTGCCTCTTTTTCTACGCAGACAAACTTCAAGTTCACCAACTTGAAACTTGTACATCATATTTACCATATTATCGTCAGTAGTAGTAGCAGTACAGTTGTTATTGATGAAGTTTAGTAGTAGTCGGGATAAGTAGTAACTTAGACCCTAACAAAGTGGCACTTATCCTTAATAATAATTACGATCATAATAATAATTAAGGTGAGGCGGAATATTGCGCTCCACGATGTATGCATTATTATTGTTGTAATGCAATGCTTTTCACTCTTTCCCAATTTGTACGACTAGCTATGAATGACTGTGTTATTTGCAGATTGCTAATCAGTTCATGGCAAGTCAATGGGGAGGGCTCGCTACAAATCTCTAATGCCACTCAATACCATTTCCATCAATATTCTTTTGTGAAAGATACACCATTGATGCCAGCAAACGTGTATCGGTGTGCATCACAAAAGGTGACAGCAAAAAACGTCTACTGCATCTACATACGACATATGTCATTTTTATTAATATTGCTGGTTGAAACTCACAAGGAAGTTTACAGACTGATACGATATGGCTTCTTAGGCTCGCTTGGCTCCATATTTATAAATACATGGACCAAACTTCATTCACTAACCATTTTGTTGCAAAAGTCGCTTCTACTTGTGAATATCATTCTTTCTAAGAAATAAGGCGAGACTTCTAGTCATTCCCTTTTTTGATTGATCATTCAACGATGGTCTTGCCTATATTTTATGTCTGTCTGCCAGTTTTATATTTTCATAACCACTAGATTAGCACCAGCAACAAAATAATATGCACTTGAGAATGCAGTAAGTCGTTCTTTCACACTTGACTTGAGTGAGTGAGTAAAAGTGATCCTACGTGTTTCGTACTCCATTCTTCGTGTAGCGTCAACGCGTACAGGCTTACTCTATTATGAAGATACAAGTTTTACGTACAAATTCCTTTACATAAAAGTTGTTTTAACCAAAAATGCATAAGACTACTAATCCTCCCAGATACTTTGCCAACTTTAATTCAAAAACAATATCGCCGGAAAAAAATCCTAACGCTGCTAACTTGGTCGAATCTGGTGTGGGAAAGGTGACAAATTGTTTGCAAGTATTACATTGTGAGAAGAACATTTTTTTACGTGCGTAGTACCTACTTTTACTACACGTTTTGGTATTTACACTTTACATTATACTATACATATACGTATTTCATGGTAATAATATTATTTGAGTATCAATACCGACACCGATTGACAAATAACATAATATCTCCCACGTTCGTACTGATTGACTTTTTGCACTTACTTGCGTTTTTCTCGAAAGAATGTACAACTGTTTTTCTCTCCCTGTCTCTCTGCAAGATCGTATCCACAGAACAACGAAATACATATATAGAGTATTATTGTGTACTTGGGTCTATGCACACGCTGCACTTTTCCTTGCTTACTTGTTATTCAACAAAATGATATTCGCAATCTCAATGATGGGATAGTTTGGTGTTTTTGTATCGATACTGCTGCTCCTGCTGCGCTGTTATGATAAAACCAATGATGAAAATGTTGATGACGATGATGATGTTGAAGAAGCTGATAAGAAGGTTGTTGTTGCTGATGCTGCTAGTTAGACTCACCAGCTCAATGCTGAGTGTTTGCTAAGACTTCTTCTGTACTTTTTCTACTAGTTCCTCTGTCGTCTTGTCTGTCTGCCTCTGTTGCTGCTCTTTACTTCTCTGGGACTTTTCATATGAATGGGCAAATCTTGCTCTTTCATGCCGACGCTGACTATCTAGTCATTTTCTTCTTGTGCGCCTAGTTACGTAAAAGCAAGAAAATCTCGCTCTCTCTCTCTACCTTCTTTTCATTATCTTTGTGCATGTTTCTTTCTAGACTTGACTTTTGCGGTGTGTCTAATGTAATAATATGCGATGCATTCACGTACTCACATTTATACATTGTTCATCTCAACCAATGTTGAGGTTGAAACTTGAAGTTTTCGTCGTTCCCCTATTCTGTCTGTCTCTCTTTCTAATGTGTGCTTTCATCATCACCATCATTGCATTTCAGATTCAAATAATTTTCGTGCTCCTCATTCCTTTCATAATATACGTAATGTGCTCCACAGCCACGACTTGTTTTTTTCTTACTTTCGCCTATCTCTTCGAGTCGTGTTGAAAACTAGCTAGACTTCTCCATTGCATTGCTTACTCCTCTAGTGTTGATGATCATGTTGTTACTACAAACTTTGACTACCATCATCGTCGCCAGCACCAATATCAGCACTCTTGCTTTTACAAAATTTCCAAATCAAACGAACACCTATATGTTTTTGCTGTTATTGAATCAAAGAATCTTCACCACATTTATGATACAATATCCGATGCTGATACATTAAGGATGCAAAATACTAAATGCTTACACATTTGTATCATAGTCATAGACTATTGATGTTGAATCTTGATGATAATCGTATAGGTATTTTTTAAGGAATTCATGAAAACAGCCTGCATGGTCGTATCGTATCATGTGCAATGACTGCTCGTCTGCATCATTAAAACAGAAGATTGTGGTATAATGTGCACAGCACACCACATTGCATTATTATGTGTATGCAATAGTAGTCGTTATTGTGTCTTCTTTTTGTCTGTCTGACTATAGCTCCTTTTTCCTCCTTTACTCTTGACTACTGGCGCTATATGCTGGTATCCCTTGTCAATGTTTTTTACACTTCTGCATTTGCTACTTCTCTTGTATCATTAGGTATACATAATCACGATAATAATATGCAATGATGCATAATATATAGCGTACTACTATTACGTATTATTCACAAAATTTCTACTTGAGCAACCGCCACCACAACATTAGGAGCCAATGAAATGTTGTAATAGTGACTGCCACGCACATTGAATACCTTCACATCATCGGTCATGTAATAATCTAAATTTAATATATGTATGCCTTACAATTTATATGGCTCCTCTTCATACCCATTCTAATTTTGGCCAATCATTCAATGCCAATAATCCAAAACCAACAGAACTATTTAAAAACTTCCATTAGTTGCTAATTTGTCAGTAAAAGTATATTGCTCAGCTCAGCGGTGGGTTCGTTCCCAGCAATCAAAAGAAATACGTTCATATTGTAATCCTCTAAAAAACTCAAACAACATCAAAAGCTGCTTTGCGTTCTCTTCTGTAAAGCGCAAAATAAAAAAGAACAGAGCAGCGAGCGAGCGTATAAAAAAGTAAGCACCCGCATCACTGCTGAAAAGAGTGAAAAGCTTATTACCGCAGTACAGAACCAAGGCGAATGATTTGGTGGTGGTGGCCAAACAGAACAGGAGAAAATAAGTCTTCTCGGTTCTTATGAAAGAGAAAATTTTGGTTTACTACGTGTCTCTGTCTGGCTCTGTCCTTTTGTAAGCTTTCCTGTGTCTCTCGACTCTCTTCACGAGAGCCAAGAACAAAATCTAAGCTAATACCGTAAAAATGACAGGAGGAAATGGTGAGCTGGTATACTTTACTCTGCTTCTGATGGGCTTCTCTCTCTCGCTCTCTCTCCTCTTCTCTGCAGACTTTTTTGTTGGAATAATTCTATAGGTGCTAGTGTATGAATGACCGGGAGCCTAGCAAAAAAATACGCGTTTCTTTTCCTTTAGTAATCCAAATAACAAATACACGAAACGACTACATATTGCTATTTATTATTATGCTTATTATTAATGTCTTTCTGGTCTGTGTGTGTGTGGCTACAAGGCTTCTACAATCGAGAGCTCCAATATCGTCGCATTGAATCGTCATAATCTGCAAATATTAAAGTATAAGTCGATATATCAACAAAATAAAATGCTACATAGTTTTGTATGCTGTATTGGTTTTGTTGGAGGAAGGAAAAATACTGGATTCGGATGGATTATCATGGATATTTTAGTTTTATGCGCAGGATATTATGTTTTTAGAATTTTAATTGTAGGTTTTGTTATTATAGCCCACGACAGCCCATCATATCACAAAACCCAGCCCAGTGACTTGGCTACATATATAGTGCACGGGCGGGTAGCAATTGTTCGTTCAGACTGTTTACTTTTTTAGTTGATGACATTGTACACTATATTTTTGTAGCTGGCAGAAATATGAAATATTCTGGCTTTTTGTGGTGGCCTGTCTCTGTCTACAACTGGGTCTACATAATCATAACAATAATAATAAAGACTTGTATAAGATTTCTAGCTAAAAAAGCAGACCCAGACGGACGTCTGCGAGCCAGCAGACCAGTCACTTTAAGGACATCCTAGAGTACAGTATAACAAAACACGCGAGAGAAATGAGCAAGCCGATACACTTTTCATAGAGTAGATATTTAATTCAATATGCTTCGGACCTTTACAGTTTGTGTGTGCGTTGTTTTCAAGTAGCATGGCGCAGACAAAGTCACAGTCATTTAGTACAATGTTGCTGATAGCACTTTACCAGCGGCTTGGGAGTCACTAACACAGGGAAAAACGCTGCGCTGCTTCTCTTTATTCTGCTCTTGCTGGGTACACGCTTCATTGTATTATTACGCTAAAAGTATGTACGTTCTAACATAAAAGCTTATGCGAAACTTTTATATAGCATGTAGATAATATAATAAATGTATTATGTTGTCCGAGACGGATAAAAAAATTGGTGGAAAGAACTGAACAGCCCACTGCCACAAGTGAGTATAAAGTCTTAGCGACAGGCAAAAGCATGTATGCAGACATAAAACTCTTGCATTTGTGTGGTGATAGCAAACTTACATATAACAATTTCGATTTGTATACGGCATAGCATGTACTGAGCATCTTCTTATTGTATTATACGAAGTAAGTACTTCTACGATGATGATGATCCAGTGCAATACGCAGACATAATGCGATATAGGCTCGTGGGATGATGAAGATTCCAAGAAGCACACATGGAGAAACAAGGAGATGCTCGTAGATAATAAGTACGTTGTTATGTAGGTATGTATATGTACTTGCATTGCATCATTTATACACGTTTGTGTGGTGATGGTTTCTCCGTCTCCTTAGTCTGGTCTAAGCTATCAAGTCTTTTGAACATCGCACTGCAGTATGTGCGCTTTAGTAGTGATGATGAGTTGACTTGACTGACTGAATACTGCACGTTATGCATATACGGGATCTCTGGATAGGAAGATGATCTTGTAAATGTGAGCGAGAGAGGATTGTCGGGATATCCCTCTTCGCTCCTCTGTCTGACTAATACTTAACACTACTACGGTTGGGAAAGAATGAACTTTTTTTTTACTTTCAACCATATCCATACATTCTGAATAATTTGTTCTGAGATGCATGCGAGGACTAGCATCTTCCAAGAAAACTGTGCGCTTCTGTGAAAGTTTATATACCTTTCAAAGAGTGTTAAGATTTATGGATGCAAAAATATACATGCTGTGGTGGTAGCATATATAGTGGGAGTACATATATGAATGCATGCATGCAAAAAATTACTTTAGCGGTTCGTGCCTTCCTTCTTCTACATAAGCATAAGGTTATTTGGTGTATATGCATACCTGCACTGTAGACTTATATATAGCGTCACAGATAACTTGGTATTATGTATGTCTAGTGTCTGACTTGACTGAATTGAAGGGAGTTTTTTTTACAGCTTCTACAGTAAACACATATAATACGGGTGTGTAGCATGTCACCTTTTGTTCATCAAGATCCCATGCTTTCCAACATTTACCAACAAGATTGGATCTCATTGAAGCGAATTAAATGTCGACTGACTTTATTACGCGCACATTACATGTGCTGATGTACCATTATCTTCATTGGATTGCTGCAAATCTACAAGGCCTATTCAGCTCTCCGAAATAGGACTAGAAGTTGCGGCATTTGGTTCATAGAAGTGGAGTTAGAATTTGAATGGCGCTTGTGGCGGTACAACAAAGTACGAATACCTATATGCATTTTGAATGGAGTGCATTCAATTGTAGATAATTAATGGTTATCAAGATGAATACAATTTTTTTACGTACCACAATTTTTATTTTATCAATGGCCACGACAGCGGCACATGAATTGCCATTTTCTGGGATTCTGGAATAATTTTCCATTTCATTACTCCTTTCACTTTTATTCTGAGAAAAAGATATTATCAAGTCAATATTAGCCCACTGCGATGGAGGCAACTAGTATGAATGAAATGCAAGATTCTCTGACAAAAGAAATTGATTTGGTAAATTACTTTGAACCAACAATATTAATTCTGAAATTATTTCCGTCAAGAACTTTTTGCAGACTGAAAATCAAGAAAAAATATCAAATTAGGTATACAAATAGTCGTTGCTTACGTAAACGTTCATCATTCGTTGATACAATCTCAAACTTGTTGTAATACTAACTTACATTTCATTCAATTGAATGTCGGTAGAGCAAAAATACCTCTTTGAATGTTACTTAACAGTGGGAAAGTCGTATTACATGACACTATCAATTATATCACATTTTGAGAACGTTTTTATTGTAGTGATCATAACAATTTGACATGCTTCAAATTATTTCGTATTTTATTTTTGCTCTTGCTAGTTACATAATATTTCACGAATTCAAGAAAAGAAGTGTGTCGAGTTCTCAGAAAAAGGAAATCATCTGTCAGCATCAACCCGTATCTCAGCTGCAAATCTCCCGCAAGCATGCACCCTCGTTCCAAGCATACACTTAACAAATTTTGACTACAAAGCCAAAGAGTGCTTATTATACTCAAATATGCTCAGGTTAATGGAGTAGCCAAATATTTTTAGTGGATTCTTTACAGCAACTCATCAACACTTCGTTTGCTTGACTAATTCTTCCAAACTGTCTGTTCATCAAACTAAGATGTAAGATTTTATTCTTTGAAAAATTATAACAATAATAACAGGGGAAAAGTTCACTGGTGTGATGATGTAAGACGAATTCATTCACATGATTTCTTGTTTTCCTGAACTGTTATTTGTACCAGAAAATTGAGTGTGTGAATTTCATGATCATAATGAGTGTGTAAAGTACATAAAAGCAGATTTATTTTCAAGGAAAGTTCATGTCTTGTTAAACACCGCATATACGTGATTTATTATTTTTATGAATGTGTTCATTTTTTTAATGTGTATTTATGGGAAACCTCATCGTGTCGTAAAATTTACCTTCTCATATAAAAATTCAATTTAGCAAGAGAATGACGCATGCGGAGAATCTTTTGGCCTATAATCAAAGGTGTATTAAAGTTTTTCGAAGCATATTATTTTGGAGGAATTGATATAGGTAAGTATACAACAAACTCAAAGCAGACATTACGAGCTGAAATCAGTTTGTTGTGGAAGTGGAACATGCTACCAATCAGTGATCTATAGTGCAAAATTGTCTGGCCCAGTCTCTATAGAGTACTCTCAATAATAATGCTTAAATTTCCGTTTTGTTCCGCTGTTTTGCTTTACTTTCAACATTTTTGGCCATTGACGAACGGGAAACACAACAAACACTCCACATGCTACACAAGTACGTAAATTAAATGCCGTATGTATGTATATACAATAAAGAGAAGCCATGATTTATGGTTGGTGTAATGTTCCCTAAAGTCGTATAGCCAGTGACGGTAATGGTTGTCATCTCAAGCTAAATCAAGATGACACTGGTTCACTGGTTGTTGCACCGTTGGTGTCAAACGAAACCTTTTACACTATATACTCATAATTAAATAAGGGAAGTGTCATGAGCCCATAACGGTTTGAATGGGGCCTTGCCTCTTTTACTTTTTGCATGTCACTTGCATAATAGAAATAAGTCTTCGACTATTGTAAATAGCATAATAGTATTCTTTTCTATTATTAGAAGTTATAACTTGACATGTACACGCATTTTGTATGAAAAGTAAATAGTAATAGAATTACTTATACTTCAGCAACTTCCTTTCCACGGTGAGTGACTCTACTGCTTTATAAATTAAGTGAAGCCCTTCAGTTGACAGCATAGTTCTCACTTGCTGATCGACTGAATTTCTGTATGTACACATCTAACGAAAGCCGACAAAGCGGTTAAGCAAAAGAGTGACACTGATCAAGAAAAAGTCAGGAGCTTTACCAATACCTTGCATCATGAAAGCAAGTTATGTAAAAGCAAGGTAGGTATATAAGCAAGCATGAAGTATTTTAGGCACATAGGTATGTGATATAATCAGCATGAAATAAACTTGTTACACGTGGAAGTGGAACATTGACTCTGCTTGTCTTTTAAAAAAACGTACTTTTTAACTTTTTTAATACTTTATTGACAGAACTTTGTTTTTTGAAAATAACACGTACTCGTACCCCAATGCTACTTTCCACATGCTCATCACTGAATGCCAATGTAAACATTTGCTTTATTATTTAAGTAAAAAAACTTATTTTTACTTGATGAGGAAAACAATTTAATTTTAAATGTGCATTTATCTCTTGGGCCGTGTAGCACGTTGTCAGTGTCAGCCATGAAGATTGATCGACTGATAAACTGATACATGCTCCATTTTTATTATCCACTAATTTGATATTTGCATTTTTCATGACACCTGCATCATAATGTCCTTCAAATGTCTACTGCAGCTTTGGTTGAGTTTTCTTCTGATTTTCCTTCATTCCCCCGTTATTTGTTTTACATTTTCGCCGGGTTTTCTTAATAATTATGCATCCTTTTTCATGTAAGACCTTTGGTAGCTAGTTAGTTAGTTACATTCCCATTTCCATTTACCTAAATTCACTCAATCGATGTTTTCTCTTGTTGGCCAACTTCAACTGCATTAGCTACTACAGCTCAAAAAATTTCATTCACCGACACGGCTTGGTTTCTTCCGCCTGCCTTTTTTACGCTATGAGTAAGTTCGTTACAGCTAGCTAGTATGTCTGCTGCAAACACCACACGCTACCAAAAACACATCGTCGCGGGTACAAAGCCAACGCTGATTCCGTCGAGGATAAGAAAATACAAGACACTGCGTAGTATAAGTAGGCAACACGATATTAGTGCACTTTTCATACGCTGCTCATGTTGGTCTCATATACGCAAGCATGAAAGGGAGCATATTATAGCCAAGCAATAATATGCCATGACGAAGATGATAAGATAAAGGCTGAATAGCAAACTGCTGTGTAAACTACGCTCTGTTCTTCTACACGCGTGTAGTATATATGCAGTAGGCAGAGTTCCATGGAACTACCACCACCGACATCATTATCATCACCGCCAGACCAGACTAGACTACTGTCTGGGTTTTTTGCTTCAAAAGAATGTAGGCTTTTGGATGTAGTCTATAGCTTGATATAAGCTTATTATGGTACATGCTTATTACACTTTTTTCACATAGGCTGCAAAAATTATATATTTATAAAAATGAATGAGACGATGATGGTATGGTTATGTGGGAAAGGCACGAATGCCATGTAGGTAGGTATACCCATTTGAGTCATACTTGTCCATGCACGTATATACACATTATTGAACACATACTACTCCATAATTTGTGGACTTAACCTTCGTCAGAGACAGAGTCGAGAGAAGTGGAGCACGTTCCATTACAAGAAATTTATTGAAACATAACTAAAATTTATTGTACGGGCAATGTGAGTGAATGAGATTACTTAGAGAAGGCAATTTAACTAAATGGAGAATTTGTTGTAATGTAGATGGTTTAGATGGTAATGGTAATATCTACAGCGTACAATACTTTCATTTCTTGTCATTCCTGTTTCCAGACGAAATATGAGACGACAGATAGATGTCCAACGATAAAAACCTGATACGTACAATGAAAATATCGACATGGTTTTCGTACTGGAATGTCAGCAAGTCTTATTATCGTAAAATAATGCACCTATCATGTTAGATGGATGTGGTTTCAAATGAAAGTGGTGTGTTGAGTCCAGTAATTTATGTTCAATAAGGCGACTTTTTATGAAGATGTATGATTCTGCAGCTATATGCACATTTTTTATCATATTCAAGCAAGACCCTCATAATTATTTTGGAAGAAAGCACTTAAGTTGCATATGAAATTAGGTCGTACTTTTTAAGATTTTAATATTCGAAGAAGCGATGTTTTTATTATAGAAAAAACTTTTTAAATTGAAGGTAGTTAAAATGAAATCGGATAGTCAATAGTTGATCCTTAGTCATTTTTCCTTTTAGCGCAGAATGTTGACAAAAATTTGTCAGCTAAATATTTAATCTTTGCTACCAGTAAAAATGGCATATAATGTTTCATCAGTTCATAGAAAGAGGGTAGCTTTTCGGTATCCTAATCAGCACACCTAGCACCACACGTGACATTTGTGCTAAATAAGTAGACACTGCGTGGTTCGTAGTCATTAGATTTGCCATTCCACTCTAAATGTCATTTACATACTTCCAGGAGATCTAATGATTCATCGTGATTGGGCGACGAAAAGGTGCTTACATTCCGTCTTTATCATCACATTCGTCGCTCGTCTTTCCGTTGTTTGTTACTTTTATTCTTTATTTGTTAAATTACGCACATGAGCCGAATCTACGGTAGACAATGTCATGGGGTGTATGGGGCCACAGATAATGACTGGCATTTCTGCATGATGACGGTGTTGACTGTTGACGTATTTACATACACACACAAATTATAAGTGTTACTCATCATCAAATTGTTTTATCCTGTTTGCTAACTGAAAAATCAGTCGCTCCGATCCTATTTGTTAAGAATAATTTATTTTCCTTAAACAACGATATTATTGTTATTGACTCTGTGTGAATTTTTAGAAATAGTGTGAACGTCACGTAAAATTGCTACTTAAAATATTTTTATTTGCTTTGATAAATAGTTACGAAACGTGAGTTTACTCTTGGCTGTTAAAGTTTTTGTCATTACATGCATACCTACGTGCTTTATGAATGAATCTCTACGAAATGATCTCAATGCGAAGTTTTATTGCAGACTCAGACAGCGTACGTGTAGATAGGTACTATATTGTATATGAATGAAAGGAAGCAACTATTTATATCCCATCGTAATCTTATGCAACTACGTTCAAAGTTATCCCTCCATTCATCTATTTATGAATATGAATAAACAGAAAAATCAAAATAGAGAAAAGTGGCGAAAATAACCGTATTTTATCACTTATACTGAGCTATATTATTACCAAATTTTTAATAAATTAGACCAACATGTGTTAGAATTTGATAAAATCAACTTGTTAGAAGTATCTCCAAACCCTTCGCAGATGCAAAAATTGAACAAGAACCATACCATTGTAGAACATACCCTAAATTTGACCAAATGCATTAACAATATGTACTTTAGTAGTGATATAATGTAACACTTTAAACTAATTGTTTGGAGGGTCTGGGAGGGTGGAGAGATGGATGCTAGACGGACTGACAGAATTTCACCACCACAGCTCGCAGTGTAGCGGCATCGTCCAGTAAACGTCAAAATCGAAATTCCCTTACCACATCAGATTTTCGTGGAAAGCATTGGTTGTACTAGTAAAGTAAAGTACTAGTGTGGTGAGTAAGCAATAATGTAGCTGGTTATTGTATATATGAGAATCTCTTTCCTGCTTCTCGTTTCATGTTTTTACGACAATTATCCTCATGTTACACTTTCAGTGTCCACCTCCACACATATTTATAGCACAAGGCCATTAGAAGAAGATAGAATTTTGTCTGCCATATTTGATGAATATTTGCGACAATGTGATTTTATTAAACCAATTAATTTGAATCTTTGATTCGCTACTTAACCTATTTTAACCTTATAAAAGTTTCGCAACCCCATGTTATAAGTTTTCGAATAAAATTTACAAACATAAAATTGGCCATGGAAAATGTAGTTATATAATTTTTTACGCATGATGAATGGATTTTTTTTTGCCACGCATGCAACTTAATTATCATAAAGATTAGACACGGGCAACACTTTATTTAGTTGGAGGTTAATGCGAGCAGGTGAAAGCACGCGCAATGTGTTACCAACAAAGCCTTTCTTTCAACTTATAAAGGATGATAAAATTATATGAGAAAGCATTATGATAGCTTATTCATGACACTTTTTATTATTAATTTAAAAACGTCTATAATTGCAGACGACAAGTTATTTTGGTCGTAATCCTATAAATATTTCAAGCATGAAGCATTCATGTCCTCCCGCGTCTATTCCAGCCGAGAGCCGTAATTCATTTTTATTTCATCTTTATTTCAAAAGCTGATTATCACGAACTTGGGCAAGAAAAGGAAAACAAAGCATTATGACAATTACTGTGTGCATCCCATCTGCTTTTGAAGAATTTCAATTTGGTGACGAAAGAAACGAGTAAAAAATTAACAAGAATATTTTTTATTTAGACGATGTTCATTTCATATGACCGACAATTCTGAAGGGTATTTCTAATCACGTTTCTATGGTACCCACAGGTAGACCTGATGGGTTTGAGCATGCCTGTGCGTAGCTACCATAGTTACGTTAAGCTGGTTTCTGTACACGGGAGCACAAAATAGCGAAAGTCGATTTCGTAGATCCACGATTGTGGCCACAATTGTTATCCGATTTTGATAAAAATAGTGTCATTCGATCCGCAAGAAGTTTTAGCTTGGGGCACTTTTTCAATTTTTTTATATTCAAATTTTAACAGCAGTTAAATGCATTTCAAATTTCACGTTAGAATGAAAATTGCGAAAATTGCATTTCAAAACTTAAATGCCTACAACTCTTGTTAAAACTTGAAAATAAAAAAAATAAAAAAGTGCCCCAAGCTAAAACTTCTTGCGGATCGAATGACACTATTTTTATCAAAATCGGATAACAATTGTGGCCACAATCGTGGATCTACGAAATCGACTTTTGCTATTTTGTGCTCCCGTGTACAGAAACCAGCTTAACGTAACTATGGTAGCTACTCACAGGCATGCTCAAACCTATCAGGTCTACCTGTGGGTACCATAGAAACGTGATTAGAAATACCCTTCAGAATTGTCGGTCATATGAAATGAACATCGTCTTACAGTTTTGTAATTGCATATGTCTGTCTGTGTAAAGTTTGTTGTTGGTTGTTTTTTATGATTCTACAACAACGCAAACGTTGTTTCCTCCTTTTCGAGCCTTTCATGCGTCACGTTAGTATACTTTGTCATCAGCACTCAGCAGAGCGAACAGCAACTTAGTCGAAAATTAACCGATCCTGATGAACAGCCAGACGGACGGAATTGCTAAAACCTGCATTGGCTTGGTGGTGGGAGGGTCTGACCATCCGTCTGTTTCATAACATGTTTTGTTTAACCAACCCTAAATTGTACACGGCAGACAATTAGACGGTGCGATAATAACAATGAATCAAGAGAAAACTTGCTAGAAATTACATAGTCTATGAAGATGATGACAGCGATGATAGCTGACTATAAAAATATGAGTGTCCTCTCTCTACTTGAACTTACATATGTACTGTCATTCCTTTGTCAATTCTCACGAATATCAGTTTTGTATTTGTGCATTGTTGTGTAGTGCAAAAAAATGTGGCGTGGCATGGCATTTTCCATTTGTTTGCTTATTGCAGCTGCTTCTGATGTTTTTTTCCTTCCTGTAATTAAAAATATATTCTTCTCTTTTGCAGTCAACCATTAAATAAAGGATAGTGTCACCGACGTAATCACATTCTGTTTGTGCGAACCCATTTCACTCGCTGGACCGTGAAGAAGAAAAGGAAAAATTAAACTGGGAAGAGCCACACGTTTCACAGAGACAAGTGTTCGGCAATCAGAGGATTTTAAAACTACACAGCCTAAAACTGAATTTTGAGAATGCGAAGATCCGGTGAATCCTCACAATTACAGATGAAATGCTGATGATAGTTTGACTTGCGTGCTATAATTGTATTGCATTTTTCCGTCTTCAACTTCTTTCCGAATTTTTTATTGCCGTACGGCAAACAATAAAACTTGGCAGTTTGGTTGGGGAAAAAATTAATGTTGTTACTTTAAATTTAAATAATTGCATTCGTGTTGTAATTTTGCGAACACAGTCAGTGCAATTGTAAAGAGGTTATCTATTATGTATACCATCATAAGCTCCTCAATTCTGCAACATATTATGACCTCCAAGTTCTCAACTTTGATAACTACTCTTTCCAGACGATCGTAATTATTATAATTTCCCTTTTCCTTCGAAAAAATGAGGTTCATGAAATACAACGTAATACTTTGTCTGTCTGGCTTGGAAAAATAAGAAACGTTTTCCTGATTTCTCCTGCACGTGTGATTAAAAATATCTGTGTTTTCAGTTTTGTATGGTCATATTTATTTGCTGATGTTCCCTGTCTGGACAATGGGCCAATGTAAGCACCATTACTGTATACTTCATTGATTTTAACGAGAAATTCCAGGATGTAAACTTTTCAATTATGATTTTTTGGTTCGAGTCTCAGAGTCTCAGACTACGAGATACATATATTATGTGCAACGTACACTATAACTCGCGCACATACACAACACAGACTTGCATCATTGTTGGAGCTATAACTTGGTTTTATCTACAATGGCATATTTCTTGACTTGCCATGAAATGAACAGTACAACCAAATACAATCGAAACTACCAGATATTTTCATCTCACAATGCAATAATATGTAATATAATGAAGAGATGTATCATTATCATCTTCCTTAATCTTCAAACATAAAATTTGCAATAACAATATCGTAGTTTCGCTGAAGTCTTATATTCGGCTTTTTCTAACACTGCAAACCTATTCCACAATCTACGGTACGCAACGTAAACGTAACATGAAATCAGTATTACTTCTTTATCGCCATCTTGATACTTAATTCGATAATAACGATATACACAATGCAATCCTACGTTAAATACGTGACGATTCATTGAATGAATGGGTAGGTATGTATGTACTTTTGGCCATCGTCCGTCGTCTAGTTTCCCTTATCATCATGGTTGTTAGTCAGTCAGTTGAGCCAGCAGTAGGAGTAGGGCAGAAGCGGAGCGAGCACGTGGATGTCTCAAAAAAACCTGCTAATATTGAGCATGCTTATTTGGGATTGTAGTAAAGCATTATTTATTTTAGAGTTGGCCTGGCCAAGTTACAATTTTTAAAAGTTACACTCTGACAAGTCAGTGTAGTGCTCATCTGTCTAGCAAGAAAACGTAGTCCCACGCAGGCATTCATTTTATTTCGATTATTGTTTGCTCGCACGTAAATAAAAGTAAAAGCATATATGATGCCAACGAAACGTAACTCTAGAAGAGAGAAGATTGAGCTGTTGTGTGAAATGAATGCGAACGATCGAAATGCCTACAAAAATGTCTGCGTGTTTTGCCTTGATGACGAAGATGCCACGGCTGTTGATGAACCGATTTTGAAACGTGATCTTGCTTGCTAGACAGATGAATCCTTACAAGTACGACGACGCGAGAGCTGATTAGAAACAGTGTCTGGAATGCGTATAAATAGACTCATCTCATGAGAAAAAGTTAGTTAAAAACTAGAAAAAACTAAAATTTCGGTTGGAGGAAGAAGAAGTGAATGTGTTGTTATTACTATTGCGAGCTCCTTATTAAATGACAGTAAAAGTAGGTGATGCGGGATGCCACACATAAACACACTACACAGAGAGTAGACTAAACATAGGCATGCATCTTTTCCATCTTTCTGCATTCTCACACACTATATTATTGTGTTTGTTACATTTCGACATTTGAAATTAAATCAAGACGACATGAATTCCGTCTTAATCGAGACATATTTTTCCTTGGATTGCATCACTTCCGTCACCATTTTACTACTCCTTTTAGTTTTATTACACCCTTCCAGAAAAAAAATTGTTGTAATTTTGAAATTTGTAGTACATAGTTGTAATCAGCAAACGAAACATGGTTCACAACACGACATTAAAGAGAAAATAGGAAACAGCGTGTGTGTTGTTACGTACAATATAAACCCACCAACGGTAAGCCTATATGGTTTCAAACCATCAACGTTATCATCAACAAAGTAAAAATAATCGCCACTTTTACCGCACATTTTTGCTCAAGAATGCAATTAAATGAGAACATTTGAGAAGTTTTATTTCTCCATTTTATATCCCCGTCTCATTCCTTTCAGGAATAACATGCTAATTTTCCCTCTTACATTTCATTTTCTCTGTTAATCATTCAGATGCGAAATAAATAAATATTATACAATCTCAAACTACACACCGTAGAGGAGAATATATATTAGCAGTAGAAAGATAGGTATGTAAGAAAAGCAGATTCCTCGGTTGTTTAAGAAAAAACAACTACAAAAAATGCCTAGACAAATAAAAAACCTGCTTCGCCTTTTGCTAAACTTCAAAGTAAACTGCTAACAAAGTATATCATAGATATCGCACTTTTCAGTTTGAAAGCGACTGCCACACTGCCAGTCGACATTATGCTATGTATGTATTTACATATTATGCATGTACGAATATGCGTCTGCCTAAAGTAACCTGTAAATAAAATTATAAAAAACAGTACGCGCAGGCATCACATCGCACATGGTGAAAATGATTACGACGATGATATTTAAGTATGCTGTAGTATAAACTTGTAGAACCGTGTATATGTAAGTATGTGCATTCATTTAATTTTCCGATATTTTTTTATCTGGGTATATACCTACAGAAATATGACTTCCACTACCTACAAACATTATTTAGACAAGATGCGCAAAAAAGTATATTAGTGCATAAAGTTTAGTTATTGTAATAAAAACTGTCTGCTTCTCTGTCTAGTAAAAATTTACTGCGGAAGAGGCTTAACTTGGGTTTAAAAAAGCTCACAATTTTATCACATTTTTACACATCTCTCGCTTCTGTCTTTTTTTCTCTCTTTTCTTTCCCTGAGAGTGTCTCACTCGCACATTACTACATTATTTATAAGGTACACACAAACATAGTTGAATAATTGCACACATTTACACACTCACATGTGTGTAAAAAAGTAGATAAAGGAAGAAAGAAAGGCGTGTGTTGTGTATAAGGTTCCATCATGTTCATCACGACGTTGATAATGATGAGGTCTCACAGTCATAGTGGCAGAAAAGATGAGAGTAATGGTGTGTAAGAGTATGTGTAGGCCAGACAGAAACGAGAGAGGATTGACTATGTTCTTCAAAAAACCATGTTCAAAAAATTATTCATTTTTTATCTCGACTAGACTAGATAGCGATGATGATGATGATGATGACTGTGCTACTGTTACCCCTTTACTGTACAGCACACGCACACACAAGACGACAGGCACAGTTAATAGCAAAGTAAATTGATCATAAAAGCCCATGTAATGCATGTAACTTTGGTAGACTAACATTTCCATTAGAAAACAGTTTTTTTTCTGTGCCACGGTAGAAGCAGAAAAGAGTCTCGATTTCTATGTGAAAAGAATATTTTTTCGAGAAAATAAAGAAAAAAAACAGTGTGGAGAAAGAGAAAAAATAACAGATATTAGTTATCTTCTGAGACGGAGCCATTATGCGTGTATTTGCATTCACATGAATATTATTACCTACATAGGTTACCTACATACTTATTATTGTCAGATAGGTTATGAGCACACAAAAAATAAATTGCATTGCGATGTTAATGTTACTAAAAATACTATAAAGAATTTTTTTGAATTGGAGCTTTTAAAAAGAAATAGGAAAGAAAATCCCTGCGAAAATTGAAAACTAATAAAAAGTTACTCTATATATCCATACGTGTTTTTTTGTCTTTTCTTGATAAACTTGTATCTAGTATGGATACCAGTTTCGGCTGCTACAATGTATTGTTACAAGTCTGTGTTTCTTCCATCAGTACTTACTGGCTAACAAACATAACGATATTATACCCATGTATAAAATAAGTGTACGCCAACTTGTATCAACTTTTAAGCATATAACTTTGGAACTTGATATTCACATCAAATTAAAATTTTCTCTGAATAGCAGATGGAAAGACGCAGTAGCAACTGAAATCGTATGTCTGGAAATTGATTTCAATTTCAACTGAATTAGATGCGTTTGCTTACTCTACGTCTCGTACATCGCATCTGAGAGTTTCAGATTTCAGGGTATATACATATAGGCACGCTCAGAATTTTATAATAATGTTGTTAAGTAGCATTTCCTTGAATTTTGTGTTTGGCTTGGCTAATTTAATGTCTATGTGCACTGGTGTTTGCAGATAAAAAGTCAGATACATGACATGACAAGGGAAGGAAATCCGAATCGAATAAAATAAACCAGACGCCTTTTCTAATTCAATTTTGATTTTCTTACGGAGCTTCTTCCTTTTCTTAACAATCTACCATGCGAAATGGAAGAGAAAGAGAGATTTGATGTTTTTGTCTGCTCTACTTTCTTCTAGAGGAGGACTAGTAACAGTTTTTGTACCGATGTGATACGTACATAATAAACAGATTCATATTCAATTCAATATCAAAATATGTGGCCAGGGGCTCAATTAGAAGGAGTAGTAGGAGCAGTGGAAACTCTGAACAGACACAATAAGCATTGTAGTGCAGTAGGATGGACGTAATATGAATGAATAGTACAATGAACAGAATCAACAGTAGTATGACTTTGTTCAATTTAATTTAGTTCATCACAAAACATCTACTACTGACTTAATTTATTCTTGTCGCAGTGGTCGTGGTAGAGAAGTAGCCGTCTGAAAATAAGCAAATCTTCAGAGCTCCCACGTAATCCCTTTCTACTTGGTCAGCTACAGAGCAAATTTGTTTTTCGACAATCATCCAATATACGTAAGTACATTTGCACGTAATATACAGAACCATACAATGATACAATGTTTCATATCCGTACTGAACACACAACCTTATAATTATCGTCATATGCGTCCCCACCGACCTGATACATTGTACTTGATAAGTCTGCGGGGAATAGAAATGCATACATATATGATGAAAATATGTCTGAGCTGCATTATCAGTTCACTTTTCTGCACAAAAATATACATGTGTAGTAGTAAAATAGTCGTGGTTGTTGTCGGTTGTAATGTGATAATGACTCAAGAGGGTAATAATAATAGGTACTACAACTCAACTCACTGCTACAAGTACGTTTGATGATGATGGCAGTAAGTAATAATAATGCAAGTTCTCCTTTTGTGTCTAGGCCACTGCACTTGAGCTAATTAATAGTTTTTCTGTTAGTTATGCAGCAGGAGCAGCAGCTTCGTTGTTTTGTGGCCAAATGTACTACACACATAAAAAGTATTACATTACCAATGGTCTGCTGCTTTTATATATCTTCGCAGTTAGTCTTGTTACTTAAATTGTCTGACAACGAGAAAATGACGTTCTGATGGACTGGATTCACTCTCATCTCATTGTCGCTCTTTGTATCTTCCTTCTGGCCTTCTCTCACACACACACTCTTTCTCTGTTTAAATTACTCTAGTTCATTTGCTTGTATGAGTAAGCCATTTCATCTCAGTCGCCATCATTGTTCGTCTCGCTTACCTAATAAAATGCAACACATGCAGTCTCAGTCTCGAATCTCTCTCTAGTCCCGTCTGACAGAGGAAGACTTGATGCTCCTGCTGATGAAGATCAATAAGTAAGACACATGGTCGGAGGCATCAATATCATAAGAAAATCCCATCCTTGTCGTGTTGCTAACTGGTTTAGTCAAACTTGCAGAACGAAGGAACTCTGCATTGTATCGTATTTATTGTATGCCATTTCTACAGTAGAAAAGTGGGAAATCATACCAACAACGAAATGAGACACCGACACCACCAACAAACATCCTTTGCCCTCTGTGAAGTTTGAACTGCATTGCATTATTATAAGAAAGTTGGTAACGAGTTTCCTCTTTTTGTCTTATGTATTATTTTTATTCTTCATCGCCATTCCCTGCGTTTCGCCTGAGTCATTTATTTAGTTAGTGCATGTAGTAATGCATTTTTCATAGTAAATAAAAAAAGAAAATGAAAAATATGCTACAACTTTATTGCATTAGCTGCAGAGATGTTGTAGCATACATAATCAGAAAAGAACATGTGCATAATGTGCGAGTAAAAAAATATTACTCACAGAGAGGAGAAAAAAAAAATCTGTGAGTGAGAAGAAGAAGGAAACCAGACAGTCTAGTCTGATTCAGCCAGCAGACTTCTTTTGTATTCGTCAGTAGTAGTAGTGGTGGTAATAATGTTCGTTGTTTTGTACCAGTGAGCTTCCTTTCCTCCTCGCGTTTCTATCTTTTCCCTGTGTAATCCTTCCCTTATCATGATTGCATTAATGCAAAAATGCATTTCTTTTCTTCAACTCATCATGACTATGACTATGAAGAGTTTTTTATACTGATTTATGTACTACAACAAAAAAGAAACAATGAAATGAACCCGTCCACTCCTCTGGCTAGACTTTTCTTTCGAGAACCTTCAATTTTGTTGTTTTATTGTTTCTGGCCAACAACACCTTAATACATTTCAAAGTCTAACTTATGTACAGCTTTATATTTTCGTACCCAAATTCTTGGACATTTGAATTCCTCGTAGCCCAGCGTCCTCGACAACAAAATGGTCTATAAAAATGTATACCTGTTACCTGTAAGATATTTTTTTGCTAGAGGCTTATTTTCAGTGTGCATTCATAAAATGGATATCATCATCATGAGATCACATCTTTTCTGGGTAGGCACAACTGTAACTAGACAGCCGGTCACGACAAGAATGGGCTGCAACAACCTCAAGTAAGGTGGCATTGGGAATATACCTATCGAAAACCATACGGCTGCTGCCCAGTTCTAAAGGACGACGAGTTAAACTTTCAAGGAATTGTCAAATCATGAAAAAAAATGTTTTACTCTGGTGCATGCAGATACGTAGAAACTAACCTTTTCGTTCAATAGAAAATGTGTGCTTAGTCGGGCTGAGAAAAAATCATTGTCATTATTGCCATCTCTAGTCATGAAAATCATGTGGTATAAGTTAGACCAGGACAATGTGTAGATTATACATATATGATTAATACCTTTACAGTAAATGTGGCATCACCACCACAAAATCAGAAGTACTAGTTCGGAGAAAAGTTGGTGGATTTTCGATTCTATAATGATGTGATTCAAGCAAACCGTTTAAAGGTGAATTTCTTTGGAATTGTTGGGATAGATCAGCAGAGTACAGGTGGGAGAAAACAATGATCAACGCAAGAAGAATAAACACTAGAATTTAGCACGTAGAAATGAATCTCAATGTTTATAGATTTTTGCAAGTTGTATTTTTCCGTTTCTGCACTAAAATCTGATATGCATCATGCTCTGTTAAAACTAACAGACTTATCACTTAACAGAATTGTTTTCGTTTTATTTCAGTTTCATCAAGCACAATGTTTTTGCTGCTAGTTTAATCCCAGACAGATAAACATGAGCAAAAAGAATTTAATTTTGTACATTAAATATACATGTACCATACGGTACAACTGGTGGCGTGCTTATTTAGATAAAAAAGATGGAGAGGGAGTTGATACATGAAAATACAAAAAAAATACAGAGCGAGACGGTTTGACGTAAGAGAAGGCAAATTAATTTGTACCCTTTTGTTTCTCAATTTATCTCCGTAATTTCACACAAAAAGCTTCAAGATAACCTCTTAATAAGTTTAAGTGCATACTTCGAATAGTACTCTCATCATCATCATCATTTAGACGTAAACCTTGTGACGGAAAAACATAAAAATGTAATTGTGATAAAAACCAACTGATTTTGTTTTGGCTCATTCGATGCAGTTGAAAATGCTTGGAATTTGTGGAAAAAATACAAATTTTAAATGTATGGATGTAACATGTGGCGCTTGGTAATCCATCCAATTTTTCTCAACAACACGATGTGTAGCAAATAAAAATGATGCACATAAAGATTAAAGCTACATAATATGTATATATTTATTATTCCACTTTTTGTGTCTTTTGTTGCACTCGTTCTTAAATGAAATGTCAGAAAGATAACTGAAGCATGCACAGAGAATAATGCATCCCTTTTCACAATGATTCCTTTCAGAACCATACCTTTTCTCTTTCTCGTTCATCCAAGAGAGGAAGGTGAGATTGTACGAGGAATGATACGGTACAACGCTTTCTTGTGGAGACATTTTGTCCTTGTTGTTCCATAAGTACATACAATGGAATGGGAGGATCGTATAGGATATTGATACGACATAAGATACGATTATATTTCTTGTTCTCTTCCTAATTTGCAATCTGAACCGATCAGTGCACTCATCGTCGTCACTGCATATTATAATATCAGTTTTTACGTAATATAGTGCATCTTTACGCTCTCTACTGCGTATTCTACGACCAGAATTGGCTCTATCCGTGCAAACAAAGATGTGCCATGCATCCATGCAGACATCTCGTTCGTCTCGTACGCTTTTGTAAAACTGCATCACAACAATATTGTTGTTGACTGCTGACTGAAGCCATTTTATAAGCCTGCACATATATCTTGTCGTCCTTACTGCCTTGCTACTGCTCCTCCTGGTTTTAGCAATAAAACTTGTGAAAAGACCCCATAGGATACTACGAGTAAGGGTGAAATACCTAAATATACGCCGCAGCTTTTTCCTCAATAGGTAGAAGTCATTATCATAATCATGATCACAACACCATCATGGTAAATATGTTGTTTTCAGTTCTCTCTCTCTCTCTCTCCTCTCCTCTTGTTCTTCTAATGTGCACCGTATATGTGTATCCACATGATAATCTTCATCAATGCACTTTTTCTTACAGAGCCACTCACGTCACAAAAACATTTCTGGTTTATGTAATACACAACGACGAGTGTGAAGATATGAGATGATCTCTGGTAAATAAGTGAAATAGGTAGTATCTCATCTAAATTGGTGACTATTTGGTTTTTGTCCAAATAAAATCCTTTTTGACCTTTTCATTTTCGTCTCTTTTTTTCGCTGAGCATGTGCTTATCGCAACCAAAGTTCAATTTTATGGTGACATGCAGCGATTTTATGGCAACATATAAAAGAGAAACGTACATATTATGAGCATAACGCTGTCGTCATTTTGTGGAGAATAAGAAAAAAATATTTACGCAAGGGACAATTGGCAATATAAGCGGTTTGAGAAATGGGTACCACTGCATCAATGAAACCATTTTTGTCGGTGAGATTGAGATTATTGAACGAGTACCAGCAGAATTATACATTAAATGAAAGCTCAACACCCTTTATTTTGTCAAACTTTTGGCAAAACGTTCAGCACCACTATTGTTTAGTATATTATAATGTCCCCTTATATTTAATAGCTCTACAAAATTCATTCGTTGTTGACTCTTGATCCCTCTTCTGTTTCACGATCATACAATATATTTTTACCTCTGATGATGAAAAACACATTGAACAATGCTTATTAAGCTTCCAATAATGAAGATCATGCTGTGATTATGTACTTAACAATGAGAAAAACTCTCTGCAGTCTGCACACATGCAATTCAACTTTTCGTTCACCTGTCATGTCATCGTCTTCTTGCACTTCTTCATACACACATAATTTAATTTTAAGCGTTGTTTTCAGCGTGGATTTCCTTTCCCAAAAAGCTATTTCGTCTATGATTTGTGGTAAACTGAAGTTATTATTTCTAATTATGTAGCAGCCCAGTTGCCAGTCTATCTACCTACTACTGCTTTTTTTTACTTCATCACTAACCCTTACCACATCACGTATGCATATATTTCAATTTCAATCATTTTTTCCTAATCATACATTATTCTATCGCTCGTCCGCAGTGTTTTCCTAGCAATAAGCGTACGGATGTGCATGCATGCACTCTTGCATCATTCATCATGCATCCTTGCTCTTTCAGTAAAATTGCTGGTGTGCAAATACTGTGGTATAATTTCTCGTTGTGTTGTCTTTTTGTTGCTTTGTTGTGTGTCTGGCTTGGTTGTGTAGTAGTATTTTTCCTCTTGTCTTGTTCCATCTCTGAAACAAAAAACATCGTCCTTGGTTGTTCATTTCACCGTACGGACGTACGTTTCGACCAGACAGACTTTTGTTACTAGTTAGTTGATTACCATCATGATCGTCATTATCGGGCAGCCAGGAGGAGAATAAAAATGAAAATAATGCGAGCGTTCTTTCGAGAACTTTGCATGTTGTAAAGTGGTGCTCTGCAATTTATTATTCCTGTACAATACAGCGAGATGCGAAAAAAAGAAGGGAAAACGAAAAAAAATGTTTAATATAAATGTAGATTATTATCACATAATATTGCAAATAAAAATAATATCTGAAACACCCTCTTCAAATGAGAGTGTCGTGCACTTTGATGAGTTTTCCCTTCAGCAAAATCCTTTGTAAATAGCAATACTTTTGGTTATGTTCATCAATCAGGTACAATAATTTATCATTAAAAAGTACAAACAGAGACACCCGACCGGACGATGACCATTATGAAATAAAATAAATTGCAGAAAAAATAAGAGCTTTAATTCGTTCGTCATATAGTCAGTCGTCTCGTCTGGCTCTTGAAAGCGACTAAGCGTGGAGGTATGAACTAGTAGTTATGTACTAAATGGTAAGGTTCATTGTAATGCAATATATTACTATTTGCACGGTCTACACAAAGCAATTATTTTTTCAATTATTATCCATACATGATGTATGAATTGGATTCCTAAAGAGACGAGAGAGAGATAGAATGGAGACAATGCAAAGAAGTATTTAAAAAAAATTGTCTAGCAAGTGTGTGTAGTATGTACGTACTTGACGGACGATCAGTATCGTCATAATCATAGGAGAGGCGAAAAATGAGGTAGACTACTCAGACCACTGTCAGCTGGACCATGACTACTGATTTTCCCCCTCGGAATAATAATAGGATCGCAATATAACAAGGTTGAGTAGTAGTGTGCCATGAAGGAACTTTATTCATTATTACCATAATCAATCGTCAATTCAGTACAGTAGGTAAGTATTTACACTCCCCCTCCACAAATCCACACTCATGCAGTTCTGTTCCAACTCTATAGAGCATTGTCTCGTTTCATTCTCTTTATCCCACATCAGACATCGCTGGGGTTTGACTCTTATGTTGGTTATAATATGGCCATTATCGTCATCAACGACGACGCCGCCGCCGTTGTAACGCTGACGCCGTGCTGAATCATCACCACTGTCTGTCTAGCTTATGCACCTATATTTTCTGTTATTTTCGAGTACCTGAATATAATGACTACATGGTGCTACAGCCAACAATTTAATTGGCATTGTAAGGAAACGCATTATTTGGTGAAAAAATCTGCAAAATATTTATTATCCGTACCGTATTCATTCTGATGATGAATGGGTACAATGCAACTACAAACAATCTAGGTTGTAGGTACCGTCTTTACTCCTTCATTATGCTTCTTCATCGTGGTATAATGTCTAAAAGTGCATATGCGTTTATTAGTGTAAAATTTAACATCATTAATGCCAGTTTGTCGCGTTCTTTGAAATGCTATGTGTAATTTTTTACTGTTTTCATTGGCATCGTAAATACGTACGTACATATTTTGCACTTATGCTGAAAACTCAATCATTTTCATTATAACCTAATTTTTATTGGTATATTCCTCGACTGCTATTATTTGTCACTTCATAAAATGGAAATATCGATGGATGATCCATTACCTCAAATTACAATAATTATACCATTTCGATAATAACGCTTTGTAATATACATATATGCACTACAAGCAACTTGCAAGCAAATCATTCAACTCGTTCCGTCCTGAACTGAAAAAAATCTTCATTTTGAATTCGTGGCATGTCGATATCCATCTTCCGTTTGTTGGCATATCGAGGTTTTCGTTCTAATGGAATTAGGATGATGATTATGATGGGTCCTTCTCTTTTTTTCTGTCTCGATAAAAGTGATAATGGAAAGTGCATATAGAAAATAATGCATGCATTTTATATAAACGATAAAAACAAGAACTGCTATCTGTTACAATGATCTAATCAGCATTTAAAACCTCGTCTGTCTGACAATCATCCGGTGGTTCTAGTGGTGATGGTAATGGCGATGGTGCTAGTGCTGCTGGTGCGGTTGATTTATTCCTAAAAATTACATGGATGATGATACAAAGTCAGATAAGTACGCTTGCATGTTGTACATGCAAATACATACTGCAGGGTCGCAAAAATACAATGCTAATAGCATTAGTAACGCTTTAAAAATTCTTTGCGGCAAACAAAATGAAAAAATGTCTAACTCGTAGCGTTACCTATTATGACTCTTTAGCAAAAGGGATTCCATACCGTGTAGAAAATCAAGAATCAAGCATAAATCAAACTAAACCGTTGAATCGTTGGAACACTACCTCGACAGGCGTAAACTGATTGTGGTGGTCATGATTTAAAAAAACATCGTCGTGACTGATATTTTTCATCTAGTCATTTGAACATGGTACATTCATCATTATAGTAATATGCATTTATGAAACAACACTTGAACCAAAAGCAATAAGTTACCTGTCAAACTGAAACTGATATCGTATTCTCCAATCTCCACTGCATTCACTCAAAAAACCGTCTGGAGATAGAAAAAAGTTCTTTGTTACTTCGATTTACAGAGATTGTCAAAGTTTTGTCGCAGTTGACTTGAGATGCTTTGCACTTTGTAGTATGTGTACGTATTTGTAGTTCTTGGGCGGGGTAGGGTATATTTGAGGGAGGGGCAAAATGCATGCCTAGGTTATACTACCATTGGATTGACTTCAAAAGCAATTTCTTCCACTTTCCATCATATATGGCATAAGAAATATAAGAAAATTGTGACAGGTCAATACTAAACTTGTTATCAGCATCTATATTATTTATTATGGAGAATGACTGATTTCTGTACCTAGTCACTACGCTTTGCATTTGCACTCATAAGAGATTTTGCAGTGATTGACATTTGCTGCTGAGGGCGTGTAATCAATATTATTCAGTGTCAAACCTACATGACTTCTTGCGAACAAAAAACATTCTCGGAGACCGAACGAATGTCTGAAAATATTATCATAAAGCGGTGCATTATTGCAGTGCTTACAATTAGAAACGTATGTGCCTAATTTAGACCTACTATAAAAGTTTACATTTATTCTGAATATGTATGCATATATGTTTGCTCCTGTATATTACATGAGCTTGTGGAAGAACTTTTTGAACCTACTAAAATATTAATCATATCTAGCACGTATTGCAGATCTGTAAAAGCATTAAATCATGCAGGTTCAGTCTAGACTAGGTGTACCGTATTCGACTTCCATAAATACTTTATAGCAGAATGGCTATAAATACAGCATAATTTTTTCCACTTTATAAGGAGTTAAATATCGGGTTTGTCATGTATCAGCATACAAACTGAAGTTGCTGTTAAATTCCGCTGCTGCTGTCTGAGCTTTGTCTATTCACTATCCGATATCACTTAACTTTTTATTTGTATTTATCCACAATTTTTAACATTTACATGCTACCTATTTATTTTTATAGAATATCACTTTAATGTCGTTAGGGTCGGTGAGCTAGAAAAGATAACAATTACACATACTTTGTTGGATAAGTAACTTTTCATCGCAGTAATTTTGATAATATGTATATACACAGTGTATAGACAAAAGGACAAATAATGTCTGGATATTTTAATTACTACGAGTGGAATATTGGGTACATGGCATGATTACCATTAAGCGGTTTACAGTAGATATAATTTAACCATAAAACTCAATTTATTATGGCAGCTTTAAAAATGTTTGCAGTCATATACCGATTTACTACTGTCCAGTCCACTTAACTCGTCCTTTCATTAACTTTGAACCAATATTTTTGTAACTCCCCTCTTCACGAGACATAGACAGCAGCCATCGTCCGACAATAATTTACGAGAAAAGGTCATTATGAAGTGCATCACATAATCAGGATGAGATAAAAGCCTCCAGAAGTGCGCAACTTGAAGAAAAAACAAGTTCACACATGCACCACGTTTACATTGCCAAGATTGGGGTTGCAAGTTGCAAATGAGAAGCTTTTTACCTTTAAACGAGAACAATCGCCATATGCCGAACGTGGTCTGAGTGTATATCACTCTCATTATCTCCATCTCCATAATAATCAATATTACTACAACACAATGTAAACTTTTATTGTTTTAAATGCTTAGCATTAGTACTCCGGTTCACTACTTAGGCATTATTGTCTTTGTTCTGCCAGTGTGCTGTTTACACCCGTCGTTTCAAAAGGTGTTGTATTTATGTACCACTTGTGTAGCATAAATATTAAAGATAACGATCTCCATCGTGTTATCAAAAACAAGCTTCGTACGTCTCACTGCACACCGATTATCATTATCACGAATACTCACTCGAGTCTTCTTGATATAAAATTTTACAGGTATCATCCGAGTTAATTAAATTAAAGATTTTATTGTGGTTATAGAGCGGAGAGCGCATCCGCAGTTGAAAATGCTAACCGGCCGGCACTGCATTTGTATGCGATACCCTGACTCATTGTGTCAATGGAATTTCCCTTTATATCAGCTCATCTTGAACTTAATTTTTATGTTAATTATCCTGCATAAAATCATCATGCAATGAAATAATAACAACAGACGGATATCCTATTTGCTGGTTACGTACTTTGTTTATAACACAAAGAGACATATGTATGCATCGTCAAACAAATGAAAAAATTCCCAGTACTGAAAAGTACACAGAAATAATTACATCTACTATTATTCTCTGGAGGCTGTCCTTTGTTCTGCTGTGCACATCATGCAATTTTGTACATGGTTCACAGAGCTCTACATTCGGCCCGATTAATTTAACGTTTAACCTTTTGCTTGAGATCTGTCTTCAGCAGAAAAATAAAAGAGGAACCAGCAGCAGTTCTCGTTAAAATGGTGGGGGTTAATTATTCGAAGAATCTAAATGTGGAAACGCGACATCATGATTCATGATGGTTATGTTTTATGTATTTTGCAGTTCAAAATAATAACGTTGTGCTCAATGCTCAATGCTTAAACAAAAATTAAGTAACGATGATGCATTATGGATATATTATACAGGTTCTGTTTATAGTTTGTTATTGAATAAAAATTAAAAATGTCAAAAAGTGTAAAAACTGCAACGGAGACAACAAACGCAGCAGACGATGGCGTGTTTTGATGATGACTGTGATGAGTTGACAAGATCTATTTTTTAATTGAAGCGATGACTGATGAGCTACGTTGATAGTTATGCACCAGCTGCATCTCTTTACCCTCTCTTCCTCTTCAAATTGTCGCTGTCTCCTCTCTGGTTTTCTGCTACGCTGCGAAATGATAAGATCTTTGGAATCGTACAGTGAACACCACGAAAAAGTGACAACTTGAATGACTCGACATCCATACATCGGACTAGATAACAGAGATAGCGTTTAGTTTACCAGTTTTCTGAATGGGGATATATGGAACTACATACAACTGCGCTCTTTTGAGTAATGAACTGAATGCAGAAATGCAGATATGTTAACATTTTATAATATATAATATATAAATATTGCACATTATCAAAACAAATTAATGATGGTAGCACTTTTTATGTTTACAAAGAAAGGAGGAGAGTGACTGATTGTCAAGTCAAGTATACATTCGTGCTGAATTTTAATATTATGGTAAGTGCCGTCGTCAGACACTGTTCCCGTCGCGTCGTAATGATAAATAAAAATTGCTTAGTTTGCACACATGTATTTTGTTAGTAGATATTGTCAGGTTGAAGACAAATAAGAACTTTTTTAAATAGCAAGACTAAAACCCGAGATACATAAATGCTTCATGAAAATACTTATTCGGCTGCGGACGGAAGTTCAACATTTGAAATGGTTTTGTTTTGTGACTGACGTAATTGTGAACGTAGGTATTGCTAAATAGATTAATTATGTAGAGTATGTATAGGTATGCATATTGCTATTTGTCATACACTTTTCACTTTCATTCAGTTGATCAGTTATTTTTTCAATTATTTTTCTTCTGCGTATGTAATAAATTCACAGAAATGCTTTCTCCAGCATGTGTCTTGTGGTTTTCATTATAGCACTGCATAAGTGACACTACTTTGGAATTACGTCTGTCATTTGCAATTCGTTTTCATTCGTTACTTTTCACTCATCCTGTAGTTCATTAATGCGGTATGCGATTTCATTTTATCAAAAATATGAGCGATACAACAGACATTTTGAGTATTAATAACATCAGCTTTAAGCTCAAATGGTTTAGTTGATGTTTTAAAGAATAAAAACGTCACGATGAATGATACTATGAAGTTGTGTGCGTTTGCACATTTTGAAACGCAAGTTTATAGTTTCACCTCTGTACTCTGATCCTCAGAGTGACAGCCTGATGATCTGGCTGTTCAGCCTCCTGTCTACCCTCTCCCTTTAACATGTTCTTTGTCTCCCATTGCAGTTCTCAGGCAATAATGAGCCAAGGAAATTTCGAACATTTGCGCAACGTATCATTTAAGTCGGTCTTGTGAAGTGCAATACTATGTTATCTTTGTGGTGTAGCTATTACCTATTACAAAAATATACGCTTACGGGCTTACACCATGTAATGGAAATATTTTGTTCCCGATGTATTATTTCGTATCGGTCTACTTTGCAGGAAACAGCAGATATATATTTCTAGACAGATCAATCAACATATCTAATATGTTATTCATCAGAAGCAAAAATGCTTCGAGTGGTAGCGTGAAAAATTAGTTTTCTTTGGATGGATCACAAGATTTCAGGCGTTCCATGTCGTTTCATAACGGTTTTTATTCTATTAGAAATAAAATCAATGAAAATATAAATATTCATCGATAATAGGCGTCCGTTTATCGAAGGTTTCCTGAAAATAAATGATGAGCAGATAGCGTCATAGTGTAAAAAAATGTCGAACGGCGGGATTAATTAATTAGGTTGGGTTATAAAAGGTTATATTTGAACAAATCTAAAAGATACGAAAAGGTATACAGTGTGAGTTTTTCAAACTAGACGATTCAACTGCGGAATTCATACAGTAAGTTTTGGTAGCGATGGTTGGTCATTGCATTGACAATTGGTGTTGGGTTTGGGTAGTCGTTCGTCCACAACGGCAAATCTTAACTTGCCCCAACGGTACCTAAACTTGACCAACCTCTTGGGCATAATGTTTTGTGTGGTTTTGGCTTTGGACCCCTGGGGGTCAGGGGGTCGGAGGGAAGGGCTGCTGCTACCCTCACTGATGATCTGTCGCGTTTTTATAGGGAAAAGGTCGCTGCGTTTTGTCCGAGCGTAGTCGAATTTAAGTCGGATATAATCCTGTTCTGACAATAAGAGGTACTGCATTTTTAGTTGGATATATGGTGTTGAGTTTCAAGTAGAATGCCGTTACCTTTTCGGTTGCATTTAATCATACGAGGGGAGTCTTGGGAGAGTGTACGTAGTTCTTTACGTTTTTTGTTAACAACTACTATACATATTTACAGGTTGCAAAATTGGCTCAAATATAATTTTGTCAATGCTGATTACAATGGAAAAAATTCAAGATTTTTGCATTGCAGATTTTGACACAGGAGATTGGTCAATTTTGTATGATACTTCCGTCTCCCTCCACTAATGAAACCTGATTATAATATGCTTTCCCCACTTTTCTTCAGGTTCATCACTATCAGATTATGTGTAAGGAGCCAGGAAACATTTTGTCTCATAGTTGGACTTAACAATTATCCTATCTCATCTTGAATTATCTTAAGCTGGACATGTAAAGAATAACTTTAGAATAAGAAGTATAGTAGAAAGAATAACCATCGTTTGGAACAAAAAATTCAGTATTTCCGGTCCCTGTCATCCGGTAGGTATTATGGAAGCTTTCAAAAATAGGATTGCGTGTTGTATTATTCGTATTATTATGAAACGTATACATATTGCTAATATTAATTGATTTTAGTAAGTAGTAGTTGTATTGAAAAGCTTTGTTTCATCTTTCCTGTGAATGATTTTCAGAGCGATGCATTCTTATGAGGGTCTTGGCACTTATCTAGAATGAGTACATATCACTGTACGCGCAGGGGGCACTAAAAAGCTTCATTAGAATATTTTATAACATGATTCCATGCTACTCTCAATTATCATACTGTTTTAATCCAATCCAATCCACTATGTAGAAAACGAAAGAGCTCCAACTTGTCTGGCAGGAATTTTTGTTATCGTTGGGCATGTGCACATTTTTTACATTCATGTTATTAGAGTAGGAACCGCCTCTAGCTTAAGGGTAACAACTTTTTCAAAAGCTACACTTTCAAACACTTTTTCTTGTTTTATCAATAACGCCAGCTAGCGTTCTTAGAAAATTGATATATGCGTATTTGTTATTGTTGGTAAGATCGAAAAAGAATTCTGACATTTGGTTCAGCCATGGAGTAAGGGGAATAGTATGTAATACATAATTTGATGTGGTTAGTTGTTGCTTTGAGTGAATGATTCACTGTGAATCTGTAAAGAAAAAAGAATGGGGTTAATGAACAACATTAAAACTGCTTTGAAGTCGATTGACATGTGAAGTGTCGAAAAAATTCATAGTGAAACAGAAGGTCAAAACTACAGTATGTATTAAAATATTCGGTTTTCATGCATACAAATATACTTACATGCATAAAAACCAAAATTGAAAGGAGCATATTTATGAAATTACCAAGTACGCACGTCCGTCTGTGCAACCACAGCCGTCCTACATTAGATGATATGTGAGTCACATAACGTGACGTTACATTCATTTCGTTTTTGTTGTAGCAAATTGGCAACGATCAATTAGGTAATCAATCAATTAATTGTTGAATATCCTTCAATATTTATGCCTTTCCAAAAAGAATCGTATGTTTCTTCAATTTTACCAACAACCACAGATCGTTTTTGCATGCATATACCTGCATTTCACTCAGTCCTTTATTGGTGCAAGGAGGAATCAAACTTTATTCATCATACAATGATGGATTTTAAGTTTTCTAGCGAGTTTTAAAATTGCAACAGGAGTGCATCAACTTTTTACTCAAATTGCTACTGATTTATTATGCAATATTGTTTGGCTTAAAATAATACATACATGAATTTGTTAAGTTTGGCAATAAAGTTGCGAGTTCAGTCGAAATTATACCGTACTTGACTATTCGAACTTCAATAATAATATTGTAGACAGGGTATCGAAGAAATTACAGCACCGGCATTCATACCCTGATTTTAGAGGGGGAAAGTGACGAAGCTAATGCTCCAGTCTGTTGAATATCATTAATTTTAATTACATCTTTGTAGTTTCAGTTTTCGGATAATTTTACAAATTCAACATGCATGCATGCATACTCCAACAAAACAACAAATGAGCAAATCATTTTATGCAGCTGCACTACAACAGAATGAAACTACTAATTAGTTAAAACAAGATTGAATAGTATGGAATCAACTATAGGTTTGGTCGTTAGTTGCATTTTGTAATTTTGTAGGGACCGAACGCAGACTGCAGGTTACAGGTAGAATACGATAACATAGATACAAACAATATTATTATTTTTAATGCTTCAAGTCGAAATGAAACCCAAAAAATCCTTTAGTTTACCTTGAAGCAAGTCTTCCTTCGGAGAAACACCTCTTTTGTATACTAATGATTTCAAAAACTAGCTTTTCTTCTTCCATGTCCACATTTTGTCTGATACTCCTAGACATGAAGACGCTGCCATTTTACTTTCTAGGAATTCGGAATATATTAATAATATCGTTAAAAACCGATAATCGTTTTGGACGAAGTCCCACATGACGCGAGAGATGATGCAACCGTAATTGCATAGTGAATCCACCAATGCCAATTTGAGAAGGAGGATTAAAATGCTAATAATTTACTTTTAAGTATTTAAAAATTCGCATTTATACTGATTTTGATGGTTTCAAGAACAATCGAGAGAATTGGTTTGAAGAAAGGGTGAGTACGGAAAGAAAGATTGTTACCCAAGAAGACTGTGAGGAGAGAATAAAATAAAAACACTAATTTGCTCCAGGGCGCAATTAAAAATATGCAGGTGTAAGTATTTAGGACAGGATAGGACGGGACGTCAACAATTGCATGGAATAATGGAAAGTTGGTTTATAATACATCGGCGATTATGTATAAAGATTATTATAAGGTTAGCAAGAAACTGCACCATAAAGTGTAATCATGACATAAAGGTATTGGAAGTGCAATGGACGGACCACATTAATCATCACAATCCCCTGTATCACAGTTTCTAATTATTTCACATGTAGCATCCTCTCTCATATACCAGAATAAAATTAACTTATCAATAACTTAAAACCACCTGATCTAATAATCAAGAACTTAGTCAACGCATATCCCATATTAATAATAAAAAATGCGAACGTTTCCGGGTAATACTTACTTATTATGTTATGTCGCGTCGCAGTGTTTATCGGCCACTTCGAGTCATGGCATTGCAAATTCAATTTCATTGCATGTTTTTCTGTGATCTTTACAATGACGGTGTTTTGGACAAAGATCAATACTTCGATTAATTTCCATTTAAACTTAACCATTGTTCAGAAGATAGGGAGGGCGGGGGTTCAGGATGTTCATGTATGCAATTAATTTGTAAGTTACAAATTTGTAACCGCTTTCATCTTTTCTGTCATTTAAAACCAAAATAATGCTATATACACTTTAATTTTCATTCATTCATAAGATCTTCAACTTCGTTCATACAAAAAAAAATCAGTCTTAATTAATGAATTAACTACACATTAATTATTGAACTAAAAAAGCAACAAAGACTACATAACTTTACTTTGTTTTACAGAGACGCTACCTACTTGCTACGGACTGAAGGTGGAATGCAGACGAGAGACAAGTACAGCCATCAAACCAACAACACCCCAATTTCGTGGATTGGGCCGGAGAGCCGGCTCGCAATGCTTTTGGTGCACCAAGCCGGATTGCATCAGCCAACATGCTAGTTTCAGCGCTAAATATCAAACAACAAGGACTGGTGCATTTGACAGAGAGAAAAGCCTAAAATTCCTTCAAGCTGTTCACTAATTTCCTACTTTCAAAATATTTACATGCTCGAAAGACCCTCTCAAAGCATTAATGCAACTTACAACTAATTAACAACAGATTCATTAAAGTTTAAAGGCGGTAATTTCCGAACTACTGGAAAAGCGAAGCGTAAAGTGAAAGAAAAGAGCAGAAATATAGAAAGGTGTGAACAGTGGTGAACAGTGACTGGCAGCCGGCTTTGCTTTGGGAATATTTAGTGAAAGTATTTAACTAAATTTCATCAGTACAGAAGAGTAACAGAGTTTACAGGAAATTGCTTCAGGTGAGCCATTTACTGATTGCTTGCACTGAATATATTATTCTTTTAATATTAAAGTTATGGGCATGTTCAGGTCACCACAGATTGCCGGTCATTATTACCGGTTGAAAATTTGTTATAGAGGAATAATGCGACAACAAATTTAAATTGATTGATGTTATTTAATTTCTTTATAGTTGCTCTATGATTGTTTTCTTTGTTTTGAATTTTCAGAATGCCACTTTCGTGTCGTTTTTATAAGGAGAAGTATCCAGAGGTGGAGGATGTGGTCATGGTCAACGTCAAGAGAATTGCGGAGATGGGTGCGTATGTCCACCTCCTGGAATACAATAACATCGAGGGTATGATACTGCTCTCTGAGTTGTCCAGAAGACGTATTAGGAGTGTTAACAAGCTTATTCGCATCGGGAAAACGGAACCTGTAGTTGTCATTAGGGTAGATAAAGAGAAAGGTACATACAGTTCACCATTTTCACAAGTCATATTCCAAAATAATTGTAAATCTGGATTATCTAACTGTGTGAGAGTAATGCTTTAATTTTTAATTATATTCATTTTGCTGCAGGATACATTGATTTATCGAAACGTCGTGTTGCCCCAGAAGACGTTGAGAAATGCAACGAGCAATTTTCCAAGGCCAAAGCTGTTAACTCAATTCTTCGGCATGTAGCAGATCTTCTAGGCTACGAAACCGACGAGCAGTTGGAAGAGCTGTACACTAAAACGGCTTGGCATTTTGAAGAAAAGTATAAAAAGAAGGCGTCCGCTTATGATGCATTTAAAAATGCAGTGCAGTAAGTTAAAGACTTCATTGTAGTTTTTAAAGGAAGGATGTACGGAGCAGAATCAAAATAACAAAATTAAATGCAATTTGTTTTGGCATTGTTTAGAGACCCGTCTATCCTTGATGAATGCGGTTTGGATGAAAATACAAAGGATGTTCTCCTTAAAAATATCCAGCAAAAGCTGATGTCACAGTCTGTAAAAATAAGGTCTGACATTGAAGTATCTTGCTACGCATATGAGGGCATAGAAGCTGTGAAAAAGGCGTTGAGAGCCGGTCTCGAGTGTTCGAAACAGGACATGCCGGTGAAAATAAACTTGATCGCGCCTCCTCTTTATGGTAAAATTTGAATACCTACAATTTCACTCGAATAAATGTGTGTAGCAAACGTGCCTGCATTATAGATGTCCATGTTTTTTCTAGTTGTTACAACGTCAACTCCCGAACGCCAGGATGGTATCACGCTGCTACAAGAAGCTATTACAAAAATTGAAGAAACAATCAAAAAGCTTGGCGGAAGCTTCAATGTTCAAATGGCTGTACGTTTGCTTTGCAGAAATTGTATAAAATGGTAATAATTTTTATGCGTTAAATTCAACTACAATAATAATGTATTTTCTATGCTTTCTCAGCCTAAAGTGGTAACTGCCTTGGACGAAGCCGAGCTGGCAAGAATGCTGGATAGATTAGAGCTCGAGAACCAAGAGGTAGCGGGAGATGACGATGAGGAGGATGATGATGAAGAAAACGAGGACGGTGAGGAGGGCGAAGAAGAGGAGGAGGGAAAGGAGAATGGCGAAGATTAAAGCATTCCCCTGCCAATATTTTATAAATAGGCGAATCAGATTTAACTTTATGAACATTAAGAGTAAGCGAATATTACTAATTGTAAGGATTGTTTTCACTACTTTTGAAAGAAATCATTAAATTAAATTTTTCAAAAAAAGAAGAAAAAGTACTCTATGAAGGTTTCAATGAATACGTAAGCAAGTTTAAAGTTAAATATCTAAGCTTTATTACTGCTTCTTTGGTCTTAACTCTCATTTTTAGTTATTTTGATTTGAAAACTAGAACACATTTTCCTACGTTAGCTTGTGCCAATGGAGAGTCCGATGTTTTGGCTACATGCCTGAACGCTTGATCATACTGACTAGGCAAAAATGATTTGGCAACGACTGGAACTAACAATCTTGAATCCACCAGCTTCTTGCATTCCATAAGAATTTCTCTGGGCGATTCTTTTTCTTGTATACCCTGTTGGGATTTTAAGAAACACATATCATTGTGAGCAAATAAATATTTAAAATCAGGTTTATTCAGGCTATGTAAATGGCTGATAGCTTTAAATGAATGCATAATACCTTTCTAAATAGTAGGCTAAAAGGAACCGTTAGTATAGAAAAGAGAAAAGCTCCTAATCCTGTTGACATGTTGCTTAATTCGGTAGGGAACGTTTGAATCACCGTGCTCTCTGGATCTCTACAAAACTTTTCCAGTAGTGGTGTTATCGAAGAATTATCAGTATTGATTACTATGTCAAATATTCTGTGGAAATAAATATGTTAATTAGATACATGGAATGAACCTGGAATGTATTCCGTTCTAACAAGCTAGTAAATTATAATGGGCTTAAAATTTACCTTTGCGTTAGATTAGGCAGTAGTGTATAGTCCCTGGGAATAATGAGGTGACTCTCAGCACCAAGAGTCTTTAAAGAATGCAAGAAAGTCATTTGGGCCACACCAGAACTCAGATCTTCTTCCGAGTCATCACTTTCCTCGGTTGAAATAGTGACTCTTGATCCCCAGCTCTTGAAAATTTGAGTGGTAAGTAATCCTACCCCATCATTCTTGGTTGACGCACCAAGATGAATTAGAACCCTACCAGATATAAGCAAAATGAGTAAAAATTTGTAGTAGTTTACATTTATATACGACTGGACAATAGCAATTTATACCGTTTAGCATTATCTACCTTTTATTTTTAGCTACTTGGGGACCAATCCGCCATTTACTCACTATTTCTGTCCAAAATGTGTAAAAGGCATAAGGCATCGTGGCAGCACCTTCGTAACTTATGTTTGTCGGTTTGAGAGCAACATTTTTCTGAGACACTACAATGAATTCTGACATGACTCCTTGAGGTGCCCACATGGGTACCAACACCCACACTTTATCACTTATTTCGATGTTTGTAACGTGATTTCCCACATCAACAACGATTCCTGAGCACTCGCGGCCTAATATCCATGGTCCAGGCACCTGAAAATTTGCAAAGAACAAATTTAAATCATGATAGTTCTGCTGCTAGTTTATCTCTCTATCAATTCGAAGTAAAGTAAGGAAGTTCTACCGATGACAAGCCCATGTGCCTTCTTAACAAACGACCGTACCCACAGGCGATTCTTGTGTCAATTGAATCTATTCCAGCCGCTTTCACCTGTACCACAACTTCGTCAGGGTTAATGATTGTAGGGGATGGTACTATAGTAAGAGTTATTCCCTGCAAGATGGTATTGTAGAATTTAAATACAATTAAATATAATGAATTAGGTTTAGATTACAATCCTGTATAATAGAAAGCAATACTCGAAAAGCTACTCACATCTACACCACGTCTAGTACTAGTTGAAAGTATTGCTCGCATAACATATTGATTGCCATTAGAATTTGTAGAAATAGGGCTAGATGTTGAAGCATTTCGAAAACTATATCCTACGCAGACACCTATGACTCCGCCAGTGACCAGTCCAGCAAATCCTAAGATTAATGCTTGCCGTGAAACTGAAAGAAATTAAGAAAATATTTTATTATGTATCTACCAATGCATAAATTCAAGCTGTTGCTTTCTTTTTCATTCATCAGACAAATTCATTCATGAATATTTTCACTCACGGTCTTTGTACATTAAGCTTTTAGCCTGAGTGACCAATTCCTGGAATTGCACGGGCAGCCTCTGTGACCGTAGTATACGAATAATTTCTTGCCATTTTTCATGCGTAACATGTTTTATCGCTACCACTGCGTCACTGTTGTCGATATTGTCAAGTACTGCAAGTGACGATTCGTATAGGAACTGAAGTTTCTGCCTCAACGCGTTAAGTACTGTTGAATAGTACGACTATAAAGAGAAAGCCACGTTAGTGTCAATTTATATAGGTATTTTTTCATTTTGCATTTAAATCCATTTCCACTTTGCTTTTACCTACCTCAACGTCATCAATGTAATCATGCAAATGTGTAACGGTGGTGTGGACCTTCTCTTTCACCGTGTCCCTCACCACTATAGTATCCGCAGAAATGGTCATTATGAAACTGAACAGAATGGACCAAAACTAGCGACTAAATCAACATTAAAAATCAAAACGGGTCGGGTGTCATATACTGACCCAATTTGAAAACATGTTACACTATACCCCAGAGACTTTTTCAAAACTTTCAATAAATAAATAAATAAATTATCTCCACCAACTTAATCAACGTGAACGTAACATCAAATTATAGAAAAATTATCATAATTAAATCGTCCTCGTGTTTTCACGACAAAAGCATGGTTAGTGCATAGGTTTAATAAGTAGGTATTATATTAAAGATACAAAAATTGTTTCGTATGGTGTGTTTGTGTGTGATTCGGAAAACTGAAAAAAAAAACACTTTTCCCTGTCACCAAAAAATTAGTACCTATCTAAATGGAATGCACTTTTCACACATTTTCACTCACTTTTTGCCTCAGTGTGAGCAATTATGTTATGTGTTTTCGTTACGTAAGCTCGTGTATGTATGCAAATACAAAAATAGCCGTATATAGGGCACTGGTATATAGAGAGCCGTGTGTTTTTTGGTGTATGGCATATTTTAATGGCAAGAAGGAAACAATGTGGAGATTGCACGCACACCTGATTCCCGTCCCAATTTGCTATGTACATTCACACATTTTCATTCCATGCTCAACCTCTCACGTTGTAAAGCAGAGTACATAGAGAAATCACAACAGAACACGGTTTTGTATGCAGAGCAGAGCATCTAGTCATCATTATCATCACGACCATGTCATGTGTATTCCAGGAAGTGGAGGAATTTCTCCCGGCTCGCCCAACCAACTGATAGTGAAAACAGCAGCGGACCATTCAAGATCCACACTATTTACCCTCATCATTATCATCAGCATCGTCACCACTTTCACCTTTTCCTCGCATTCTTTTCACTTTCCTCTCTGCTCTGTCGTGTGACACTGTTCTCTATTTCTCCGCTTTCTTTTGTCTTTTCTTTTCTGCTCTGACTGGAAGAAAGGGAGTTGTTTGGGTTTAGTTGGGTGAAAGTGAAACGTGTTTCCTTTTTGTCAACGTGACGTGTACATATACGAATACGACACGACGGTCTCTAATCTTTTTAGCTGTATTTGCGAACGAGGATTTTAACTTGGGTATCCTTTTAAAAAAATGAGATCATGGGTGGCTTTAAATATTCAAGAAGTGGGCGCATTCGGATTTCCTGTTACTTTCTCTGCACCCTGTTTGCTTTCGCTGCGTTGTTGGAAATTGGGCAATCGGATGGTGCTGTAAGCAGTAGTAGTAGTACGGTTAGCAGTACTGTTAGTAAAGGTAGTAGTTCGACTGCCGGTGAGAAGAATGACGTTTCTAGTCCGAAATACAATGGGGCTTCGGCTCATCCAATGCAAGACAATGGTTCCTCCACTGACCGATCAACTAGTGGAAAAAGTAGCAGTTCAACAAATAGTCATGACGGGTAAGAATGTGAAAGTGAAGAAAGCGTTAATTTTTGCATTGTAATTTGCGTGTCTATAAGATTTTGGAATAATGTAATTTCTTGAATGTCTGTAAAATGACTGATTATGTTTTTAACTTTCTCCAGCATTAACAAATCGTCCTCCTTAACTGCCGTCAATATATCGTCAACTACTGCAAGCAGTATCAATGTTGACGTCCTCCCGGAGAAAGGTGATGCGGAGAAGGAGCATTCAGCTTCTCTGGCGATTTTCTTTGTGTTGTGCGTACTGGGTGAGCCAATACAGTTAATTAAAATGACATTCTGTAAAGATATGTCTGTGTGTAAACTGCCTATAATTTAAAACTTAATGCTAATGATTTCACTTTCATTTTTCAGGGGTGTGCATTCTATCAATTCATATTATGATACAAACACAACTCCAGTACCTACCCGAAAGTATTGTTGTGATATTTCTTGGTGAGAACAAATATGTAACTGTACTTTTATATTATGTTGAATGTACATATTTTGTAGCAATTTTTTCATGAATGCAGGAGACTGTTTTCTCAATCAAGTATATTATGATGATTTTGCAGGTGCCCTTATTGGATTATTTTTGAAGGTGTTGTCGAATTCAGATTTTGGAAATTGGCAGGTAAAATGCTGGCGCATGGCAAATTAATATAACGAAGTCGTTTATCCATTGTCTTTATAAACGTTGCAAAAATATTTTTTCAGAAAGAAGAGGCGCTGTCACCCACTGCTTTCTTCTTGGTGCTGTTACCTCCCATCATTTTTGAGAGTGGTTACAATTTACACAAGGTTGTTAAATAATAGTATACATATTTCATAGACACTAGATTTTTCGAATATCCACAAGCAATCAGTCTTTTCGTTCAACATAATTTCAGGGAAACTTCTTTCAAAATATCGGTAGTATTTGCGTGTTTGCTGTGGTTGGAACGCTGATAAATGCATTTGTTATTGGAGGAGGAGTATATCTGCTGGGCCTGGTATGTAGCAACATATCTCACACACAACTCTGATTTGAATATTGTTTGTTTTAGAGGAATCACGAATATTTATATGCTTTTACAGGCGGATATAGTTTATCAACTCAATTTCGTCGAGAGCTTTGCTTTCGGCTCTCTGATCTCTGCGGTGGATCCCGTCGCGACGCTAGCGATTTTCGCTGCATTAGATGTTGACCCCGTGTTAAACATGTTGGTATTTGGAGAAAGTATTCTGAACGATGCTGTGTCGATTGTATTAACTTCGTAAGTACTACGAGATTCAAAGTGTACGAAATATGACATTTTGAAGAATGAAGCGGATTTAATAAATTGCTGACATTCATGTTGCAGAACTATTTTACAGTTGAACAGTGATGAAGAACCAGATCCTGAGAAATCGCCTTTCATACAAGGAATTAACAATTTCTCGCTGACATTTCTTGCTTCGGCTGGAATTGGAGTAGTGTTTGCGCTAAGCAGTTCACTACTGTTGAAACATGTAGATTTGCGCAAGAATCCGTCGTTGGAATTTGGGATGATGTTGATCTTCACGTATGGTCCCTACACCTTAGCAGAAGGAATTCATCTTTCAGGTTAGTTTATTGTACATCACCAATCACCCTTTTCGTGGTCATATTCATTGTGATAAATGATACAAAGTACTGACTGACTTTTTTGGTGCTTTTTCAGGAATAATGGCTATCCTGTTTTGTGGGTAAGATTTTCGACATTTACATATGAATGATCCAAAAGAAGAAAATGCAAAGTATATAAATGTATTTTCATTTTGTACATTGTAGTATCGTCATGTCACACTACACCCATTTCAATCTTTCACCAGTTACTCAGATAACAATGCAACAGACAATGCGAACACTTGCCTTCATTGCTGGTAAATACACATTATTGCGAATTCGAAATTTTACAGTTTCGTAAACTTGATATTACTGAAAGATTTTTCTACTTGTTTAGAAACCGGAGTCTTCGCATACTTGGGACTTGCTATTTTTAGCTTTCACCATCGTATCGAAACATCTCTTGTGATCTGGAGTATTGTCTTTTGCTTGCTGGGACGAGCATTAAATATATTTCCTCTCGCAAACCTAGTGAATAGGTTTAGGTCTCACAAGATTACAAACAAAATGATGTTTGTAATGTGGTTCTCAGGTATGCTGTATTGATGTAGATTCAATAGTATTCTTGCAATTTGTGTTGTAGTTTATATACAGATTTTACTATTGTTATAATTTAATTAGGACTGAGAGGGGCTATTGCGTACGCATTGAGCTTGCATTTGGAGTTTGAAAAGGAAACAAGACAAGTCATTATCACTACAACTTTGATTATTATACTTTTCACTACGTTGGTGTTCGGTGGCCTTACTATGCCCATTGTTAAAGTAAGTTCCAGTACACATAATTACGTACAATGAACTTAGCCATATTATGTTGCTACTTTCTTTCCGATACTTAAACGAGTATTTTTTCCCTTTCAGTACGTTCAAGGCGATTTTAAGCCAACCACAAGGAGACGACGACGCAGGAGCCGCAGACGAAGTACAGAAATTTCTCTGAGCAAAACTAAAGAAATGGTAATTCTTCAATTTAACTACTACAACCGTTAATTAGCTTTTTCGCGTACATGCATTGCAAGTATTAGCAAATCAGTTATATAACCATTTCGCTATTATATATTTTTTAGGGACAAACCATTGACTCCGAGCATCTTTCGGAGCTCACCGAAGAAGAATTTGACTCTTCGCTGGCAAAGCAAAACGCGTTTGTCAAATTTGATATGAAGTATTTACGGCCTTTCTTTACAAGAAGATTCACGCAACAGGTTTGTTTGATTCGTTGATTTTAATTGCACTAGCTATCTGTGTGTATTTCCTATTTCATCACTATTTCAAAAGTACTATTTTATATTTTTCTTCTACAGGAACTACAAGACTGTCAGAGTCAAATGACGGATTTGACAAACCGATGGTATCAAAATGTTCGAGTATCGCCGGAGCACACTGACGATGAAGAAGAATTGTGTTACGAACGTGGATGACAAATACCCACAGCTTCTGGAAGCAATTTCAAAAAGAGACAGACGTCGTCATCTGAATCATTGCAAATTATGCATATTTCATAGTACAGTTCACCGCAAACGTTTACTTTCTTTACCTGAGTTGTACTGTGTATACTTTAATATATAATGTATTTAATTATTTAAAGAATATAATCTAAAATATGTTGATCTTATTACTCCTGACAAAGTATAGATACATACTTGTTATTGTAAAAAAGGAATTGTAACTGAGCTAATGATAATAGTGATAACTAATTAAAGGTGCCATTATTTATCTGAGATTCAATTTCAATATATAAATTTCGACATTTTATTGCTGTCATTCATATGGAATGATACATACGGCTAATTGTAAAATTATAGTCATGCTAGAAATAAATCACGTTTTAAATACGTATTTAATATTATTTGCAACCCCAGCATTACATTAACATACTTTTACGCTGTGTTGTGGAGATGTCCAAATGAAAAAATAGCAAATAGGCCACATGACATAATATTCAGCCTTCTCTCATCTTATTCGCCTCCATCCCCAGTCCATACAATGTAAAGCAGTTGATCACAACAAAACTCACTAATCATTTGCCAATTTTTTATTGACAACAAACAACAATCACAAAAAAATTCTGATATAAATTAAATACTAAATTGCCACTTAAATATACATTATCATACGTCTGCACGGTAAAGAATGAAGATATGAATGAAGAATGATTGACAAGTTAATTTAATACGGGAAAAATGGTTTAACCAATGAAATTCATAACAACTAAATGTAACAACAGGTGCGCAACAATAAAATCTGCAAAAGCTCGTTCCTGACTGATTTCGCTGAACAAAGATTTGTTTTCCGGATTAACTTGAATACGAAGGCAAACTGAAAACAAATAAAAATCCCAACACAATTAAATTATGTCCAACCAACACCAACAGGGTACATTTACAATTTGTTTGCAGCGTTTGCTACAATCTGATTGTAGTTTGTGACGTACCTCCAAGAATAAAACATCCGACTGAAGAGATAAATCCCGAGAGGAAAGAATTGAAAGGGAATGTTCCAACGAGACAGCAGTACACAAACTGAACGATACCAGTTACTAGGACGTAAGCCAGGTAGGCGTCAATCACCTTTAATTTCTTTGGCGTCTGAACTTCATACTCGGTCAGGAATTTCCTCACTACTCCAACAACGGACGTCATTGTGGCACCTTTATAATTTCTCACTCAGCAAGAAGAAGACAAGGGTTCCAATCAGAATGCAAGTCCTGCACAAGATCCACGTGTTGGCCGATCTCCAAATAAATTTGATGGTGACAACTGACGGCAGGTCTGCGAGCTAAAAATGACAAGAATTCCAAACTTAAGATTTGCTAATAATAGTACTTCACTTCACATACTATTATGCAAAAAGTATAGAATAAACATCTTTAAAAATGCCATTTTTATCAGAAACGTATCATATTTATATAAACACAACTTTTACCTTACCTTAGCCGAAAATTTAATTATCCGAAAATCCGAACAATAATTAACTTCTCGAAATGTGCCAGCAAACTGGATAAAAAACAGGCAGCAAGAGAACCCAATGTTTATATGCAATTGACGTGTCCGGCATATATTGGGATTTTGACGTGGAACTATCCGCCTCTCTCTGTGGAAGAGATGCTCAGGTGGAGTTTTTTTCTCCACTCGAGTGTCATGATGTGCTGTTAGATGGCTCACGCAAGCCATCAAATACTTGCGTCCCTCTAATTTTTCTCTGCCTATATGTTGTATGCATTATGCACGCTAACGCTACTGACATAAGTTTTAAATTATGACATAAATGACCATATAATATTATGCTTCATTTTCATTTAAAGGTTGAATTTAACCAAATTTTTATTAGGCATTTAATTATATAGTGTCAAAACTTCATGGATCGTAGAATGATACATAACTACTGATGTAGTGTAGTAAGTAGTACATGTTGAAAGTTCACCACGCGCGAGAAAGTTTCAAGGTGTATAGGAGTAGGAGAAGTACATCGTCATAAGCTCATAAGAATGCATCCCTAGAATAGTACATTGATAACTTTTACATTTTAATTGTTGGTGTGTTTAGTATTTTTTTGGATAAGAAGGTAAAATGAAAGCAAAGAGGCGATACGGGACGCAATAGCTTTGATTCCTAGAAGTGGGAAAGCACAGCTTCCTAGAGAATGTACTCACGGTGAAATCGCATCGGTGGTGGAAGATGTCAGATGCAGGTCACACTGTGGAATTTTGCCCTCGATAAGGTGTTGAATGTCTTCAAAAACCTGTAATACATAATACGTGGGGTAATTAGTAATCACATCACACCTATTTAACAAGTTGATTGTTTTTGCAGGAATACATGGCATTTTTACCTCTTCTAGAGATTTTGCAGAGTTCACCTTCTGAACCAAGTCTTTGTTCAAGTAGTAGTTAAGAATGGGGACAGTGTCTTGCTTGAATGTATTAATCCGTTTTTTCAAGCATTCCAGATTGTCGTCCGTTCGTCCACTTCCATCGCAGCGGTTCAAGCATCGATCCACACAAATGTCTTCCGGAACATCCAAGTGAAGCACGAATGACAAGTTTACAGATTTGGACATCATTCTTTCCCATCCGTGAACATTGTCCCAGTTTCTTGGGAATCCATCCACCAAAAAGTTCCAAACGCCAATGGAGCAGAATTCATCAATACGCTTGTTTGAAAACAACATAAATACAAAAATAATAGAAAGTCCATCAAACCAATAGGGTATTAAATTTGTCTAAAAACAGATTCTACTATTCGAACTATAATTAACCTTTTTCAGCAGAGCACACGTGACTTCGACTGGAACAATAGTTCCAGCATCAATATGCTTCTTGATTAGTTCCCCATGAACGGAAGATGGAAGATTCATCTCCTCCCTCAGCAAATCTCCAGCCGACAAATGTGCAAAGCTGTAATGCTGTAATTAATTAAGACAATAAAAGTATGTATTTCAGACTGAAATTTTCAGTCCATGGTCAGTAGGTAGTAATTAGATTAATGGATCATTGTCGGTTTGGTACTCTGGTACTAACCTTTACTATTTTACTTGATTGGGTTCCCTTCCCGGATCCCGGTAGACCAAGGACGAAAATAACGTTAGGTTGCATTGTCGAAATAGAATGCTCGCCAGTAAACAATGAAATGTAATTTGCAGAGAATGCTGATGCTGAATGGATGAATAATATAACTTGAATGAAATTAATAAAAGATAATACGTATGTAATCTTTTGTGTTGTGTTATCTAGTATATTTAATATTAGTACGCTTTTGTGAATTAGTCAAATTAGTGAATTGAAAACTGTATAATAAGTAAACTTAATGAATTGGGGTTGTGTGTGTATGGAATTTGAAAATAGAAATTTTCATTACGGAAAAGCTTGACATTGCAGAAATAAAGAATGGAAATCAAAACGTGCATATTTTGTCCAGGTGAGTTAGCTCAAAAAATGTTATTGCCTATGCATTTAAGGTTCATTAATTGGTTTCCACACTGAAACCCATATCCGCAATATTGTCTTCGAATAGGTATGCATAGTCCAATTAAATAATTTATTATCCTATTTTCATAGGAAGTAACTCGTATCGTAATGTCAATTGTCAAGCGGTGAAGTTTAGGAAGAAGATGGAAATGTCTGATTGCATGAACCAAGTTTACGATAATTCTCACATTTCCCCAAAACCCTTTAAATTGCTTACCTATTTCTATTTTCATTTCCAAAGTAAAGTTTCTCGCATAAACACATATTCCATCCAATATGATTAATTAATTCTTAATTAAGGAAAGCATGATTTTCAATGTACAACCTTTGACCTTGAATTTAAATAGATGGTGGTGGTATTATTGTAAATGTAATAATCATGGAAGAAACTTAGCATTCTCTTAAGCCGAAATTGCTTACTGAATTTAATTACAGCATGCACTGCAATTTCCCATGTGTGTATTTTTATCACAGATATCGCCACACACATCACTCTAAAATAAGTCATGCATGTCAAGTGAATTGCACCACTACGGTTAAAACTTCAACAGCAGGTAGGCGGTAGCACGGTTGACCAGTAGAAAAGTACCTGCTTCCTTCATTTCCACAAGCCATTGTTGCCTCAATTACGCAGGGAACACTCCAATTTTTCAAGGCACGAGACATGTGCCAACAGAATAACGCGGGATTACTTCTTCCTGGTTTCTTCAGTTTCTGCATCGGTATTTCGTTATATGGCTGATTGTACGGGTGGTGTGGGTAAAAGGACAAGGGTAATAAAATGGAGATATGTACGACGATGGCAGTTTGGAAACCAAAAGGCAAACATAGAAGCTGTATGTTTTAGTGTAATGTATTTACAGTACATTAGAATAAAAATACGGAAAGAGAAAGGGTGAAAAAGAACACATTATCTAGTAGGAGATCGAGGAAAGGGCAAGTTATTACAACCGGAAGTATATCTTTCTTCTCGTCGACTTGCTTCTAGTTCAATTGCCATTCGGGGGCACCTGTCGGAAGGAGAGGGGTGCAGAAAGATAGTACGCTGGCTTACAAGTTAAAGTTTAAAATGCCCATGGACAGTGCAGTGCACATGCTCATTTACAGTGCAACTTCATACATTTGAGTTTGATGCTTTAATAAGTTAAAGGGAAGCGAGAAACAAAGGCAAAATGCCATGAGCAAGCAGCCAGCAATGAGCTTTTCCTTTCATTTCATATCAAAATTATCTTCACAAAACTTCTTCCTTTCCAAATTTTTTAAACCGACAAATATATCGCATATGTCCCTTCTTTTTCTTGCGTACTTTTAAGTATATTATGGGCTATGGACATGTAACTTTTGTACATTCGGTCATGGCGTATTACTGTATTTTAGAAGTAGTCTTAAATATTTTTCTTCCTTGGAGGCTTTTAAATGGATATTATAGCAAGCAAACATGTTTTATTTAGAAGTGTGCCTTCCGGTACCATTTTTATATGCGCAGTTGTATCTACTCGATCTCTATTTTTTGGTTTCATTTTCCCAAATTCCAATTTTTACTGAAAATTTTTTGTTGTTCATACAAACACTTGCATTTTTTGAGCATGTTTTCAGATATTCAATAAAAAATGAGTCACAAAAATGTAACCCATATGCCCCGGATCCGATAATCATAATGTTCGTTCATTAGTTAATGCTACACAGTCATTCCATATTACTAACAATGTAGTAATAATAAAAATGACTCTGAGCATGTGTCTGTGTCACCTCTGCTTCGAATTTAATAGTGCATTATACAATATTTGTATGGAAGTCATGTACAAACATAACATTTTTTCAGGCAGTGCAATAGTTTACTACTAGCAGCAGGAACACGGCAGCCACTAGGAGTAGTATTTTTTAGTTTGGTAATGGAAGTATTTACACCGTTTGATGCACGGTACAATTTTTGGCTTTGTTTTTATGTGTATTTAACGTTTGCTGGATATAGCTTTTCAGTGCTGCAATATACAATATAAGGGTGACTCGTTTAAAAGGTTCAGCGTTCGGTTCCATAACGTAATATGTTAAGCAAACAAGTTAGATAAATATTGCGCAAATGACCAGGAAGCTACCTGCTTATTATTATTATGGCATCACGGCATACATGACAAAATTATTGGTTATTTCTAATTACGGTTATGCCTTATGACATGAATGAAATGATTACTACTGACTATAACGACAAGGCGAAAGTGACAAGACAGAATACTGATATTTTTATGAGCTTAATCATCAACTTGCTACAACGCATAAACACGCTTTGTATACTTTTCTTCAGAGTTTCACAGACATAAAAAAATGTGCCACAGCCATGAACACGTCACCTCTCTTGCAGCATTCAAACAAGTCGCTCTCATTTTTACCAGTTTTTTATTCAACAATAATAATGTGATAATGATAATGGAACAGAGGATGAATCCATCTAATCATATCATACAATATGTGTGTTGAAAGCCAGAGAAAGGGTATCTTCATTTAATTACCAAATTGACGAGCTCCACCCAACACACGGCCGCCAGCACAATTTGCGGTTTGAAAGATATGAACTAGGGATGTGCTTCAATGAAAACATCAGTATTGCGTTATTATTGTGGCTTTTTAACTTTGATGCTGGAGCGATGATGAAAATGAAAAAACGAGCGAACTGACTTGTCGACATGTTCCATCCCCATTTAGTCACCAAATTAACCCTGATGGCCTGTCATAAAACCATTTAGAGTGTTTGTTAGCCAGGTTAACCATGGCTCGCATATTATTATTTGATTGTGAGGTCTGCAAGTGTACATCCCGAATAGTACATAATGTTTGTGGCTGGTATTTCTTGATGGGGATGATGATCGCTTCTCCTTCTGCCATTTCATTTTTTAATGAAGGCACGTACCAATCGCTAAATGAATATCTGTTGTTTTATGGTGGCCAACACTGTATGTTTATGAGATAGTTTGACTAAAATGGATCTATATACTCCAAATCACTTAAGCATGACCTAATACAACAAATAATATTAAGCCTAGTAAAATTATTGTGATATTTTCCAGCTGCTACATATTACTAACCTCGCGATTCTCACGTAGCCCCTAGTGTGGGGGTGCATAAAATGCCACATAGCGTAGGCGTTTATTACAATGCTTTGTAACTTCTGTGGACAAAAGATAATGCATCCGTTTCAGTTTCATAAATTCAAGTAGAACTCGAAGAACAATCTGACATACAACTTGATCTATTAGGGTTGCATTGGGTTTATTTAACAGAGTTCAGATTGTGGGAATTTTTTCGCTCTTTATCTCCACAGCTTTACTTCTGGCTTTAAAGGATTTACAGTAAACATCATCTATTGATCTTCCTTCCGCATCTCGAGTACAAAAAAGTACGTTGGTGAAACATGCATCACAACCATGAGATGAAAATGAGATGATCCTTCATTTTCTCCATTTTCAGTTAGTTTCCTATTTGGCGTACATACATACATTTATTTATACAGAAAAAAGAAACCTTATTCATATTCACACAGAATCGTCGGTGCGCAGATTAAACCCGACTGACCCTTTCATTTCCCTAAAATGGCACTGGGATTTGGGAACGGAGTTGAATGATGCGCAAGTGAAGTGAGGACATGTCAGAAACTCGGCAAAAAAAAACTCATTCAAGAGGGTGAGAAAAGAACGAGGATGATGTGTTGGTTTGTGTGGGATTTTAGTTGAAATGACCAAATCAGATGATATATGTATATCCATATCCATCCCTTCTGCTGCAGTACATCCCCAAAAAATACTCGTATCCTAAAACATTCTCCTTTGAATATCCAACAAAAATTGTTATTATTGTTTGTACACCAGAGCTGGATCCCAACTTAATATGGTCCCATAATATGAGCCCATTATGAATATATATGAATATTACACCAAATCCTTGAAAAGAACAGTGACAGGTTCACCGCTCTCGTATTCATTCATTTAGAGCAATATTGTCTGACCTGTGAGATACATTTCATAGTTTCACACGTAATTTTCTATGCTCCCAGATTTTTTTGTAATCTTTTCCTGAAGTCGCACTAATTTTTTTTTCTGTTCCCCTTTGCCCTGTTTTAACTTTTTCTTTTCTTTACAAGTTTGAGTTACGTAATATGTTTATACCATACCAAGTGCCGAGGCCTTTTACTTTTATTCGGTCCAACTTTGCATGCGTGATCAGATTGCAGGATTAGATTTTTTGTTTACATTTCAGTCGGATGGACAATATTATAGTGGGGAACCTTTGGGTTTCTCTTTCTCTTCGCCCGAACCAAACGGACTACACACCTTTCTACAAATCAGAATTATGAGTGGAATCTGTATTGAATTGAATTAAAATTGGGTCATTTATCACAAAGTCCGTCGCAGTTCTTATAAAATCCTATTGGGCATCCAATGATCCATGATAAATTTTTCTCATATTATATCCACAGGAGCAAAAAAATGTTATTACCGCTAGTGATAAAGATCCGTGAATGCATAGTTCTTTAGAACTTCCGAGACGAGACATATTATTATTATGCGGTTGTTTTGAATCACTTATGTAAACATGATCGAGACTGATATTCCGGTAACTGAACATCTCAACCTTAATTCACATTACGGGAAAATTTTGCGGCGGAATACAAGATGAAATAGACAAGGTCGAACTGTACACCATCATACACATTAGCAGGTAATCTCGGCCCGGTAGTAGAAAAATGGACAGGAAAACCTATCAAAGAAAAAAACATAAAAAAGGCTTCATTTTCTGTCTTCCAATTTCACCCCTTTTCGGGGTGCTACATGTCGTATGAAAGAAAACGGTAAAAAATGAAACAGTGCGGAGACACAACGGTAACCCTTTTGAATTTCAATTGAAATTGTAGAGAAGAACCCTTTCCTGATAGAAACATTTTTTCACCGGGATTATGATAATAATATTAATAATAAGCATGCAAGGTTACTAAAAAAGATTTTATTTCATTTATGCTGGAAAAAATTGTCATTCGTACGGGACATGCATTTTTAATTTTTCTTTAGAAAGTTCCTATCATACAACTCGGAAAGGAAACGGAAAGTAGATTGATGTCCCGTTACACAAACTACACAATTTTGTTGGCATTTTTTTGCGAAATCGGATATGTGCCGTAGCTTTGTAAAAACAGGCATAAAAATGATAAAATTACCGTTTTCCAGAGCGTGAGCGTGGTCATCATTGTATTATTTGCTTCAGGTCTTGGGACCACATATATGCTGGCTTCCGTATTTCCCACACTACATATGAATCTTAGGTTAGTAAATGTCAGCAATATACTATCGAATATCTCACAAACGGAGAGTAAAGATGCGAACAAACTGTGCAGACCTATTTAATACGACAACCATAGAAAAAATGATTTTCCGCTCTTACTTTTGCTCTTAAAATGTACAGGTAAAACCGTGTGATACGGCTTTCAAAGAGTAAATTAGAACACATTATATGTGTGTAAACTATCATGAATATACATACACAGTTTTCGATTCTTTATGAAAAAATAATATTTTTCTGTAAAATATGACACCTTTTAAAAACCATAATAGAGCCTGAGAAAATTATCTTCAATTGTTGCTGGATAGAACGGGACTTTCTTAAACATGTTCTTATCTGCACCAAGACAAGATGCGTATGCATATGTGACCTTGCAAACGCCCTTAATGAAACGAATCATGACTATGACTAAATTGGAAGGCCATAGTGGGCTAGAGTATATATATTTGTATATATTTAAGTTACTACATACTGTATAAGTTATATATCTTCGTGTGGTGAACTTGTACTATTGAAAGTACACACTTTCCACAAAAACTCAAGAAAATGAATGAACGTACATGAATGAATCTTATTGCCTGTGAAGACGCTGAAATGTCCTTGTAAAAATGTTCTCACAGAGATTCTCTGGCCAAAAGAGAGAGAAAAAAACAGTGTTAGAGTTGAAGCCGCAGGTACCATCCGGAACGTCCCTTTATTATCGACATCGACACTCTGATGAATTGAATGGCTGGTCCCGACTTGGGAGCCAAAGGAAAGAGACAACAATGAATGGTGCAGGTTGCACTATTGTGTATTTTACATTATCCATCACCTATTGTTACAATTTTTTCCTGGGAAAATACATTGAAGCCAAAAGAGATGGAGAGGCAGCTTAAGATCTTGTAAAAAATGCACTTGTTTGAATCTTGTCTGTTTTGTACCTACCACTGTCTTTAGTAAGAGATGTACGAAAATTCATTCCTCATGTTATTGGACTCCCTATGTGCTTTTTCCAACTCTATTTGCTTTGCATGATCAAACTGCATCAAAACTAAAGAGAGGGAGAAGATGGGAAACCACGATGAACAAAAGGGCCGAGAAAAGGTCAGGAGAACATTAGACGACACAACAACGACGAGTTCAACTAGTCGCGTTAAACCGCGATGGAAAATACGTAGCTGAAACAGAGCTTTTAAGTGGCGTTCTAATATGACGCTTTCAAATGGCGTTCTAACATGACGCTTTCAAATGGCGTTCTAATATGCCGCTTTCAAATGGCGTTCTAATATGACGCTTTCAAATGGCGTTCTAATATGGCGCTTTCAAATGGCGTTCATAAATGGCGCTTTCAAATGGCGTTCATAAATGGCGCTTTCAAATGGCGTTCATAAATGGCGCTTTCAAATGGCGTTCATAAATGGCGCTTTCAAATGGCGTTCATAAATGGCGCTTTCAAATGGCGTTCATAAATGGCGCTTTCAATGCATGTGACCACTGTTTGACCTCTACAGGTCGCAATAACGCGATTTGACCCATAGTTGCTGAAGAGAAAATGATCACCGTTCAATTCTCTATCAGAATTGATGAAGAAAAAAATTTGCCATTTAAAAAGCATGTGACCTCTCTCTGACCCCTACTCCGACCCCTGTAGGCCGATTGACCTGAAACTCAATACCGATCTTCCTTGTCACCTAAGGAACCTGTATACCAAGTTTCAACAAAATCCGTCAAGCCGTTTCAAAATTATGGCGCGAACGGACAGACAGACAGACAGACAGACAAACAAACTAAAATTATAACTACGCTTTCACTTCGTTTCAGCTACGTAATAAAATGGTATGTCCTATGCCTGTGGTGGTGTTTGAGAAACTCAATACATTTTTTTGGTTCATTACGTTTACATTGCATTGATAATTTGGTTATATGGAATGGCTTTGGCTGTTTTGGTGTGTCCTTCGTCATGAAGTAATATGTATATTGGGAGAATTGAAGATCAATACAAAAAGCACCTGCTAATAAGGTACGACAATGGTTGGCTTGGAAGGCTCGATGGATGTACCTTATTTTGTTTCGCATTGAATTTTCTTGTGTCGAGTGGTGTCGGTTGGTGTCATAAGATGACCCTTACTCCGTCCTCTACTCTTGTACCATGTAAGATTGGGCTTGTTACCGTAGGTTAGGTAAGCAATATAAGTTTCGTTACCGTGTTCAATCTTGCATTATTTCATTAAAATACTTTTAAAAAGCAACAACGTAACAAAGCATGCATTTTCTAAAGAAAAAATAAAAGGAATGCAGATGAATTCATTCATCCGTTCCTTTCTCATCATTCATTCAATAAACGGCTTTGCTCATTCATTCAAGTGACTCTTGGCATGGCAAGTAGAAAGTGTTTTACTTAATGCAGTATTACGATGCGCATTAGTTTTTGTTCAATTTCCTGTTTGTTCATTCACAGATACTATGTTCAAAATTTCAACTTACAAGTACAGGTAAAAATGCTTGCATTGAAGAATATACCGCTGAGTTAGGAATGCAAAATAAAAAATTTTCCAGTTGACTTTTGTAAAAATTGCTTTTAAAATGTAAAAAAATGTACGTATTACGCACAAGTTTCATGCACATATGAGCCAATCAAGCATAAAATAAATATGTTAAATGAGTGTTCCAAATAAATTGACATTTTTACAGAAGCTGTTATGTTTAGACGAATTACGAAATCACAATACATCTTACGCAACCCTATTTGGAAGTTTCGCCGTGTGAATCTTCATGTTCTATACATAATACATAGAAAGTCTATGCTTACTACACAAAATACACAATTTTCAATAAACATTCAAAACGTGTTTTGTCGCACTCTACGAAAACCATCGTTATCCAGTACAACACGTGTGGTTCATAACATGATTCTTCCCTTAAAAATACAGCCCTCTGTGAAATGCAAATGATATGTAACAACTCGTATGACCATTGTAAACCTTGAAACTTGCTCTCATAACCTAATTTGCACATCCAGTCACCAGTTGATTATGAAAGCTCAAAGAAGATCGACCAAACTACAACGTAAATTCCAAAATCAGCAGGAACCTTGGATCAAATTTATTTTGAATTTAAAATAAGCTTTTTCGTGGCCAAATCAAGTGAATTACAATGAAGGTCTTGATCCTCTTTGGCAATTTTGGAATTTGATAATCTACACATGCATCAAATATTCCTCAAAACGTCCATAAAAAATTAACTAAATCTTTGACAGATTGACCTAAATCCCAAGGAATTCCCATTTCATCATTCCATACAGCAAACTTCTTTATTTCGTGTTTTTAAAGGAAACGATTTCACTAGAAATCTAATCCCATCATCAACCTGTTAAGCAATCCACAATTCAATAGTTGAATCAATTTCTCCAGCCACTGCACCTTATATATCTCATTCATATTTTGGCCAACAGAAGCATTAATCCTATGAAATATTTTTTAGAGTTAAATAAATTGTAGAGAAATTTCTCTTATTTTATTGTTAACCAGTCAGCATAATCTGGTTCACAACTATAAAAGAGGAAAATCATTGTATTTTCTGAATCATCGTTATTATCGCTTGAGTATTGAGTTACCACTTAATAAGGGTTAGTCTAGACCGGAGGTCGAAATTTTATTTACTTTATTGAAAATGAAAATCTTCGCTGCAGGTACTTTAATACATTTATTTCTTCCCAGCAGTCTTTCTTTCTCACACAACAAGATCAAGTGAAATTTTTATTGTATGTTTGCATTATTATATTAACCTATGAACCTTTTTTATTTGTCCTCTTTTTTTATATGGAAGGAGAGCAGACAGGTAGCAGTTTACTCTTTGGTCCCTGCATGGTTTCACATCCCTAGTTTCCCTTTCTCAGGTTATGTAATAATCGTAATGATATGAAAAATGAAATGGTATCCCAATAATATCTCAAAGATAAAGGGGAACGCTTTTGTTGTATTATGAGTTGTTTTGTGATATTATTTAAAGAAATGAAAGAGGAAGGATGAACCCTCTCATCTTTAGGTCATCTTTATCATCATAAAATGTTCAACACACAGTCACAGCACTACAACTACTGCCACAACAATTACAACAACCATTGCATAATATTAAACTATATGAATCACATCAAGCTATATACCTACATACATAGCCACAGACATTGATTTTCGTCTCATCATCTTTACTTTTCATTTCTTTCTCTCCCTTCTTCTTTCTCTCCCTTCTTCTTTCTCTTAAAAAATGCTCTGATTAGGATCGTCGTGATGATTATATTGTACTGACCCAATTCTCTATTCTTTTTACTCACTCTGTTGCTCCTGTCCTGCTTTCTAAGAATAGAAAAGGGTGGTACTCTTTCGTCTCATTTTTTTCCAGTAGCAAAAGGATCCCTTGGTGTTCTCATTAAAACATTGTATTATATACGACGATATCATGCCTGCTTATGCTTCAATTTTTGTCTGACTGTGTCCCACTAAAATATACATTCAGGAGAGTGACCCAAATTCATTTCCCATCCTCGCATCACATCACATCGATCTCCTCATTGTCAATGTGGAACACTTCTTTAAAAAAAATCTTACAACACGATCTCATCGTATCTTATTAACTGTTAACCCTGTGCATTTTTAGCTGCTGTAAATATGTATGCATGGCATGTGTATACACATTCTTCCAACGTGGAAAGAGTTCTTTTCGTCTTACTCCCAAACTCCTACTTACTGTCTTTTACGATGTCCCTTCTTGAGTTTGAATCCATCCATGCAGTGATTCCTTCCCTGCGTCCCCCAAGAATCCAAGGAAAAGTGTCCCATGTTCCAAATGCTCTACATCTATAAAATGTTGATGATCCCTTACGTTTACAACCCTATGCATCCTGTGAAAAAAAATCATCCCTTTTTTAAGACACCCAACGTACAGCGGGTAGTTTTTGGTGTCATATTTTGAAAATAAAAGTTGCACCGGCTTAAAATATTTTTAGTTCATTTTCCTTTTATTTCAAATCTTTCATAATAATAATGCACGAGGAACGTACAATTTATTGAACAGCAAACTTTTTCCCTTCCTTCACACCACCTCGGATCTCACGGGGTTGCATGCACCAAGATCAAGAGCACCTCAATCTCATCTCTCTCACTGCACCCTTCATTCCACAACATACAATTGCACAACAATTGCCTTCTTTAAACTATTATTGGTCTAGTTTCTATTTCGATATCATTGCATTGTTTGTCAAAAGGTCCTAACCCAACAGAAGAATGCTCGTACGTAATGTTTTTAATCATCATTATGATGAGGCATATTATTCTGTTTGTATGATCGAAATAAATAAGTAGGGCATGGTGGGACACACAAGATAAATAACTGGTGGGAAGAAGTGCAAAAATGGTACAATGTTGCTCCAGTATACATAGATCATTATGATAATGATCTGGTGTAAAGCAAAGAAAAAAAGAACCCAAGTCGACCGACACTTTAAACAAAAATTAGCATTTGACTGAACATTTTTCATACATTACACAGCCCTATACTTTCGCTTCCCTATTCATTTTGCATCTGCTCCGTGGTTGAAAAAATGCATCATGTGAACCATCTCACCTTGCTATACCTGTGCTTCCTCACATCATTAGAATTCACCCTTATTTGCCCTTCACCCTTCGTTCGCATCGTGGTGCGCTGTCTTTCAACTATTGCTTATTGTTGGGCTGCTCCAGTAATACACTTTTTAAGCAGGAGCATTTAAATCTATTGAAATTAAAATCGACGTGTTGGTTGGTACATGAGATGATTAAAAATGCAGCAGTGTGAAAGTACATGAACAGAGCTAGATATACAAAGCTACATAATGCATGATTACCTGTTTCTACACAATGAAAGAGAGAGTTGTGCAGATGAACTATATATTTTCACTTTGATGAGATGAGCAGGCAGGGTGAATAAAAAATCTTCTGACAACCTGACTGACGAATTACAAATGGAATGGGAGCACCACCATGAGAGCAGTCCCTAATTTATAATTTCTATACATTTTTCATGCTCTACGCTTTTCCATTGGATCATGTGTACCTAAACTTGCAGACTTGGAATTCTCATTCAGTCTAATGGATTTTCATAATAATAGCATAGCGCCTAGGAAAAATAGGGTGACAGGTTATGAATTAAATGATCCCACGAGAAAAAATAAAATGAATTAACCGAGAAAATGCATGCTTCACTTTCACGTATTCGGTTTGTCACAGTGCATGTGTGCTCTGGTGTGTGTAGGAAAGAACAAAAAATCTAATAAATGAGATGTGAATAGCAAGCAAGAATTTATGTGATCCTCAATGACTAGCTATTTGGATATACACATTACAACAAAAATGAAATGTATAAAATGTGAACTCATTTCCTGGTTTCGTCATCCTAGAAAAAGTTTAACCGTCGCATGCGACCATGTATTCCGGAGCATCACAATATAAGTTGATGATCTATTGGATGGCGAGGATGGCCACAATTAATGGGTGATGGGAATAATAGCAATCCCATGTCCATTAGGTTAATAATTTCCGATTCGGCATACACGATTCCACTAAGGTGCACATAAAATAACTTTACTGGCTGTGCAGTAGACAACTACACATTCCTACCTAAATGAGTTCACCATGAAATGTATACTTCCGTATTAATTACTCATATGCTGATACTGTGATACTTATAAAACTAACTACAATATTAGCCCATAAAATTATTTTACGCGAGAAATTCTACATTATCACGTATTTTGTACTCACGACCTGAATTTTATGCTGGAATGTGAAAAAATATTTATAACGACTTGTTCTTGAAAATAGTAAAGTAGCTTAGCATGGCATGACATTATTTTATCATGGCGGGCTCTTGGTGCGAATAGCTACTCTCTTTATTCAAGAAATTAGGGTAGAATTGTGGATAGGTAAGTATTAACCGTATATGAAGCTAAACAAGAAGTAAAACAACTGCATAAAACTACATAGTAGCGGCAAATGTTTCGTAAACAAAATGCTTCCACCGAGCAACAAATAAACTGCAATAGCATGGCACGAGTTCCTTGTCAAGATGCTAATCAACTCAAGTAAAACTACAGCGAAGAAGCTGCTGCCCACGAAAGTAGAGGAAACAACGGTTTAATATAAAAAATGATGATTCTCCGCTCGCTGGCCTGTTTTCCTTGAGCCATACACAAAGGCTTGCTAAATTGATGGAAAGTAAAAGGCCTCTTTTCCTGTTATGAGCATGCAAAGTAGAAGGACGAATTTCGACATACGGTAGCTTGAATTGAATTTATATACCTAGGTACATCGTTACTTGAAATACTTGAAATTTCCTTTCTTGTACTTGCACCCTTCCTCCCGCTAAGACGATTCATAATTTGGCTACCAAATGTATGCAATCATTATATTTCAGTTTTTTACCACAACATTATACAATCAATACAATCGAAATTATTTAAAAATTAGACGATGTTGTAGGAGGCGTAAGGTCAGGCAAAGTGTTATATATTTACAGTGAATGTGGAAACTTTTTGGTAGCAGATCATTTATATGCCTTGATTACAATTGCAGAGGGAAAAGGTTTTAACAATGGAGTATATCTGCCGTTATTAATTCTTTAGCTTTTATCTTTGCTCCACATGATACTTTTAATCCTTTCAAGGTGGCAACGTGGCAAGTGGCAAGATGTTAAAAAGTAAAACTAACAGTTTTGAATCGAACAAACGTACTTTCAGAGATGCACTAAGAAAAGCAGGCAACGAAAAATACAGTAATAATGATGAAAAAGCATGGATTCTTGCATACCCATGTGCATAATAATAAAAGGTGAAGAGCATTTGTTCAATTGATAACAACAAAGATAGGATAATAACATTGAACTGTGTTGATTATGATGAGGGTGGTTTTTTTTGGTGATTGGTGATAGTGGTTTTTGTTGGCTGTGTGCCGGCTGCTGCCACTTTCTTACAAGAAAATTTTACCATAAGGAAGTAAAAAAAGTCAAGGAGAAATAGGGGGCTCGTGCGCTTGCTGTTGTTGTTTTCCTGATTATGATGCTTCTCTTGTGTTGCTGCAAGTGCCACTGGCTTGCTCTCTTTCTGAACTAATAAAGCGTTACTTGCTGCAACTGCGATATAGGCAGTAATAGTGTTAACTAATGTTTTGCAAGTGATATCATGTAACAGCACCATATAGAAGCTTTAAATGGATAGAAATGGTAGCAGAGCAGAAGTAAGATGAACATCAGGTTCATATCTTTTATTTGGTCTACAGTTTACACACACAAACATGCCAAGTCTCCATTTTTTCGACCAAACATGAACTGGAACAGTTTTCGAGTCTAGCCAAATACATACAAACCAGGAACATATGTGGAGACCATCATATTATCATGAAGTGGCCCTGAGTATAAACTCATTTATAATTCCTACACTACTTATAAAAATACCTGCACACATGCTTGTACTTTGCGTACGCTGACAAACAACAGTTGCTCCAGAAAATCCAAGTGAAAAGTCATAAAAACAAAAGTGAATATATAAAGGTCTTATAAGAAAGATCAGCATTAGGAGCACAGCAGCAAGTTAATGTTAAAGTTAAAACTATCAAGTTGCCATTTGGACTTGTTTGATTTTCGATGGTGGTGGTGGTGGTGGTGGTGGTGGCTCACCATCATCATCTTCCTCATCGGCTCACGGTTGCCAACCACCTGTTACAAACCTTCATTTCATCATCTTCTTCTTCTTCGCCACCAGACTTAATGATTTCTTTTCTCTTTGTAGCGCATGGCTATATGCGTTTATATTGGTAAAAGGAAGGTAATAGGCAACAGACTGGTGGTGACTGGCCTCCGCATGACCATGCTGTCAATATGACTACCATAAGGACTGCTAGGGCCAAGATCAGTTTCAATGCTGTTTGTATGCAAGCAGAATTTCGTGAAACTGACTTGTCCAAAGAAAGGAACCTTGTCCTTAGCTTAGCATCATTCTGCCATTTAAAGGGCTGTCGCACTCGCAGCACAGGAGCAGATGAGGAAAAACATTTATCGGAGAAAAGAAACCAGTTCTTAAATCTTTCTTCGTGACTGACTGTAGGAGCTTCTGAATTTTACCTTCTCAGCGCATTAGATCATGCAGGGCGAAGTCAGCAGGTTGATCAGAAAGATGATGATGGTTTGATCGGGACCATCGTCAGCCGGCGTTATAGAGTGATACTTGATATTAATCACTTGTATGTTTTATTATGTTTTACTGTCATGAGTAATGTTGCGGTGGTGGATGTGGATGGAAGATTCAACGAAAGACATGCCATTTTAAAATATTTTTGATTATTGCAAACTTATCTCGTTTGTTTCCTCGTGTAAAATCACCTGGACTATTCAATTAACACAAGGCAAAGCCTTGCATATACATTTTGTGTTTGGGATGACGGCTACTGCAACATCACACAATAATTATTTCAAGTTTGATGACCACCATCGCATGACAGGTCATTTGATTATTGGGACTACAATACCATCCAATTCATTGTCTCAGAAATCATTTTCATTACTTTGGAATGTGCCTTTGTCCTTTCTTTTATCCCTTGAAAGACATGCTGGTTGCATGCAAGCATCTGTTTAATCAATGCAGCGCTGCATCTTTAGAGAGCCAAATGATCGGTCATCTACATTAATATTTTCTGCATCTTCTCGCACTCAGCTTATCTTTATATGCACCAAATGTCACTTTCTGCCCCTTTTCTTACGCAAAGCAGATGTTTGGCTGAGACAAATGTAGCAGGATCAGTAGCCTTTTAGGAGATTTTCGGTAACATATAAAGTTTCTGAGAGACAATGGTAATCTCGTGAAGATTGTCTGACCAATCTGACCCTAAATCGAGAAATGGCGAAAAATATATCTGAAAACGGCATATTGCTGATGTCTAGAGATTTTTGAAAGAAATGGAAAAATTCTGTGGCTGGCATTTAGTGATTTTTCTTGAATCGTTTAACCAGCTGGTAAACTGATGGTGTCTTCGGCGTGATGCCGATGACCATTAATTTCAAAACCGGAGGAGGAGGAGAAAACAGTTGGCACTGGGTGGTTAAAATTGCATCTTTTGCTTTGGTGTCCTGTCTGGCATGTGCTCTCGTAGATTTGGATTCCCTATCTCCGGTCTGAAAAATTGGTTTCTTATTCAGAAACAATACATCATACAAAACTTGAAAACCGATTTCTAATACTTTTCTTACAGAAACTCCTTTATGTTCTGATTAATGGTTTATGCATTTTCATTAACAACACAAAATGCCATACTGCCATAATGTGTAGTAACTGTGCCTTCAAAGGGGTGTGGTCATTGAGAGGCGTGGACATTTCCAGTTCACATAAGGGTGCCGGCTCACTAAAACGTTTCTGATTTCATTGATTGATTTTACATTCCGCTGGAAGAAGAAAGATCTATTTTCCAAATTACACTGAATAGCCTTACATGACTATTACGATGAGCAGATACAATACACGGGAAATCATGCGCTTGCACATATGCATGTACATATCTATGAATGCATATGAGATAAATACAATATATTTCAAGTCATATTATTATAGCACCCTCCTGCTTGAAAAGTTCAAGAAATCGAGAGTAAACACTTGCGGTTAATTTTTTTCTTCAAAAAGATATAATGTGACCTCATTTTTCTTTCAGAGGAAGCACGTGGTTTCGTTTCACGAATACATCGACTCCATACTTCGCATTAAAGCAGTTTTCTATAATTACTCCCTTTCATTTTTTTGTGCTCGCTTTGTTACTCGGTACAAAATGCTGCTATTAATGCATTGCCATTGCCATAAAGCACAACTTTCCCTTTAATTCTCTTTACGATTAGGGGAAGGAAAGAGACGTCTTTCTGACAATAAAACATAAGACGGAGAAATACAAATGTTAGAAACAAGATGAACAACCGATTTTACGTTCCCTTTCTACCACGACTTCCTTTCTATTGTACACATGTTAATGTTTGTACGTATATGGACGTAAACATCATATTATGGTGCAGCGTGCCTTCAAGTCTGTGCCTTGATAGTTTGTATAACAATGAGTATTATTTTGTATAGCAGAGCGTTGCACTTAAATAAGGGCTTATATATGGATAAAGTGCACTAAAACCGCTGGGATATCTGTCTCTGCTGATGCTTCTGATGACAATTTCGTCTGCCTTGTGCCCGTCCCTACCTAATTTGGTTTACTTTATGCCTTCACGTTGGTTTTAACCGGAAGCACACGTGCAGGCAGACAGGCACACAGAGTGAGTGAAGAGGATGTTCTCTTCTGATGAAAAAAGAATGGTATGCATTATATATGGGCTTATATATATGTAGTATTATAGCTAAAAGTAGAATGCAGTTCAGTGGCTTCATTGCATTAAATTTTGCTTTCGACCATGCTCCCTTTTAAAAATGTTTTCGTTTCTTGCATCATGCAATATACCTTGACTTGTCACGGCATGTCAATAATAATAGCGGCTGTAAATCAACAAAAAACGCTCGTTTTATACTTACACAGGACACAAGAGTTTCACAGCATTCTGCCTTAAATCAACAAGATTGATTCCGTCCGCAATTCAATAATAAGCGAGAGAGTGAGGATGATAAAGAAACAGGGATTCGAATGCATAATGCCGCTCCAAAGTCACCGGCGTTTTTGTATGAATGACGGTTGTCAAAATGATCCAGAAAATAATGCAATCCAAATCATATTTATTCAGCTCAAGGTAATGGAATTGGGAAACTAAACAGGATTCCATATTTTTATGTTATAATCAAACAAATGGCTTCATCAGAAACTTGCAAAATACTAAAAGTGCTTTGTACTTTCACGTAAACAAAAATGCACCCTGCAAAAATTCCACTGACTTTTGTCGTGAGTGACACAAATGACAAAAATACACAAATAAAGTTCCCCTATAACCTGCGTAAGCAAAATAAAGCGAAAAGGTGCACTTTGCCTCGATGACTGACTACGACACTAAAGATTCACTTGTGAAATTTCAAGACCTTTGATTTTCCAAGAATTTCGCTCAAGCATAAAATTTCTCTCCCACAAAAACAATGACGACGTAGCGCAATAATCCAATCTTTCAAGATTGGAGCAAAGTGAGATTACAGGTAGCACGATCTCATCATCTGTCCATTATATTTTTCAAAGCAGGCATGAGCGATTAATAAATATTATACACACATACATGAAAAGGAAATAATCACTCCTTAATAGACACTTGCCTACCACCTTACTACCCAATGAGAGAAAACGACTTCAATCAAAAAAAATACAATATGGATGATTATATCGACACGCCGCCGTCGTAGATTAAATGGAAAAGTCGTGATACGAATCAAAACTAGTTTTCATCTGACTTTCAAAAGAGGGAAGCGAATATACAAGTACGCTGTGCTCACAGGATTCACGATGATGAAGATGGTACTGATAGATTCATACACTGACAATCATTCACCGCACACATGAACCGATTTCTTTCGCAAGGTATAAGAACATGTACGTAGTAAGTACGCTTAGATATTGTAAACGTATCTACTTTACGGCATTTTGTATTGATACAATGAATGGTAAACATTCCTACGTATTGATTCGTCATTTAGTCACATGAAATAAAAATATAAATGTTATATTATGCTTCAATCTCCCGATCAGTAAGAGAAAATGCAAAGAGTTACTTTTAATGGTGAACTATTTAGTTTATTCATATAAATACAATAGAGCCATAAGCAGGTCAGATAGGTCGAAGTCAGTAAAAATTACACGAATTGTGTATATAAAGTAGACTAAGCAGATTTTGAGTTTGAGCGCATCCTTCCATTTTTCCTGTTACCTTCGCACGCTAGATTATCCTGATTATCTTCAGTGATAATGAATAATAGAGGATGTGGTGGTGGTGGCAATAGATGCTTTAACAAGTGCTCATTGAATTGCAAAATATGAAAATATTATCGAACTGCACGTACCATTTTATATTAGATTCTCAAAAAAATCATTCTGGAATTTGGTTTTAACCGGATTCCTCACTATCTATTATTGTTGGAACATTTGTAGACGACACGAATACTATTATGCATACGCCGGCCGGCATGTCCATATAGAACGCAAGTAGTTATTGCTACAAATTAGTATTACAACATCTTTTGCTCTTTCAAATAAAGCAAGATATCTGGAAATAGATAAGGTTCAAGTTGAGAAATTTCTTGCTGATACCTGACAAAAAATGTAGGCAACAATGCAATGCTATGTACACAACTGAGGAAAAGGTGAAAAGTACCGTAACCCCTGAAAATATAAAAAAACGATAAAAATGTTGCAAGATTCCATCAGCTCCTAAAATAACGCTGTTCTGAAGCTTCCTAAATTGTTGAATGGCGGAGAATGAGAATGCAAGAATGTACACAAGAAGGCTGGTATAATATTTAGAAATTTGATGACAAGTGATAAGCACATAATGTATTATTGAAGCAGTTCATCATCATATAAAATGCACAATTGGAAATGTGTTGCTTGGCCTATAAATAACGTGAACAGGAACTGAGCCTTAAATTCTTCACAATGACCATCACAGCCGCAATGATGCCTGCACTCTGTAATTTACAGTGGATATAGTTATATTTGAAACACAAAGTGATGGTAGCAGCCGCAGCGGGCTATCTTCTTTACTATATATGTACCTTTACACACATGGTTATATATCTACCTTTTTATAGATTTTCATCTGTGGAAATCAACCAAGATATTTAACTATTGTTGATGATGTGTATAAAATGGAAAGATGGAGGGCAGTAGGATATGTGTAGATAGATGGTTTCGTTTACTGTCTTTTTATGTATGCCAGGCATGTACGCATGTACACATTTAATTTAGGCGAGGCCATTCAAGATCCGTTCATCGTGACAGGTTCCTTCTGTGTGGACCAACAATAAAACGGAATAAAACCGTAATCTATAAAAAAGATTCTTTATTTCTTATTATATCATCATCCTGTCCTATGTGAAGCAGTAAAGTGCCCTCTTGTACTTTGTATATATTACGTCAAGTTGTTTGATAACGGGATTTCGTGTGAATTGTGTAATCTGAGCTGTGCCCCCGTATCCACATAAAGATGAATAATACTTGGTGTTTACACGATAGCTTATAAATTCACAAAAGACTTGTGGCCACAAAAGGACAAAAATATTTTTTTATCTCTGCACATCATTCACTAAAAAATGTGACATGTTCATATAACAAAACTTACATATAATAAAACTTGATAATTTTATTGTATAAAACTACATACCAAATTATTACTGCTGCTGTTTTACAATCTTTTAGATTTTATGCTTTTAGATGCAACTATCGCTTGTTGTATTTTTGGGTTTTTTCTCTATTTAATCTTCATCTATTTTGATGTCATCAAACAGGAAATGATGACGAAACAGTTCGAGTCCAGTAATTTGTAACATTAGAACGGAAAAGCTACTTACTATATAAAAATTTTGCCGGGGCAGAATGTTAGCATACGAATTCAAACAAGCGGTATTGTACCTAGTACCGTAATAAATAGGAAAAAGATTATGATGATGAGAATCTTTTGGCGGACAAGCATTTCTTGTCGTCTGCTTTGTCATCATCCTTCCTATGTTCGTGATTTCAACCTAAAGTTGATGAACTGAAGGGTCAAAGGTAGGAAAAATAAACTTCACGTTTCTTCACCGTAGAATATTAAATGATTTGTCGGCAGAGATTTATAAACATTTAAAAAGTGCGTAGAGAAGCTAGCGCATGCACCGTCATGCGTATATTTACATATCACCTATGTTCACGTCTTTTCATCATCGGTGACAACACACCAAATCAGAATCTACATTTGCCTGCTTACTTTTGATGACGAAATCGCCATGATTTCGTATTCATGCGTATCTTGAATTGACAAGAGTGCATCGTGAAGATTTTGAACTTTTGTATTAGAAAAAATGTTTGAGCACAATAATATCATTTTCATATTACCACACATAAGATTTTCTTGATTTTTGGGGGCGACAAAATCATGAATTCCCCGTCTAGCTATTGTAATACTCGACACATCATTACCGGCATAAAAAGCAAAGCCAACCAACCTGTGCTAAGTTCAAGGTGGTTAGAGGTTCATCGTCGCGTATATGCCAGTGAACCTGAGAACCAAGTCTGAGATTTAAAAAATCATCCATAAAATCTTGGAAACGGGCATGTGCCATTTCAACAAAGATGTGTCATCGCACTCTACAAAACAACGCCTCCTCTGCGGTGAATTAAAATAATCTCCAGTCGACGAACTCACATTCAATTTTTATTTGCTTTACTTGTGCATATGCCATATGCACTGAAAATGCGAACGGTATTTATTCTGATAAGCGGAATTTTGATAATGACTTTATGTAAAGTTGCTTACAACTAGGTAATAGATCATTGCATGCATATTGCCGTACTTCCAACAATTTAGCAGTAGTAAGCCGAAGAATTCTCGTGGAGAGAAAAGCTATTCCAGTAAATTAACAAATGATCAGTTGTAGCTGAAATTAATTGAAATAAAACTCGTGTAACACCAGAGCATGCTCCTAATTTAAATTAAGATAAGAATTAAATTATCGATTTGTAATACCTCTGCTCATATTTTTAACTACCGGAAGCATGAAATGCTTGAAAGGTAGTTATAGCGATTGATCTGTTTGTCTGTCTGTCCGTCTGTCTGTCTGTCTGTCTGTCCGTCAACACTCTAGCATCCCTCCACGTTGACCGATTTGGCTCAAATTTGGCATCGAGGTACCTTTGCCCAAGGACACGATCCCTATTGATTTTCAGCCATGTACCTCATCATTGGCCGGAAGTAGGGACGTCGACGTCTTTGAGGTGGTGGGTGTCAAAAAATCATCAAAAAAGTTTATTGTAGAAATGAATAGAGGAGTTCAAGACGATCATTTTTTGCCAAAGCACAATGGGTCAAATCACTCCCCTGTCGTCAGGGTGGACCCTGGAAGGGGGAGGGGTCTCCGACCTCAAAAAATTTTTGTTGTGTAAATTAAATGGGAAGTTCAATTTGAGCTTACAAGACATATCGCAATTGGTCAAATGCGTATTTTGGTTCTAAATTGGGCATACATCGCACTTCCGGTAGTTATGTATTAAAGGTTTACACCATACTAGTTATTTTTATTGTTATTACTTCATTGCCACAACTTTTTTACAGGAAAATACATTATATGGCTTGTATGGAACTAAGCGAATTCATATGAACACATCCCATTCAAAATTATGGCAGGCACGTTTCTGAAATTTTCCATGCTACAAAAATTATGCGCCCTGTGAAACGGTAAGGTAAAGTAACATCAAAAGGCAGTTTTTCTCGACTGTTGCTAAATGTACGGAAAATAGCTTCCCATAGTTCGTCCCGAGTACAGTATTTGCAACTGAAATCATAGTTTAGCACTAACTCTAGCTAAATGTATAACCTTACTTATCTCGAGTAAGGATCGACAGAGAGACAGACAAACAAACAATTTTATAAATTCGGTATTTTCAAAAGAGCGTCGAAAGAAAATAACTCCCGTGTGTGCTTTAGCTTTGTATTCACGGTAAGTGAAACATTTACTTGCGTTTTGCATATCAGTTTTCTTGGCAAGTGATGAGGGCTACATGATATTATATTTTCAACAGATTTTCCGAGACACACAGTGACTCTAAATTATATCGAAATATTAATAGGGTGCCACATACTCTCTCAAAAAGTTAATACAACATAACATGCACAAGAAAGAGAAAGCAATGCTCACAAATCAAATTCACTAATTTAATGAAATATACATGGATCTACGGCCTGTTTGCTTCACATGCATTTTGGGAAATTTGCATATTGATTGCTGGTGATGATAGGCGTTCGAATTGGAAAATCATCCTATTATATTACCATATAATATTCGTTTCGTTTTCCTTGTAAAATCAACTTGTTTCTAAATGTCGATTTTTCTTTGAAATTTGAACGTTGTTGATATTGAATGTTTCCGTTGTGTATTACTCATGATAGTCGGATCACTGACAATATGACAATGAGTACAAATAGGCATTAGGAATTTCTTTCTCATCTTGACTTGAAGATAAGCTTTCTATATTTATGCTTGTAAATACCGTACCACCATTGGTATTCCTATTTTATTCCTAAACAGTGAGTACATGAAGATATGCGCTTTTGTTATAATGTCTTCAACAAAATTATTTTACTTTCCTGATTTCGGATCTCTTTGTGTTATCAATGCACATGTTATCTTATGTACTATGTGTGTAGTTTCGTTTCATTCTCTTAAATAACCGCTTTCTGTTCGTCAACATTTGAATAAATAAATAATGCCCACATAAAATTCACCGACGATGAGCAAAACTTACGATAAATGAGCAGACTGCAGACAGTCGGTCTCGCTATCTTTGTCTCTAATTTTTGTCACATAATACCTCATCAGGTAGCTTTACATTAAAACTTATCGTCTTCGGAAAGTAATTTCACTACAAAAGAACAAGATATTGCGCAAGACTTTTTTTAAAACTGACTGTTGGTGTATACATTCAAGCAAAATTAACACAATTTGAAATATTGTATAAGATTTAGAAGTACATACATCTTCGCTCACGGCATGACCTTCTTGTACATAGTTTGTTCGGGTTATAGTTAGTTTATGAAATGGCGACGACGGACCGACACTAGTAGAAACACATGCATTTAATATTATCTCTGCCTGCAAAGTCTGCGTAGACTAATCTGTGAGAACACTGATATATTTGTCAGGAACTCTGTAGTAGAGCATCCAAAAATAATCTCTCCGTTTGAGAAAGGAGACATGAAAATGATCATTACAAAAAAGCAAGATTTTTTACAAGACTTATTACGTATTTTTTGACGTGGAGCCATGTATCGCTACAACAGGTATCTTTTTTTCGGTATGTGATGCAATCCAAGAATAATAAATATCTAAGAAAGTGGTCAACTTGTTTCAAGGAAAAAGAGAAAAAATGATTGTTTTGCCCCTTTTTCTGAATATTATGTACCCATGTACCTATATGCATTATATCACAGCTCGTATTCTATACTGATATGCTACTGTTGCTGTTATTATTTTTTCTACCAAGAGTTACCTAATATTGCTTCATTCGTCGCGACTCACCTCGTTCCAATCACAAAGGGATGGAGTGCAGTGGCATCGAGTGAGTGGAAAGATGTTGCTTTGGCTCATTGGAGATTTTTTTGGGGTATTAAGAAAGAACGTGTGCGTACGCAGTGCACCTGTCAGCATAACCCTATCAACTTTTTGGGCATCTTTCTTGGCTGGTGCTCCTGCGACGGAATGATGATGATGGCTGTATGTACTTCTGTTTTGGATTATGTAAGTGGTGGCCTTATGCTGCACGTACGAAAAAAGGATACAAACTACACAAGCCGAGAATTTTTCGATGGACACTGGCAGTGATGCCACAACGTTTGTATACAGTAGTGTAAGGTAGTTTTTCGACATTTTTTCCAAGGCTTTTCCACTTTCTTGTTTTCTTTTCTTTAACATATAGGGTGCAATTACACCAAAAGCTGACAAGGTCTTCTTATATATCCTCATAGGTATATACAGTACTACTGCTGTAGAGTCAGAGTTGTACTAGGAAGACGAAGGACGATTGAACAAAAACCTGTTGTAATATTATTATTGATACTTGCCGCAGCATATATACAACTTGAGAGATTATGATGATATACCAGATGTAGCACAACCGTACAGCAAAGTTAACCTAATATCCGCAAGTTTGTATGTATAGTACTGACAAGTATAAAGTAACTAGTCAAACCAATGAATATAGCACTACTTATTATACGGAAAAGAAATTACTACCCAATTTTATTTTCTCTGTACAATCTTATTATCCAGGGTTTATTCCGTTTACCACGTGTCCCATCTGTAACTCCTTCATCATCATTATAAAATTGACTTTTTTATATATTTTTTCAACCTGCTCTTTGAAAAAAAATCTTTGGATCTGTATGATATGCTCCTGCTGCTGCTGCTTTTCGTCTCTCCGCGTACGCACTTCGACTGTTTTGACTTTTTCCCTTTTCGAATTGACGAAGGGAGAAAAAGGGAAAAATAGTTTCTAAAATCTAAAAAAAATATTTTAAGGGAGACTGGAGACTTGTTTAAAATGTTTCGAGTCCAGAGAGCAGATTGGAAAATGAAAACCTTTTCCTTGATGTCCACATAAGATGCCGACCTGTTTACCTTTTAGTTTTAGCTTTATCATCATCGTCTTATCATCCAAGTTTGACTTGAGTGAATCAAGTGAATGCTTACGAGCGTAAAAAGAACTAATAGTAAAGAGAAACAAACGATGACGATGTATCAACAAAAAATATCATCATATATCTTGCTGCATTGCAACCGAGAAGCCCGAGCCCTTAGAAAAATACGACCTCGAAGAAGACGCTATTTTTTATTCTCTTGTTTTTTTTCAAAAAGTGAATGGAACATTAAACGGGCAACAGGCTACATTCACCTGTTGTCCATGGCAGAAGAAAATGGATAAGGTTTTGTTTGGTGCTTTTTACGACTCTTGAATGATCACCTTGTATTAAATTGTGGTGATAATCAACTTGAGGAGGAAAGCTGTTTCTATATTATGCTTAATCGACATGGAGCAAGGTCTTATACTCACAAATTTTACTTGAATGCGGAACATACGGAAAACAGTAGCGACTCTCTGCAGTTGAAGAACCTTGTTTTTATTTTTATGTGGAAGATCGTGGAGCGCACATGTCTTGGATTCTTTTTTCTTGCTCCTACTGCATCAAATGAAACAATCATAATAATCATTAATAATCTCTCTTCAGCTACTGCTTCTTTCTAGATTTGCCCCTTTTAGTTTCCTTCATAAGTAATATTATTTCCCTACAATAATCATCATCGCCATGAACTATAGCTGACCATTCGAAATCTCCTGAAAAATTTCTGGGGCTAACTGTCTGTATGTACGCGTCTGTGTCCATATGTCAATCGTCGTGCGTATGCCAAAAAAAGTTGAGCAGCAGCGCAGCAGAAAGGTACTAAACTTCACTTTTCATAAAGTTTGTTATCCTATATCAATACCCATGTATGTATGTATATATATTACCTCAGCATGCAACTTGCCGTCATTATTATGGACTGTGACTCTCTGGTAGTAAAAAAGGGTAGAGAGACGGTGAGTGAGAGATGCCGTGTGCTTCGTAAGAAAAGTGTAAGAAGAAGAAAATGCTCAAGAAAAAAAGATGCAACAGGTGATGATTCCTTTTGATAGTAATAATGATTCCCTTTTTTCTCCTGCTTCTGTATAATAGCATAGTTCTACTGTTACGAAGTAGGTATGTACATACATCTTGTTCTCCTTCATTTTCATAGGGTGTCCTTGTGTATTATTTTCATCTTCTTCGCATCGCATGTTACAAAGTTATATACCTATGAATCGTCCTTACTAAAATTCTTGATACGGGCAACACGTCTCCTCTGAAAAATTCTTCGTTGAGCAGGATCGACTTGAGTTGAATAGTAGCAGTAGTAGTAGTAATAGTAATACTAGGAGTCATGTAGAATAGTAGAAAACATTCATCGTCAAAAAAGTTAAGTCCAGCAGCAGGAGCATCGAGCAATAGAAGCAAAAAAGACAACAGCCGGCAGCAGCTGGAACATAGATTCACAGTTCATTATATAACTTTTTTTGTTTCTTGTCTTGTTTTTTTGTCTGTTGCTCTCGTGCTGTTGTAGTTAGCATGGTCAGTGCCTCCTTCTTCTAAAGTATTATTTTGCTATAAATTTGTTACAAGTATCAGCTTTTATAGGTATATGTTATACTCTCCACATGCACATTATATGTACATATCTACATCTTAAGAAGACCTGTCGTTTTTTCTTTTTTCTTACATGCTGTTGTTCTTTTCTACTCAACTTTGCTGACAGTAGAGGAACGAGCAACGGGTTGAAGGATGCAGGTTGAATACAAAAATACTCAAGGATATCCGTATTCAACACATTATGTACCTATACGATTGTAATAAAATGCGGACACAAGAGGGTATAATTTTTTTTATCTCTGTATGTAAATGTATTATGCAAGTACGAGAACGTGTTAAACGTGTAAAATGCTGCTAAAATACATTTGTCCAGCAGCAATGAAGACCGCCTTTCCTTTTCCGTGTATATTTAGGTGTCTCACTTCATGTTACTGTTATCGTACAGGCGTTCCTTTTAAAGTGAACTTCCGTTAGCTGTTTTTATGTAAAACGAACGAGTAACATTTGCAGCTATAAACTTTTTTATCCATGTGCCACTGGATACCTGCTGCTATGCTGAACGGTTTTTTTATATGGTCCAGGCGACTCCATTCTTCGTAATTGGGACGATTTAAAAGGAATTTAAAAAAGGCTCGTTTAGAATATCTGCCTACATGTCATTCGTGTTATTACAAAAAGTGAAATCGCAATATTTTATCCACTTTCTTCATGCATGCCTAACTATATGCATTTATTATTTTTAGCAATTTAATTTTAATCAAGATTTTTTTACAATGAGATATTTTATTCATGACCAATATTTTAAAGACTCATATACTTTCACAAAATTAACAATGTCCAACAATTTCATGCAGTTAAATAACTTGTAATTTTCGGATAGGAGAATACAGAGAGCTAAACGTACCGAATGAACTTCAAACTCAAAAGCAGACATATTTTATGACAGACGTGAACATAAGAATTATACTTCACATTTAAAGTTAGAAAGCATTTTAAATAGTTTACACCTTGTTAAAAAATATCTGCACAGGTTCAAATACTACACGTTTTGAAATGTGATACGTATGGCAGTGTCAGTCACGACCACAGCAAGTGATCACAGTATCATGAACGTACGTAGTTTTGTGAGTTGATTCTATCATTATTTTGGAACCTGATACCTCACTTCAGGTCAGTGTTTCTCTTTGGTAATATTATCGACACATTGCAAACCGTATTTATGCAAATTCCTAGGAGTGAGCTGTCTGTCTGAATCTCCTTTTAATGCGCTGTCTGCAGAAGGCAAGCACATACACACAACATCCTTAAATACGATAAGGATATTTGCAAATTGGATTTCCATGCTAGACCTACATATATATACCCTATATTATAGAATGCAAACTAAAAGGAGATAAGTCTGCAACCACCACCAGCTAGCCTAAAATTGAACGAAAGGTACATGCACGTACCAGCAATTACATGAAATTGCTGTCACCTGCTTCGCCAAAAAATCTATTATATATTTTCAATTTCTGGTTCGTACAAACATCCAAAGAAAATAACACTCATGAGACGAAAATATGCACACAATAAGAGTCCAGTCATCATACCTGGAATTTTTATACTTGATGCTTATACGAATGGGTAAGAAAGTAACAATAACAATAACAAGACAACAATTAAGGTAGTTTTTTATGCAGATCAGAGGCAGGTGCCGTCTCAAAAACTGATCTTCATTATCATCCTCATCATGTCTACTTCTGTATGACGAGACGGGAGATTAACAACCAGCAGCAACACATAGGTACATACATATATGTATATGCCGGTTCATTTGATTCAATAGAGTTTTGAAGGGAACTACTCAGCAGCATCGCATCACACAACCAAAAACTTCTGTTTTTTCATTCCTTTCTTTTTTACTTGTCCTCCGCCGTCTGTTGCATTTTCTATGCTTATTCTCTGACTGATTAAGGATGAAAATATCAAATTTTATTTGGTGCTAAGCTCGTGGTTTTGCCCTAATACAGATGCACAATCTTCATATCCAAGCAAGTGTATAGGATATATGTAGAATGATAAATATGCAAACATTCAAATGGTCGACGTCTGCTATATATCTAAAATGCATCTACTAGCCAAGTACACACACTTCCAATAAAACTCTCTGCACATAATAAAATGAAATTCCCTTGCGCTTTTGTCCTTTTTACATGTGTGTGTATACGCGCAGACAACGCAGCCAACTAACCAAAGTGAAACACTCATACTATTTTTTTGCAAAGAACAGTCCTCCAGACAAAAGCAGTTAGTAATACGAGAGCACCTTGCTTTTTATCAATTTTACTACCGTCTGTCTGTCTGCATATTATCATCAATATCATCATAAACTAATAACTGCAATAAAATCAGCCAAAATTCCAAAACCGATGGCTCCTTTTCAAATGGCTTATGGCTTCTTTTTTCACTATCGCTATGGCCCAGAGTTAAATTGAGTCGGTTCCAGTCTTCTAGCTTTTTTCTTCATACCTAATCATCTTATCAACAAGTCGGCCGCTTGAATAGGTATGTATTTTCTTATTACTCATCTTGTTCACCGTCATCATCGTTGATGATTGACATAGCCTTGCCGATAGATCCAGCGTATTTGTTTATAAAAAGGGATAAACGATAGCGGGCACCACCAGTCGTTCAGAATTCGGCAAAAGCAATCATAAGTTACTTTTCATGGCATGTCCAGCTGAATTTTTATTGCTTTCTTTCTTTTTGTATATCGATAAAAGTGATGGTTCAAAGGAAAAATCATGTTTTCGGTGGTTTCTGCAACATGCTGAAGTGGTAGCCGAAACTTGACTCTTGGTCATCTCATTCTACGTAACAGGTCTTCGTATGTATCTACGTGCATAGTTGATATGCAGACAAGTAAACAAAGTGTAAAGCTCACACTGCACTCAAGTAGGTCTCCTCTCATCCTCATCCTTGTAGAACATTGATAACCTGCGGGAGATGACCACATGTCCAGATATTTCATGCAGCAATTATGCAACATTTGGAACGTCAAAAGAGTAGAAAGTAAGCATTTTAGTAGCATTATTCAACTGCATTTTTATTGCTTGGTTGGCTGATCACCGGCCAGTGTAATGTAGGCAGTGTCCGATCAGAGGTGAGGTAAAGAAGCAGATACACAGCATATGCATTGGCTCCTTCTATTCGTATTCTCAATGCTGGTTTATTAACCAACGATGATAATAATAATAATAGCCGAAAGTAGACTAGCCAACAAAGGCAATTTTTTTAGAGAATCATCAACAGCAGGTTCATTTGTAATGATGCTGCGCTAACCTGGCATTTCTAAGTTTACCAACTAATTTTGCATCATCATAGTTTTTCGTAATAATACTGATCATCATGGTCCACTTGTAGCAACACTCAAGTCAAAACGTGTCATTTTCACGGTGATAATACGAGCTAAATGAATCAATGGGTATTACAGGTTACAAACAGAAGAATGACTGGATCTAATGGATAATGGAGGAAACCACCACAGGTATTGGATGATAAATACAAAAAATTCAGTTACGTATTGTACTTTTGACTTTGTGCGTTTTTCTATGTCGAATGTTATAGTGGCATTTTCGCTGTTGCTCCTGTAACTTGAGACAGCATGCAAAGTCACGAAATGAAAGTCTCATGTGGAGGCCAGCGTGGTCGTCTAAATACTGAGGAGGATGATAATGATGATAAAAGTAAATATCCTTTCTTTCCTTTTGTTTTGTCCTTTTTTGTATCACGATAACGCATAGCCAAAATGTATTTCACCTGGTCAGTTTTCTCATGCAATCTTCAATGGTGGTTGTGTGGTTTTTGTTTTTCTGCTGCTGCTGATGTGCAATTGTTTCTCAATCAGTGCCCCTTCTGTGAAACCGTGCCACTGTAAATGCCATACCATCACTGCAAAAATTTATGCTTTGTTTTCAAGCTGTCTTCAGCAGCAGCGCTCTGATTTTAATGACTATGAGAAATGTATTTTGAGAATCAGATTCTTCAGATACGTTTATTATGTGACTTTGATCACACTGCAGTGCAGTTAGTCACCGCATGTTCTGTAAAATTATTATACACGTGAATTTCATTTTGCCCACAACAACACTGCTCAGGTGAATACGGGGGCAAATGAACGTTGAGAAGCAGCAGGAGAAGCGTACAATAATGTAGCAATCCTACTAACTTATATATTGTATAAATTGCTTTACACTTCTGTTCTGCCTTTTTAAAATAAAAACGATTCCTGTTGTGATCATGCCATAATTGAAATTGCGAAAAATGGTGTCAATTGTTTATATTTTAATTTTAAAAGGATGTTTGCATATCAGCAATACTGCTGATTCAGCAGTTTAACGTCATGACATGCCGAGTGTTGGATATCAGGGTAGCACATGTATCTACACGTGTGGTGTGTGGATTTATTGGTAAACGGCAAGAGTTTGTGTTATATTTGTGACAGATTTTACATACACATAGCGGTGCACAAATATATATTCGTTGATGTAGGCAATCATATGCATATACAGGTTGAGTTGCGAAATGAGAAAAAAAATTCGTGGAACAGTGTAAGGGAGTGAGAAAATGAGATGAGATCTTGTATGAACAAAGGAAATGCAAAAACTGTCTCGATGTCACACAATTTTGATAATATGACAGTTTTTTTGTTTTTTAATGCTCTACTACATATACAACTATTACAATTTGCATTTACAACAGTGTAATCTTTCCTGGCAAAGGGAAATTCTCAATGACAAATGTGCAAAGTCCATGCAAAAACAATTTCAGAAACAAAATGTAGCAATAGTTAATTGTCAACAAAATCAAACGATTCAAACAATTAAGATCAAATTACACCATGTCAAGCATATATACACATACAGCGTAAAAGCGTCTTTACGTCACACGTGGCCAAATCAAAACTCCATGCAGGTATGCATTTAAGTAATCATTGATTGACATTTTGGAATTTTGAATGCTGAATTATAATAGTGTGAAGTGGAAAATTTGTAAAAATGTAAAAACCTCAGAATCCTCGGAATTTGTAACGCGTGCTTCTTGCAAATTGCACATATATATTTATGTATGTATTGAAATCATATAACCCTTATGCTTTAATTTCATCACCTTCTATATCAACTTCACAGGTAGCATCTTGAAATTCAGGTACTTATTGTAAGATCATGAGTGACGATATTAATGTTATAAATATGTAAATTGTTGGCCAACTGTTTTAAGAAAAATGTAGATCTGTTGATTCATGATAGAGTTAATAAAAATATTGACCTTCTCCTTGAGATTTTTTATTTTGCCTTCCTGCGAAGAAATGAATGTAATTTTTCAAAATCTGAGTTAAAGATTTAGCATTTGTGTCTTTTGTTTTAGCTCCATGAAAAAAAATCCAGTCCGTTGTTGTATAATAATATAATGTCAAATACCTTAAAGAACCTCGGAGTAATCATTCAATGATTTCTCTAAGGAAAAGAATTATTAATGTTGTCCCCAGTCGAGTTCCAAATTGGAAAATGACCTACGGCTTAACGTCATGTTTTTACCACATGAGATTCAGGAAAGAAAGTTCATTCATTTTTCAGCATGAATCAACGGATGTTTTGCGGAAAACGCACAAATTCACCAGACTTGATAAAAATGTCATCAATTGTTTTCATCTCTCGTACGTCGATCTTTCCTTAAAGTTCACTGATTCTATGTGGAAAACGAAAGCTCTATGTATACATAGTTATTTTATTGCTGGAGGACAAAGCACTCTACATAACAAGTGATAAATGATAAAATGTCTTCCATTTAGGTACGCAATTTAAATTCCTAAATGTCTAGACTGACACAAGAATATTTATATAAACGACATTTAGGAAACAATTCCCAGTATTTACCAGGAATAATGACAGTTCTCTTGTTTATATACAATGAATCCCAAGTTTGCTGCATATTTACCAAATGAGTTGTAATAACCTTTGTCTTTGTCACATCTTCAAGGAAAGAACCAAAGAATGGAAATTCTCAATGGAGTTGCGAGCTATGAGTAAGTATATTGTACTTGTTAGTGGACGTGTGTAAACAGCCATAAAGTACGACATAAACATTGCTTCAGTGCATTCACCCTTTTACTATGTTTTTTACAACCAACGCCGCACAAGAAGACGCGTTTTTAAGCTTCTACGCTTTCTTGTTGCGTTGTTTGTCAGTCTATTTTTTTGTGAGAGCTCCATGTGCTGCCGCTTTAAAAAGATGATGTTAGCTAAAAAGAGAATTGGTGAGAGGGAGTTGCACAAACCAAATTTACAAGTGGAGAAAGGGAAGATGTTAAAAAACATTATCAGGAGATGAATTGGCAAGAGGAAGGAAAGAATAGAAAGGATGCGAAGAAAGTTCAAAGGTTAAAGAGCAGAACAGGTGGGGCATTCAAGTTCCCATAAAGTTTAAAGTATTAGTGTGTGTACCTGTACAATTCTTTTGCGTTATCCAATTTGTTATCTTTAAAAAGATAGAAAGAAAGGATAATATGATCATTTCAACATCATAGGAGAAACACAAAGTATTTACATCAATGCACACACTAAAGCATTGCATACATAATGTGGCATTGCTGAAATAGAAAATTGTAAAGACGGAGCAAATAATAGAACATTTTTTGTGTAATTTTGCTCTTTCTATTTTTATTTTAAAGTAAGTTAAATAACTAACAAAAGGTAACACATTTGAGATAAGATAACAAATTGCGTACAAAATGACCTGTTACCTTTTCGCAAGACTCTGTTGCTTGCATTGACTGTCGTGAACACTCAAGTTTATATAGGTATATGACATGTAGACTAACGAGGCACTAAAAATAAAAAGGAGAATAAAATCATAAAAGTTTAAACTGTTTTGACACTGGTGACATTACCGACATTTTTTGCTCTCTGATTCACAACCAGAAAAGCCAAGCAGGAAAAAATATCACACGGTGCATGCATGCTCAAATTCAAATTTGAAAATCGTAACAGAAACAGATCATTACTACAGATAACGGTGACTAGGTTGATGTTCCCAGTGTTCATCATACATCATATGTCACTGACAGGTAAAAACAATTCACTTGAATTGAGGAATAATAAGAGCAGACGGAAAACGGAACAAGTACATCGCAAACTCACACACGCAGTACAGCGTCAGAAATGAAGAAGTGGATAAATTCGTGGCTTTAAAACAATGATTTGCCATCTCAAGCCATTTTCTTAAAACGCAGCTGAAATTGCAGAATTTCATACATTGTACTTGCCATTTAATAAAATCAAAATATCTGTTGCTTTTGTTTTAAATGCATTTTGAATTCGAAGAAATATATGCCAAAAATTCTAAATGAAATACTTAACTTGGTTTTCTCCAGTAAATTTTATCATTTGGCCTACCAAATCCATGAGTTTTCAATAAGCCGAGGACATACGGAGTTTGAGTTTGGTTCATTATTTGGACAAACTGTGTGATCAGGATTAAAGAGTGAATACAAATTCAGATAGACCGACAGACAAACATGTGCTCATACGTCAATACATGTTTACCGTGCCGTACCGTTTTCAGCTACGTAATATAACGATCATGCTGATGACGATGGCAGTGATGATGTGCAAACTCATCATTGGAGCTCCTACGCAAAATCAGAAAGTTTTGATTCATACAAATAAACATTTTTCTGTGTTGTGATTCTCACAACCAAGAAAACATCATATCCTGGTATTCAAGTGTACAATGGTTGGTGACCTGTGCAGCGGAGTAAAATAATTTAAACACTAATCTTGCTCCCATTATTTGTATGTATGCGAACATGAGGTTGCAAAATACCCAAACTGGTTCATCAATTTATCAAAGTAATGACTCTGATAATTTTTCAATAGTTCATCGCCATCATCATCATTATAAACTTCTTCTTTTGGACTCTTAACAAATTGAAGATGATTATGAGTCGTTTACGAAAAGATGAAACTCCCACAATGTATGGGAGAATAAGAATATTTATATAGAATGTACCCACATACACCTATAGCGTGGCATGCTTCCATTTTGCTTGTAGCTTTTGACACCTGCTCCATTTAAAGAATATTTCGTATTTCATACTCTGTAAAAAATAAAATAAAAATACAAACACAACAAAGGGCAAACCGGTCACCCCGTTTTGTTATGCTTCCTTTCATATTTTTACGACTTTTGTAAAGTGAAACAGACGAAGAGTCCTATTTTGTATTTAAATACATCTCACAACACATAATGCGTCAACAAACGTTGAACATGAAAACTGTTACACGAATTTCACGAATTTGACGAACTTTTAAACAACTTTCATATGAAATGTTAGTAGATATACATACATGAATGGACGTGCCTATATGATCCTGATGTACCTCATTCATATATTGTCATTATCATAATGCTTCTCCTCCTCCAGAAATGACAAGGTAATAAATGTTTGCAGGCCACATTGACAATGGGTGAAAATTTAAAGTTCGTTCGACATTAGCACGAGTGATTTTAGACTGATTTTTATATTTCTTCAATGAGCAAAGCAAGTTTCATACCCGTGAAGATATATATAAAGCGTGGGGAGTAGGGAGCATGCCTATTATAGAGCAAGTGTGCTTATAAAAACAGTTCGTGTAACAACAAGTAATAATTACGATGATGAACACTACACACATAAAAATTACACGCAAATCATATTTTTATTGTTGTTGTTACACTGGGCGAAAATCAGGACATGTGCACTGAGAAAAGCACCAGCACGGTCACAAACTTGCAGAAAGTCTTCCAACCTGTGAAAACAGCGCTTCTTGTCAAGCCAAGGCTGGTACACATGCACCTGATCCAGTACATTTCAAACGTGTGCTGACGAACGCAAAAGCAAGTTCTAATTACTGATCAGAGTTCAACAGATTACGTGATTCATCGTAGTTTACCGCAATACTGATAAGCTAAATCAATGTTAAACAATGTTTTATTTTAAATGACGGAACGTACCCAGGAATATTTGTTTTCGAAGAGTACTGCACCTGTTCAGTTCAGTAATCAACCGAATCCTTTTTCATGATAAACAACTCCTGATAATAATACAAAGTTTATTTTTTTGCACCTGTTCAGTTTTGCATTATCGTACGTTCGATTTAATTTCTGGTGTATTTTTATAAGCAAATAAAGTAATTGTCGTTGTGTGTCGTGTTACAAACAAAACATCATTACATTATTCATCATATGACGCTTGATTAATGGCGATGTTGACTCGTAACCGGTGTTCCATGATTCATTTCATTCCACACTAAAAAGTTATACATGAAAAACAAGCTGCATAAGGTAAACTACGTATACGCGATCGAAAAATGTTATAGGTTGCACAGTTATGATGTGGAAAAACCTTTCTGGGTACATCTGCACGCACTGAAACAATAGGGACCAATATTCAAGTGATGGAATACGTGGTATCTTACCAACAGGTGTATTTAGATAAACATTCTTTCCTGAACACCATCTTTAAATAAACATCCATATGAATCTCATTTTCACAAACTTGGATGAAAATACGTTAGTTATGTGCATATGTGAATACATCCTATTCTTTTTGGAAACGTCACGAATTCTGTCATTGTAATTGGAACACTTTGCGCATTGCCTGTCAAATGACAGGTATAACACCATTAGAAGAGGAATTTGGACTATAAGTTTGGCCGCGTAGTTTTTTTACTTGCATGCCAGCACCTCGTGTTTCACCTACTTTCACCTGCATTATTTTAGCGCTGCACGATACGAGAGTGCACGAAGAAGGTGCAAAAATCCCACAACAATAGAAATTCTAGATTACTACAATCTCTACAATGAAGATATATATGGCATGTCTCTTTATTTCACTTCGCACTTGGTACAAAAACATTTCATCATGGGCTTATTAGAAATTGAGCTAGTATAACAGTTATGCTAGAACCACATACCCGCATGTTAGCAGTTAGCATTGTTCACGAAAAACGACATACAGATATCCGCAATAGATCAATAGGTCAAACGGCAAAAGAGAAAATGTGAATTGAATTGGTAGATCAAGATGCTTGTTTTCTTTCAAGATGATTTATCAGCAGGTTTTTAAAACGATCGCATCTCGTTGAATGAAAAGACAGTCGAGCCAAAGGTGGAACAAGGGAATGGAATGATGAGTACATTTTTTATCTACTTTACTTCGTTGAGTAGAAAATAGATTGACTCGAGAGATTCAGATTCGCGCATGTCGAACGATTTGTAACAATTGAGAGAAACTATCAGCAAAAATATATTAATCAGGAGCAGTCATCAGTTGTTCGGTTGTAGCTATTCTCTGTTCCGTTTCTTATGCGATTGTGATGAGGATAAGGTGTCTCTGGTGGAACAGGAGGAGCATTGCACATCCGCATTGATCTGATTCACAACGTTTTTCATAATCAACAACAACTGCAAACAGTCAGTCAACAGTAGGAAGAAAGATCCTCTGTTCATTGTTCATTATTGTTATTGACAGGGATATGGACTGTTCTGAATTCGTATTTTACTGTCTGCGCTATATGCTTGTAAGAGCGCTTGTGTCATCATGGAATGCTTGCCATCGTCATCATCATCATCATCATCATCGCCAACTAACTGGTAAGTACAACGATAATAACAACAATGGATGCTGCGTTGCAGAAGCTAAAGAAGAACAACAACATTGAAAAGAAATCATTTTATGTTGGTATGAAGTAAAGCTCATAAGCAGATCATCTCTACACTTCTCCTTTGGTAACTTTGGCAGATTGTAAATTTTACAATCATATCGTGCAATAATGCTCGCTTTAGCTTTGCAAGAATAATAATAATATCGTGCACGAAAAAAAAGTTTTTTTTTCTTCCTGGGATGTTGCCTCATCCTCTTGTGTACTATGCAGAGGTGAGATATACCTATCTTGAGTGCTCTTCTTCTCTTTTGCTTTTCCGAGACAAGTGAGTTAGTTATTGTTACAAATGTTAACCTGTGCTCGCGAAAGAGGCAGTAGGTAAGCAATGTTGGCTGCATTATTTAAAATGGGTAAGCGTTTTACCACTAAAGATCACCTAGAACAGCAACATTGTGAAGCAAAGCAATGTAAAAAAGCAAGTGTACAGTTTTATGTTGTTGAATGTACATGCAATAAAAATGGTTCCAACAATGCGATATTGTAATGTAAGAAGACAAGAAACATATTTTATTGCTATTTTACTGCCTATTACAGTCATGTCTCGATGATAAAAGTTGATGAAGAAGATGCGTGCTGGCATACATTACTTTTCGCCGTTGGTCTCAGCTCTTAAATATATATAGGTTGACCATTGGAATACGGATATTTTTGCTGCTTCACAAGAAACAGGTAGTTCACGAATATTGGTTGGTAAAATTGCTCATATAAAAACGGGAGCGTTTTTTTACATAATCATCATCATCATTACTCACTGCGGCTACAGTAGCTCACATAATAGATAAAACATATGCGGACTTGTGAAATATTTTCATTTTTGTATTAATTGATTTGGGTATTGTTTAAAGTAGACACTTGGCCATCACGCTACAGCATTATATATGGATTGTCAAACTTATAAAAGATGTCGCATGATTGTTGCAGCCCCTTTAACCTGACAAGCAACAATTTGAGATATGTCGTTCGTGCACATGTATCGTCGTACGGTTGCTGATTGGTTTAGTGACTTCTATTGAGCAAGGCAATTTATATACTATTTTATAGCAAAGTCTTGGTTGCTCCCATTGCATGAGATTGCCGTTTAACAATGGGTGAATAAATGATCGTATCAAAGATGGTGACCGATTGGGAGTCCTGTGTACAATATGCATTTCGAATATCTGATATAGCTATATATAGATTTCTTCATCTTTGTAAAGTTAAGGTAGATATAGTGCAAATTAGATTTATATCTGGTTAGTACATGAATTGAACAATATGGTTGCTATTGAGCATTGATGATGATGGTGTGGCCAGAAATATCGTTCGGTCGAGATTCGAAGATGAAAACGATAGATTTAGCTTTTAAATAGTTGCAGTGGGAGCTGTGCATTTCTATTGTCATCATGACTGCAATCCCTTCCGCATTTGGTCAGAGTGTGTCGTAGCATTGTAAACTGTATTGCACCATCATCATCATAATTGCCACTGATGCACCACAACAAGGGTCAGAGGTTACTGGCTCTGTCTGTGTGAGAGAAAAGGCAATCACAAACCCAAATTGAAAGACACATTACCGTTTATCCTCATGTTAACGTCAGACGGGCCCAGGCTGTACGCGTGTGTCGATATATAGGTATTTCATTATGTGACCAATTGGCAAACTTTATAAAATGTCATTTATAACCGTCATTGATTTGCTCAATAATTTTTTGACCTCACTGACCCGTAGAATCACCACCTACACTCTTTACCCCATACTATGGTCAGGTAGCGTCACTGATAGTCATTATTGCGTTTACGTAAAAAGGAGAAAACTTGGTTGCAAGGTGCCAGAATTTATTTGGCATTTTTGTGTTAAATTGCAAATCAAAATAGAGCGATTTATTTTATTTTTTCTACTGAGATCAGTTCTATAGATCTTAACTAGGTTGTAAATGTATAGAATAGCAACCTTATGGACATGAAATATGAAAGTGACATATGACAGGATTGCTCCGCTCTCTGTTGTCATTTCACAATTTTTAATAATTAGAACATTATTCTCTCAACCATGATCTATTCATTTCATTTATTAGCATTTTTACGTAGCCGTGACTTAATTCACTGTTGGACAGCGTCCCTTTATTATGTATCAGAAGTATCAGCAAACACTTCAACCGATTCATTTTTTTCTGAGTACTGACTGCACTGACCGTTCAATAAGAAAATTCAGGAGAATTAAATTCATACTTTTTAAAGTTTACCCTTGTGGTTCAACGGTCCTGGGAGTGAGGAGGCTGCTTGATGTTCAAACAATCAAACGTAGGTAAATATATTATCATGCATCCACGTATGTAGGTATATATATCAATTGATGAAATGTGCAGCTACAAAATCTCATCGTACACGGCTAGCCAAAAATTCAGGCTCGCGTCAGATTTACACGTAAAGTCATGGGAAGAGTATTTGATGATAGTTTTGATACACAGCATAATATTCTGTAAATATCAAGAAACCCATAAGCTATTCAGCTTACCAATTTTATTAATTCCATTATAAGTAATCTATAATGGAACCTAACCTAGCCTCCATTACTCCATGAATCTTCAATTTGTACAAAGAACCTGGACGAACACAGAAAGACGATCTCGATGATTTCAAAGACTGACTTGACTAACCAGCGAGCAGATAATTATACTATACCTGTGTATGAACGAATTTACTACGATTCTTTGTTGATACGGATGAATTCCACCGTGTTTGAGAATACAATGGCTTGTCAATTGTCTCGCGAAAGATGATACACAATCCAAAGGGCGTTAACTGACAGCTGTCCGTAGTAGTAATAAGTTTATATATGCGAAGTAAAAGGGGGTTGTATTTTTGCAGCCACTTGTGCTTACACATTTCACTGCTCTCATGACGGACAGCAGAAAATACGATGCTATTTTTATGAGTATTATTGTTGATTGTAAGTCATTTTTACTATTATTATTATAGAACCGTAATAAAAAATGTATGCAAAGTGTGTTTGATATGGAGCAAAGTGTTTTTTCATGATGCATCAAGTGAATTTTCCAACGGTGATATTTAAATTGCTTCTTGATTTTGAGTTGTCTAACAATCGACCTCAGAACAATAATTGAACAAAAAGTAAAATGCGAGTAAGACAGTAGTTGCAGTACCGTTTTCTCCTGTCAATGTACTTAATTTATCTGAATTAAAAGGGATTGAGAAAATAAGCACAAACCCAACTTACGCAAATAACATAATCTCTTTCCCTTCGTTTGTCTGTCTGCCTGACTGACTCCAATTTAACCTTTGCTTGATTGGATGCCAGTGAGAACTGAGAACCAAGACGGTAGCGAAATGTTCATTTGCAAAGTGTCTGAGAATTAATAATGGAAATAGCACGATATTAGATTTTTTATGCGTAGCGTGCCAAAGTAAGCACAGCCACAGTTCTCAATCCTCTTTTCAGTCAAATCCTGTGCCGCCGAAGTGCGATTAAATGTTATAAGAAGTCATATATAAGTCGTCATTCAAACATTATTTCAGTCATACCAATTTAAATGTCGTATGGATGGATTGTGTGTTTAGTGCAAAGCTATCTACCTAGTCGCCGAAAATCCAATAGGAAAGTGGTGAACAATGAAATGTTCTCTTTGAATGGAATTGATTGAAATGATAACATTCTCTCATTTTATATCGCAACAGTCTACGGTGGTAATACTTAAGTGGCAAAATTGATTGAAGCGCTAAATCACACAAAGATTTACAGGTGGTGGTGATTGATGGAAACGTTTATTATGCAGAAGAAGGCAACAAGCAATATAATGAGATAATAGTAAAACCTGCAGGAACGGTACAGGTAATAATAACCACAAGATGAAAATGCATATATCACGCTGGCATATGTCTATACCTGCAAGTGTGCTTGACGCTATATAGGTGAATGGTCATTAGAGGTGATTTTCAAACTGGGCTAAAAATGAAACTTGGTTGAAAAGTGGCAAAATACGTTCATTATTTAACTAGGTGCAAATGTAGTAATAGTAAGCTAATAGTTTACATTCATCATAATTAAATTTTACAGTTGACTTAATGAGCACAAATTAAGTTAGAGATCAGGAAAGAAGTAACACACCTCATGTCATTACAACTTTTACTTAAACTTTGTGAGTTAATAAATAACGAGGGAGAGGCAAAGCCAGAAACAATCATCATTTCCTGCACTGCTCCAAAGATGTGCACTTTTTGAAGTATACAACAAATTCAAACCACGGATTAAGCAACGAATAAGGAAATGAAAAAAACGTGACTGCAGAATATAAAAAAATATTTAAAACGTGAAGGATCTATGTGCAATGCGCGTAGAGCTTCTATCTCTCTTTCTCATTCCACCTTATCATAACAATTCTTCATTGATTCATGAATATTAAAACGATCAAAATGATAACTTTTAAAAGTATTCTGTTTTGATACTTTCACTTTTGACAGAAAAGTTTTTTGTTTTTGTTGTTGTTCAATGAACTTTCATGTAAAACAGGAAAACTTCCTTTCAATTTGCTGTTTCACACAGGTAGACGTGTGTACCTATATAAACTTGTAAAATTCCCCCAATTTTTATTTTCCTATTTTTTTTACAAACATGCAAATTTGGTAACATCATTCCAAATGCATGTTTTAAGGAATCATTTGTATTCTTAAGCTGACTCAAACAAATTTGAGGCGTTTTGTTCCTCGTCCAATCAAAAAGACGAGATTTAGAGAGTTGAAAACACACTTGATATGTTTCACAATTGAATCACTTGTTTCAATATTTTTTGTTCCATTTTTAATTACATGCTCCAGTGTATACATATTGATATTATTAAAATGCAAATCTGAAATCTTTGTTTAAAATGCCTATAGAGTTGCTGGAGTGGAGTCAGGAAGAAGGGTGTTTGGTGTGTGATGCAACGCATATTGTGACGCGATGGAAAGTTTCTTCATCTCTTCTCCTTTTCTTACAACTAGACCTACTCTGACTTACCTGTTTTGTGTGAGACAATCAATGTTTTTCATTTTTCCTTGTAAACACATACCAAAATAGAATCTAGTCAGCTTTCTCACTTGATTATGATGCAATCCATAATATTTCATTCTATGTAGATCTTTGCCAGATCAGAAACGATTAGCATATAATATCCCAGCATGTTTCTTTTGGTGCCAGCCAGCCAGCTATTTCAATCGGAAAAAAGGTGAAAAAAGTAGGCAGGTATCAGACCGAATGGGAACGAAGGTGAACATCTGCTCTTTAAATCGCCTTTGCATAAAAATACGCTCGCAGTACGTGCTCTCCAATTCACTTCTCCAGCAACAAACAACACTCCTTCATTTCAGATGTCCTGCTTTTTGATGCATTTAATATTCTTCTATATAATATGGTCTGCTGATCCCGTACTTCTGTTTTCAGAATTAAAAGTTAATACGATATTATAATCGTCAAGTCTTAAAAGCAAAGCTTTGTTCGATCCACTTGTCCCGTATTAATGATGTTTGGTTAAAATTAATTACTAATCACAATTTCAGTCTTTAATTGCCCAGAAAGAAAGTTTCCATTCTACTAAGCATATACATACATAATAGGTATACTGTTAATCGTACGATTAAACTATAACGAACCCACGTCATAATCCTGGAAAACATCATAACACCACTACTCATCGTCCGTATATACTTGTAACTGTTCAACTTGTTGCACTAAACAAGACGAAAACAACGGATTTCACGTTGCCACTCATGATGATAGCAAAAAGCAACGGTTAAATTTATTAATGTGGCTCCCTAATGTGTTATCTCATCAAGTTTGTTGTAGGTAAAAGTAGAACTCCTACTTCTTCCACTAGATCTCTAGTTTTCATTTCATTCAACCAGCCAGCTATAGCCAACAACGACTTCCCTCCCTTTAGTCAAGCTCAACTCAAAAGCACATAATATAAGAAGCAATTTCCACATGCTTCGACATGCATGATTACTGTTATGAGTTTTTCCTCTTACTTTTTGTCAGCCAGTTCCTATCATCAACCACTTCCATCATTATCGTCGTCGTCCGTCGTCGTCGTCAACATTGCCTTTTAACTTTGTACCCAAGCCTTTTAAACGTAATAATATAATAATATCTTTCCGTTCATTCATCCAACCATCATCCATATTGTACTTGTCCTGCCTAGCCTGTCCAGTAAAGGAGTTTTGTACCAAACTACATTTTACTAGCTCGCTGCATCACACTATCAAAAAAGTGTGTATGTGTGTGCAGAAGAGTAATCAAGGAAAAGTAGGAAACAGGTGGTTCGTCTTCTTATCATCTATCACCATTGTCATTAACTTGCCTACATACAAAACACTGCTACACTCCTCTCATTCAAAAGCAAGGGTTATTTAATAATAATTATGTACATATACCCATATACCCAGTATTGCCGTGTCGTGCATGATGCAAGTGCTCTACTGTTTTTCACTTTATATAGAAACACACGCTTTCATTATTTTACCTGTGTAGTTGTGGTATATCATATTATCGTCATCGCATATCACATCAGCATAATATATAATAACTGTGTGTGTTGTCCTATTACCTGCTATCAACAAATGGCGAATTCATTTTCTGTTAAGGCCGACCCGTATTAATATGTAGTGTGCTTTGGCTTCTCTGATATGATGATATGATATAATACCTACTTGACTGAAAACAGTAAACGTGAATATTATGATGGCATTATAACATTTTTTTGTCCTCCTCCCACAACTACTCCTACCGTCTTACCTCCTGTTTTTTCCGTCTGTCAGTTCGCTAATAGCTCTCTGTTTTATCTTATTTGCCTTAAACCCTATTGTGTACCTACTTTACCTATTGTATATTAACTTTTAGGTATTTGTGTACAATCTTCCATGCAAGTAGCTGTGCTACGTGTATTTTCAATGCATGTGTGTGTTTAGAAGCTTTGTGTGCGGATATCCGTGTTCCGATATTTAACCGTCACATTGACTTCTTTGGATATAAACCAACGAATATCACACCATACCAGAGACGGTAATAACAACAGATGGCATTACGACTTTTTTCTATTTGATATCGAAATGCGTAGGGGTATATATAAATGTAATTAGTTCCTTTCTCTAACTTCTAGTCTGGTTCCTTTTCCTTCCTGTTTTCCCGTTTTCCTCTCTCTCTAGAGTTTCATGTGCTTTTTAATAATAATTTTTTATCGCTACTGTCATTATATTTTTTGCGTTTTTTTCGTGTTTCACTGAAACCTGCGTCGTTGACTTTGACTTTGGTATGCAAAAAAACACTTTTGTTTTTGGTTCCCACTGTCCAGAATCCGTTCATTAAAATGCAGGGCAAAGCAAGTACAAGAAACGACCGATTGCATGCATACCTGCTTGAACTTTAATATTATCATCATCATTCATCTCTCGGGAAAAATCCTGTTGCATGGTTTTAATAATAGCGCTACTGAATAATTGCTGATAGTGAGAGCTCAGGTAACTGGTATCCATGAATGGGTTCACGATGAAATGATCGACTGAACGGTGATGGTTGCTCATCTTCTTTACTGGAATGCCAACTAGACACATGCCTTTTCAGCTTTCAATCAACAACTTGCATACAATAATTCTCGATAGTCTAATCTACCCGACGTTCTAAGAATGTATGCGGTTCGGCTAGCGATTTTGGGAATGCACAGGTTAGGTGCACTGACTAATATTAAGTTTTCTTTTCCTACGAGTCGATAGTTCATGAATTACCTACTTACTTGTTGTTCCTTTCTTATAGTGTATAGGACAAAGATAATTTTACAGTGAAACTTGTTACAGATTAAATGCCAAAACAGAAATTCAGTTTAGCATAACATGATGATGATATGTGGAAGGAATGCGAGAAAAAGGAAAACGTAGGTATATAATAAAACTGTGGCATATGGGGTGATGTGAGTAAATGATCAAACTCTCCAAAAACAATAAATTTATATATCAAGCTTTAATTAAGGCTCATTTTATTTCATTTTTATATGTTGTGATTTTCTTTTTTTCGCGATATTTCATGTTTAATACAATAAAAATTGTACAAGACAGTGTTATTTAAAGTACATAAGTAGTAATAATATATAACTTACAGTTTATATAAAGACGGTGCGCATATTTTTTAAGATCAACAATATTATGGCAATTTTCAAATAACATAAACATTATATATTTTTCTCTTAAATATATTTATATTTTTTGTTTGTAAAACTAACTCTAAATTAGACTAATACTATATTATACATTTTTGTATAATCAAAATGTAAATTGAGGTACAGCACAACGGGACATTGATCAAAAGCGTCCGAATCAGTAGCATAATAAGATCAGCGAATGATTTTGTTTGTCTTCTTAAAACTACCATACAAAATTGCCAATCTGGCAGAGATTACTATACAATTATATATTATATTTTTTATATATATTTTTATATGTGTTTTCGGCTATATATCTTTCATATTCATCATTTTTTGTTTTGTACATATAGTTCCTTGAGTGTGACAGTGTATTAAATAAAATGCTATCATCGAATAATTCTGAAGATATGTGTAAGCTGCATGAGAGTGTTTCTAATAAAATACATTTGGTACTCTGTGTAAAATGTATGAATGTTTTATGTTCTGTGTTCTGTTCATGAGGATGTGCATGTGATGTGTGATGCAATATCAAGAAATGACATGATCAATATAACAAGTAATGATGATTACTAGTTTCAAACCAAGTGACAAGGCTATTTATATAAGGCATTGACTTTAAGTGTGTACAAATGTAACAATAATGTAATTACATATAAAAATACATTGGTATTGGCATAATAATAATATATATGTGATATCTATCTTATTATTTCATTAGCTTCAATTTCTATTTTCTTTGAGATGATGGCACAAAGTCGTTGAACGTTACGTGTGTTGTGTCATTGCAGAAATACATACTATTATTATAATAATCTTATGTACAGTATAAAATTTACAAAAGTAGTTACAACTTATGTAGTAGTGTAAATAATCTCTGAAAAATGAGACAAGACTTGTTTAAGGCAATTGCGTTCAATGTGTTAAGCTACTTTTTTGTGTATAATGCAATATAAGCTAAAGTTTACATTTCAATTTTTATAAAGGGTAGATGTACAAAAAACAAGCTAAAGTGAACACTTTGTAAATTGGGCGGTGACCACTAAACTGACGGTAATGATGAGTTTTGGTAAAAAAAGATTTGCCCATGTACTATTTTAAAGTTGTACAACTATCTAATTCATTGTAATAAGCTCACTCATATTCTGCGCGATTACTTGATTAGGAGAGGTCGGCCCACAATGGCTGCTTGCAGATGAAGAGCTACCACCACATCCACTATCCTCATGCTTGACCAACAATGACATGCGGGAGAAAGTCTTGGAGCAGCATTTGCAAGAATACTTTTTCACTTCAGAGTGGGTCTGCAAATGTGCGCGGAGGTTGCTTCGGTCAGCGAATGCCCGGTTGCAGTGTTGACAGGAAAATGGCTTTTCTCCGGTATGCGTTCTGATGTGCCCCTGAAGGAGCCATGGTCGAGAGAAAGCCTTCCCGCAGAGATGGCACTTGCAAGGTAGAGTGTGAGTGCGAATGTGCATCTTGAGAGCACCCAGAGAGACATAGACTTTCTCGCAGAACTTGCAGATGAATTGCTTCTTGTTCTGACTGGCACAGTGGAACTGGATGTGCTTGGAGAGGCCAGAAAATGTAGAGTATGACTTATTGCAGTCGGGACACTGGTAGCGCACACTTCCGTTGACATTGATTGGCGTGATTTGGGATAGTTGAGGTGGCGGTGCGATTGGCTGCTGATTTTGGCTGTTGGATGAAGATGATGAGACAGAACTGTGACTGATTACGGAGTCTCGGCTTTCAGCGGATTGGTGAGAGTGTGGAGGTGATGGGTAGCAGTGCCTCTCTGCCTTGATGACAACTTTGGATGATGGCTGCTCGTGGTGGAGGTAATTATGCGCGTGCTGCTGGTGTGCGGCAACTGGAGTGATGATTTCATCATACAGCTTTGTATTTTGCTCATTGTGATGATGATGACTAAATGGGCGAGAGCCACGGTGAGCTTCCTCAATCTTAATCACTGGATATGCTGGCTCCACGTTCAATGGTGGTGACACATGGGGTGGTGAGCCGGAAGCATCACGAGCACTGAATGGGGCAAAGTGAGATGGTGGTGTAGCAGAATGAAACTGAGGAATAACGACAGAGGAGCGAGAAGAGAAGGGAGATGATGATGAAACGGGGGAGAAATCGAAGTAGGATGAAGAACGTTGTCCTGCTGCTGGTGGTGGTGAAATGTAATTATGGTGAATGAGAGATTCAGGGGCAGCAGAAGCAGGTATTTTGGGCCAGGCGGCGGGCGGATTGAGACTAATTGGTTTCAAGGGTTGAGGTACAGCAAGGTAGCTTGGAGAGAATTGAGAAGGATGATGATGAGAATGCTGGTGGTGGTGAGCGTGATGTGGAGGACTTGGCATTCCACAGTAACCTCCAGAGTAATTACGGCTGTTGTTATACTGAACAGAGGTTGGGGATGCTGGAAGAGAAGTTGTGACACTACCTCCGCGGCCAGCAACCAAAGAAATTGGTGGTGGAGACATGGATGAAGATGAAGAAGCAGATGAATGGCTCTCTTGCTTCAATTTCAGATCCTCTGGCTTGGTTGAGAGATTTTCAGGCTCAGAGCAGTCAGTAACTGACTGTGGAGAAGGCATTCCTATTTTTCAAAAAACAAGAAAAAAGGGAAAATATTAAGTAAAGTTTCTTTCTTCAAACAATTTAGGATCACAATAATAATGACCATTAGAATCCCTGAACCTTTCAGAAAATAATGAGAAATATTTTTTTTTCGAAAGAATTTCAAATATTTACCTTTATAGGAAATGTCCGAATCCGAATCTTCCACAACGGGATCATATTTGATTGGCCGCTTTTTAAGCGGGCAGTGGCTGTAATTAGCCGAAGATCGTTTTAACGATGTCACAACAGGCGGCATTTTGATTTTTCTTCAACACTTTCTCACTTTTTTCCAGTAAACAGGAAAAAGAACTTGAACTCAAATCGATACTTGGCGTATGTATAATAGTAAAAATCTGTGTTGTTGGTCTCAAGGCTCAAATGTGAAATCTCACTTGTTCTTGAGATATTTAGTGAATGTTTCTCACAAATTCGTATAACACGAGTGCAGGTTGAGAGTAGCGAGAGATGCTTGCACGACGAAAGCAAGGGCACAACTGTGGTTAGCGAAGGCCACGTTTTCTGTTTTATAACAAAAAGTTTTCCTTTCGAGAGCTGAGCTGAGTCAGAAGAGAAAAAGCTCGTATCTGTAATGCACTACGCAAATAACGTTCTCTCAAAAGAGAAATATAGTAAAGTAGGGTGATAGTGATATCTAACGCAAAGGAGCTTGCAAGAAGGTCCTTCCAACGTGCTGGCTGAGCACAAACTGAGCTTCCAGATCTGCGTCCCACCACTTTTCTACCAGCGAGCCGATCCACACCACCAGTCTCTGGGTTGAGGAGAGAGAGGAGCAGATGAGCAAGTTAAAGCACAGGACAAGATGCGTGTGTGTGGGGAAGAGTATTACAACATGTACATCATCACATCATGCAAACGGAGCGTACCAAAACCAGTAAGTAATGTAAAAAAAACACCATCCCCAACAACCACCTATAATAAATATAATATTTTTCAGCCTGTGTTTCGCTACCTGGTACTGTGGTGCACAAATAACAAAAGAGTGGAAAAAAAGAATCAGGAGAGGAGCGAACAGAGAGCAGTTGTCCATATGCCTAGTATTTTCTCTCTCCACACAAGCCTGTTTCTCTGCCTGCCATGCAGATGTACTTTGTATTATCATCTCGGATCATGTTCACCGCATTCATTTCTTGTGGAGGGCACCTCTACACAGAATTTTTCCATTGCCTTTAAATTTTTTGGATCTCTTCACCTTTTTCATGCTTCCACTATTGTGTTGATGATTTTTATACCATTTTATTCCTGATCTTGATGCCCTTCTTGTTAATACGGAATATGAGAAGGAGAAGCATGAGCAAGAGGGCACAAGAGAGTGAGTACTTGATCTTTTCTTGTTATGAGCTTTGGCCCATTGCTACTGCTGCTGCTGGAAAGAGATTGGTCCTACATATTATTATTTGGTAACCCTGTTGCCTGTTGACCAAGAAGAAACTACATTATAGTGGAGGATGAAAGATGTCATATTGCTTTATGCCTTTGGTGAACAATGTAATAATAAGAAAAAGAAATCATAAGAGAGAGAAAAAAAGGATCATATCATCGGGCCTGAAATTGAATTGAATGAAAATGTACATCTGCGGAGGCACCAGGAGCGCGGCTCCTGTGTAAAAATCAACCACCGTCTTGTCTGATTCTTTATAAATCTTTATGCATACCTACGTAGGTATGTATATAGACTTTTTTGTTTGTTGGAAAGCCACGTGATGATTATGATAAGGACATCCACGAAATAAAGATTACTCCTCCTTCCTGAAATGGGCACTTTAAGACGGGTATTCTCGGGGTATAAACATGTACATACATTGCAATAGGCTCGTGTGTGTATGTAGTTTAACGTATGAGCTAGCAATTGTAACTATCTCCATCATCAGGAAAGTTGTGGCAATAGTTAAAGCTTTCAGTACAAGGAGGAATAAGCGCGTGCGGGCTGTTTCTACCTTGATTTTGACAAACAAGGAAACTAACTTTGATGCTAAAATCAACATGTTTCAAAAGACATGCCTCTGCTAAGTGCTCTGAAGCGCGCGTGGCAAAATTACAGACTGAAGAAAGCCGAAAAATAATGTTTCATAAGGTAAACATAAAAACATATTAGGTAATCCACAAGCCGAGTAATAAACTTCACCTACCGACGAATCATCATCAGATTTTAGACTACCGCAAGAGTAAAATTATAGGATTGCAAAATTATATGTCGATTTAAAATGATATTCTCGTGCTTGTTGATGCGTAAAATGTTGTGCCACGTTGTTTAACAAGCTCAATCTATAGAAGTTCTATATTATCTCTCATGATCGAATCTGGACTCAGGTATCTGTGGTATTGTTGGCCTTGATTTCTGACTTTTTATTGGAAAATAGAGATCAACAATGAGAAAATCTAGAAATTTGGGTACATTTTATTTGTTTTGATGAGAATATAAATAGTCACATATCAGTTTTGACTGACAGGCCTGTGCTGCTTAATTTCAAAATACGATAAAAATGATGGTTATGTCTTGGCCTTATAATACAAACACGGAAAATCAATTTCATCTCGTCACACATTTCGCTATTTCAGTGGCTACTTGCTCAAAATGTTGACAAAATCCAGTAAAAACTGAGTCTTCATTTTTATCTCCTATGAGTCATCAAATACTAGGTGCTCCTTTGTTTGATTGTGTGCTTGTGCAGGCATGTATGTACATAATATACATACCTATGCATTGAAGTAACACTAGGTTGTAGGTACATTATTTCTGAACCCTTCTATAATACCTTATTTGGTACATGAGGGAGGAAAGAGAAATATATAGGTATCGTCTATAGGTAAAAGGTAAATGTTTAGCTTTTTTGGTGACTAGCGATAGATTCTTATTAGTATTTTGGAAAATTTTGCTCACCGTCATAACTGACTGGTTGGAGAGGTGTAATGGCGGAAAACTTATCTTAATACTTTTCATAGTGTAATGGCTTTTCATATTTTTGAAATGTAAAGTGGCGTACTAAGACCTGAATTTGAATCTAGCTGACGAAATAATTATTGCAGATCAAACGACGGATTAAACACAATTATGGACTTCTGTAAATGTTGCTGTTACTTGACTTAATTTGGTTCTCCGCTCATAATGTAGTTGCTTTGTAGATATCATTCTTTTTATAGAATAATTCATTACGATCAGAATCTAATTCTATACAGTAGGATCTTTTTAAAAAGCACAATTCCATTGTATTTATGTAAAATACGAATGTATTATCAAATCCGTTTACGTGAAGCTCAAAATATTCCACAAAGTATTGCACAAGTTTAAAAGCGGCATTACCTGACAATATTTACTCTCTTGTTGCAAAAAATCCTTCTTGATTTCTGTTTTGACAAGATTTGTTAGCAATAAGGAATTGATAGCACGATAAAATCGATGTATCCTACGATGTACGTTAATCGATATGATATATAATTAATTCATATTATATTTTCTACGACTTTGGAAACCGCAATGATTGACCAGCCTGCTTCTATTATAGCTGAACTTTTTTATAACAAGATCATGTTTCTACCTAAACTCTTGCTGCCGAGTGTAAATACATGTAAATACATTAGTATCAGTATTGACAAACAATTCTTTTTTTATCGGGGACGAGAGCCGGGACAGGAATTCAATAGTTTGCAATGTTAGCTTCATATGATTTTATTAATAATATCAGACCTTGAAAGTGTATAATAAAGTCTCGCGCAATTTATTGTGCAAACGTCTAGATTTCATAGATAAAGTCAAACCTATTTTAAATAATAATAAATAATGTGACCTTCATCTTACGTTACGACTACTGCTTTTTTCAGATTGACACTTTCGCATGTTTTCTTTCACAACTTTTCATAGCAAATGATCTAGAATTTCAAGATTTGCCACGAATGTTAAATTACCTGCTGACAAAGAATATAATTTGAGAAAAGTGTTATGATTCAGACGCGTAGTATGTATATTTATTACGTGCTCATTACATATGCATGTATGCAATGCATGTGTTCAAGGAACACTAAAAATGCATAAGGAACACTTTTGCAACTTCTAACTAAATGTCGAAAGTCGTGTAGTAAAAATCGCTGATCGTTATCATATTTATAAAGCCTAATTTTACTCAATAATCATTACCGTATTACGAATGTGATGGGCAGAACTTTCTGGATGTTTCACTTAAGTTGTGGAGAACGACTGAATCTTTTAACCAGTGTATAGGTATACAACTAACGTATTTGACAAATTAAAAACAAATTAACATTAAACTTGTGGTCCTGAACGTGACTTACCTAAACGTGATTATCTTGCCAGAACGTTACTCAACTATTCCCGTCCTTTAGCCCAATAATAATAGGAAATGGCTACGTCTATTGAGTTTTGAATTAATTCAAAACGTCTCAACATCAGTCCATTAAATGTTGAAATTGAATAAATCCGTCCATGAGTTTGTCAATATTATTTAAGTTTTCGAAATTCAAACTCATGATGAAAAATTCATTACATATTTTATTTATACATTACATTATGTGTTAGATGTGTGCTCAGTTCATTTTGCACAATTTCGCGAGAAAGACAAGATTGTGTACAAGATACCCAGAAAAAATGGCGTTTCAATGTCCTGAAATGATCGTCATCACATCTTCTTACTGTTTTTCTGCTTACTTTTCAGCATTCACATGCTTAATTTTTGTTTTGGACTGGACTATTTTGAGCGGATAACACTCATTTTCTTCCAAGCACTACATGTAAACGTTGATACACATGATATGATGCCACAAACGTTAAGTTTTTCCTTCTGTCTGATTGAAAATCAATCCCATATTTCATAACTAACAGTAATTTACCGGTTTTTACTGCAAACGTAACGAAAACACTAGGCATTTGTTTCCTGTATGGTATACATAGGAAATTCCTCCTTGGCATGTAAATACACTAGCAACGTTATAAAATAATAATGCGGCTTGTGCTCGCTGGAGTCCCTACACCCCTAAATTTAGCCAGGCTCTAATGAATTTCCATACTCTGCATAACATAAATGCGTATAACGTACATAGCACCGCACCAGTTGTCCTTTTACCCCGAAATTGAAGGGGACCTCTCTTTCCATTCCAAGAACAGGTGCAGTTTTCGAGAATGGAATCCCATACAAATCCACAATAAAAATGCAGCTTTGCCCGCTCGCACAGCAGCAGATATTATGTACATATTACAATGAATAGGAATTTCGGATTTGTCAAGTAAGAATATTCATGCAAGTATGTTATGAATTTCGAAACCCGTCAGTTAGCACCAGTACATACGTACACATCAATCCATCATTCCGCGCTTTGCAGTAATAAATGAACTACCAAAATCCTTTCACAGCACAAGCTCAAGTGCTCCTATTCCTATGGGTCATCATCTAGGGCTCAGTAATCGCGTTGTATCTCTTCGAAAAAAATACGTTTGATAAACTGAATATCCGTTTACAGCAGCGAACGGTAAATATCTGCTTTATCCATTCTATAATGCCAATAGTATATCCATTTTTACTTAAACAATCTTGTTTCATATTACAATTAATGCAAAAATATTTTATATCGGGTGCAGTTGTTACTACTTCATGCATTGTTTTTGTTGCGAAAATATGCCCATACACCTATCTAGTTTGGTTTATGAACATCAGTAACACTACTATACCAATCAAACTCCATCAATCACGCTTCCTCCATGCCTCAATATCAATGAAAAATGGTTTAGGGTCATGAGTTCTAGGTGCTAAGTATAAGCGTGATTTCTATGTTAGCTTAATAACGTATTGAAGTGCGCAATATACCATTCTACGCAGTTAGCAGATATCTATACGTAGTATCCCCACAGAGAATCCAGATGCGCATTTCCTTTGCTTTTTAGAATCCCTCCAAACACGAGATGGAAGTTCTTCGGAGCTGGAGCAAAAGGGAGAATATAGGTGGTAAGAAATAGGTGATGTATTTTTGGGTGCTACGTACATTCATTTAGTCATCTTGTATATCTTTTTCGTAAAAAGATTTTTCTCTCCTTTCGTTAAGCTCAGCTGCAGCTTATTTTCATTCTTAAAAAACGCTTTTTCATCTCTATCATCATCAACGACAGATTCTTGACCTTGGTTTTTCGTTACTGTAAATAATATACACATACGTTTCAACTGTATAAACGTACAAGTTAATTTTTCTTATTTTTAGGTTTCAAATTGCATTTGTTTGCTGTATGCATTTGTTGTTTGCTTGAAAGAAAATTAGTTGACATAAATAGTGAAACAGGGACTGAAAAAATGAGTGATTTTGTACAAATTAGGAAAGGCTTTTAATGAGAAAGCGTATGAATGAGAGACACCACAAAAACTGTACAGAAAGAAGTCGAGGAACATTTAAAACGTTCTGGTGCGGTGCTGGCTCATCTTTCAACCCTTTTTCACAAGTTCCCTTACCAGTCTGGTGGTGGATGCGATATGCGATGTGATATCGTTTTTTGACTTATTGTGACGAACGACAAATTATGCGCATATGGGTATGTACTTTAAACCTCTGTCTGTCCCTAGAAGTATTAAGAAACCAAGCAGTGGGTCAAAGGCTTTACCAGCCTACATCAACTTCCATCAAAAATCTCTACCCATCCGTCCACTCGTCATCATCCTTCCTCCTTAACCGTCAATATTTTTTCACGAATGATTAAATAATCCTCTTGAATTGCATCTTTTGTAGATAAAAAGTACACCTGAAAAGCACCGAACCATTGCGTACTATTCTGTGAACTACCCTTTTTGCCTTGAATGTTTTCGTAATAACTGTTCGATTTACATAATCATATTACAACAATGTACCAATAACAAGGAAATATACAGCGTCCCGACCGACAAGTCGTGCTCCGATATGTGTGATGTGTAATCATGCTTAAAGTTTTACACCAGCTTTTTGTGAATTATTGATGAAAGGGTTACAGTATATATGCACATTAAAACGAAATACGTTACGCTGTGGTCGCAAGTTTTCAAAACAACATCTGACAATTTCCCAATAATATATCGCATCCTCTATTCTCAATTGAGTAAGCAGAATAAACTTCATCCATATAAATTATTATGATGTTTTCCAGCAGACCAAACCCGCCAAACATTGCCAAAGCAAAGCTATTATTCAAAATGAAAAACGATTTAATTTCATTTTGAATACTTCAGGTTGTATGTTCTTCCTCTCCACTTTGCTCTGCATACAGACAAGAATATTAAATGCATTTCATTATAAATATCGTCGTCATCCCACCTACTTCGTTGTCCGTGCCCTGATTTGTCATTGACATTATGGCTCGTGGCACGATGAGCACCAGCAGGCCTCATCATCATCATCATCGTTATCAGAACTCTCGGTGTAAAAGTTGAGGCTCAGCTAGCAGCAAAAGCAGGTAAGAGCAGAGGACACAAGTCCTTTAAAAGTAGATGACAGAAAATCCGTGAATCATTCACTTTCTGCGTCCCTTCTGAAAAGTGTACACTTTTATAGCGACAGACCTTTAAAAATTGGTACCTTGCATTTTACCTCTGGGCATGTCATATCCTGCAACTTGCTTTACTTTAGCTTTGAGACAGATGAACACTTCCCTTTTATTTTGTTCTTTCGCTTATTCTACCTTTCCCGATTTTCCATTATTACTTTGTTTGTAGGTGAGTATTGAATTGCACCAGAAGAGCAAATACTTCATTCAGCAAGTTAGTACCACTGCACGGTCAAATGGATATATTATTACACTCAAGTTGAAATTTTCAAAGAATGAACTTCTTTGTCAAAATCTTTGGTTACGTTCAAAATGTGTACATATATGTAGGTATGTACGTATGTGTACACACATGAATGGTCCTCTAGGGCACGGCCCTGTTCTGAACTTCTGCTGCTACTACAACTACTACTCCTGCAGCACAGAAATTTTGTTTGAATGAGTTTTTTTTCTTCAAATAAGTAATGCCAGAATCAGTAGACTTATTTGACGCACTTGGCACTCCAGATTTTACCAGTATTTCTACAGGGATAAATACACGTTTCAGTGTTCATAAATTTCATTATTACAGCTTTTACTTGATTTTACGAGGAGAGAAAAATGCCTTTTGTGTACTTCCAAATTCACTGTGCAAGCAAAAAAAGTAAAACGCTAGTTGAGATTTTCATTTTTATAATGAGTTCTATAGTAGATGCTTTAGGATGGAATGGGTGTCTCATCATCATCGTCGTCGTCAATCTCAATAACAGAAAGCCATGAGCAGCTGCAGCTACTTCTATTGCTGCACCATCAAATCTCGATAATATAAATGTACGCTATTCATCTCCAGCATCCACAACCTCTCTTCACTTTTGCCACTACTGTCGTGCTCTGGAATCTCCCCTCTCATTTTAACTGTGCACATAAAATGTAGAAAAAAACCACTGCAACTACATGTTTGTTTCTTCATCATCTCCCTTGAATCAGAAAAAAATGGGAAAGGTGTGCGAGGAGCTTGCGACTGGTCGCGAGCCGAAAAATTGCCCGGTGCATATAGATTTGAAACGTTGGTATTATTGAAACAAGGTATATAAAAGTAATTTTTAAATGCGCACCAAAAATTGTACTAGAGATTAAGATAAACATAAACTCTTGCTCTTATATAAACCTCTACCAGAAGGATATGAACGTGGCAAAGTTTATGACTATAGGCACATGCATTAAAAGGCACACTGGACTGAACTTGTTGTTTCTAAAAAATCGCGTTTTATCTGTAATCTAAACATTTCCCCCAATTGCATACGAAACGAAATCTTATCAATTCCCTTTTTTCTCTGCTGGGGAAAGCATTTGCATTTTAATAGAGACTGAGACATGTCATTCCAATACCGTGCATAACATGCAAAGCAAAGCGAAAAAATAAGGTCGATCAACAAAGCAGGGGAATATGGCGGTACGCAAGGAGCATTCTGTGTACATTTAACCTGATACATGCATGACGGCCATGCAGATATATATCAAGCCAAATATTAAAAAGCATGCTGCTCAAGTCACCCCTCGAAAGCTTATTCATGGTGTTGATGTAGTAGTAGGGATTTTGTTCTTTTTTATTTTACAGAGTAGGTAAAAGTTCAGCACTGGGTGCAATACGTGTCTGATCATTTCGTCGTTACAAATTGGTTATTTGTACTTGTCTCTTTGATTCTTTTATTTAAAATATGAATAATATCTTGTTTAATCGAGCTATGGATGAAGATAATGCGAGTAAAAAAATTACAATCACTGTAAAATACAACCCATTATATTATGTTCAATATACATTTTGCCACACATTATGCGATTCTTAATTCAATTCTATCAAAAACAGCTTAATTTAGGCAAAGAACGAACGTCCACTCATATTATTTATACATATCCCTCCACAATTTATTGCCAACTTGAACAATATTTTAATTATTCACAGATGAAAAAATGGTTTATTTTTCCAACACTGGCTTGAAAAAAAATAATCATCACAAACAAGACCACTATCGTCATTATACTTGCTGGCCAACAATACATAAAGGACAGCGGACATCATACAACAGATGTGTGGAGAGAAAAATTCCTTTGCTTTATGCTAAAAATAGCAGAGAAATAATAATGCGTTATACCCACTCTGAGCATTTTTTCCTCCCTTTGTCACACTTGATGAAGGGGACAAGTACGCAACATCATCTCTGGATTGGCATCAGCCACCCGTTTTCTCTACCTCCCTTGCTTGCTGCTGCAACCGTAAAGAAGATTCTTGAAATGGAGAACACATCTCATGTTTAAAATCCATTTTACTCATCAAAACTGACCTAACTTACATGTTACAAGCTTGCTTCGTGTAAGTGTGCATCTATACATGCACGTGCATATATCCATCAATCTATACTTTTATCCTAATTTTTGACCGTTTTCCTCCTTGCATTATAACTTTTGTTGGCTGTTTTCTTTCCTTTTCAGAGAGTACTCTTTGTGAATTTTTTTCAGAGATCTGTGCAGATACATTACATACCTTCGTCATTCCCCATAAAAATGCTTTATTTTTGATGATGAACGATAGGACCACGAATGGAATAAGGTTCGTTGGTCGTCGTGCGTGCGTGCCAGCCTGTCTACCTTGAATAATATGAAATATTACAGAACTATAACAAAGAAAAAACCTGCAACTTGTCCTATCATCGTCGTGATCATCATCAACAATATATTAACCTTAACTTCACCCCCGAAAAAGGCACGATGTCAAATAACGCCAATACGCGCATACCTAACTTACGACAACGACGGCCACCACCACCACCAATACCTTCATCATCATCCGCATCCGTCTGTCCGTTTTTTTCTATTCTTTGACCGACAAACAACGATATTAGGATTTGGCACGACGGCAGCAATAACAACAGCAAAATGCTGCATCAGCAGCAGTACTGCAGCATCGCGCATCACATCTCTCCATCTCAGGTTAATCTGTCACTTTTTCCGTAATACGAATATATAGAGATGCATGTGACAAAAACTATATGATTTCTTATTGTTATTCCCTCTGAATAAAATCTCGACTTGACATCAGGATAGGAGGAAGCAGCAAACGCTATGCGGTGGCAGTGAAAACATCCTAAAATTATAAAGTGTCATATGGCTTTTTGAAAAGAGAAAAAAAGTGCCTGTGCGCACACGGACTATTACGGACAGAAGCAGATGAGTACAACAATGCAATTTATCTTTCATAATGCGGCTTTATATATGCACCAGTGGCGATATAATGACAGTCAGGGAGAACGAGTGTGATGATGATGATAATGGTTGTGCCAAGTGCACATGGCATGCATTCATAGGTCAGTCAAAAAACAGATTAAATTTTTATATTTTCTCCATCTATCCCTAAAACTATCTGTCTATCCATCTATCTGAATCTGACTGGGTATTTGGACTGTGATACAAAGCAGTATTATGGCATTTCTGTAAAAGATGATAATATGAAAGCTTTTCGGATGACAATGGAGGACTTTATCCATGAAAATTTATACATCATATATGAATTCTTTCATGAAAAGCCGTTACAGCAGGTTTCATCAGAAAACACTGTGAGGTGGTATAGTGGTGGTGGTGTGCCATTATAAATATGATGAAGAGGATGATGGTATGGTGTGGTGGTAGGTACGCGTGCCATTTCCTTTGTCATTTTTGTTCGGAAGCTCTCTTTGCATTTTTTCTATTCAATTTTATTGAATTGTTGTGGAGCTCTTTGGCTTTGACCCCGCGCATAATGCACAAATAACGTAATCGTAACGATGATGATCATCATACCTAAACAGTCAACTTTGTATTGCATTGCATACATACGTGCACATGTAACGATGTCTCTTTGCACACCAGCCAGCAATCACAGTAATACCCGCTCCGCTTTTTTCGTTGTCGAAACTAAAATCCCTTCTGGGTCTCCAGTCTTCATCATACTGCACAACACGCAATAATCTTGAATAGGAGACCCTTCTTCTTTATTGGATTTCAGAGTATTGCAGCTGCCGCAGATGCTACCCAACGTATTTCAGAGCCAGTGGAACAATTTTTTTTTCATTTCAGAATTCAGGTTTTGCCTGTATGATCTAAGGGCTTGTCTTTCTGCTTCACGGTTCATCCTACTTTTTCCATATGCATCAATGCTCCTGAAGTAACAATAAAGCCAATAATAATAATGAACGCATCTTACATAATAAACTTTCAGAGAAAAATATTTCAGCATACCTAATACATAACCTTAGGTTCTCCGGTAAAGGTATAAATAATATAGGCAGGCAGGCATTTATCATAAATATTACGACTCCGCCACAAGCACAGTAAAGATCAGAAGAAAGAAGAAAAAATCAAGAAGAAATAGAATCTGCGGATGTTTCCATTTGACCGGGCTTCAAACAAATTTTTTAAACCGATACTTATGCTTTTGTAGATAATGTGCCGAGTGTCACATTTGTTAGCGGTGGCGGTGGTGGTGCGGGTGGAATAGTAAAAAACGAATGAAACATTTAAAAGAAAAAAATCCTGACCTGCACACTACGCCATAGATGAAGCTCACACAATGTGAGTGGCTTCAAGCGTGTTAATATGATTTTTTTTAAAGTGACACTGCTTTGCTCTTAACTCACTAGTGTTGTTGTAATATATTATCATTACAAGGAGAAAAGTCGGCAGCGGCTTTTTCTCGCGCGGCATGTGAGCTTTATAACACTCAATACATCGTACAGCAGATCTGTCGTAAAGGGGATGAATCTCTTTCTCGTTTTAAAAAACATTTCTGCGGTTTTAAGTTGCACGCTTATCAAACCAGACAAGGAGAGAGAAATACAAGATCATACAAGTTTTAAATATGAACCCATCCATTCTTTGAAAAGCTGTTTTTTAACCGAAGAGTCAAAGAATAGTAAAAAAATAGGCACAAAATGTGCCCGTTAACTGTATTATGGAACTGTGCGCTCGTATTGCTTTCTTGCTATAGCGGGGGTGAAGTCTGCACTGTAAATAGGTTTAATTTTATTCTTTAGAATTCAAACGCGACAAGCTGCTACTGCTGCATGAAGAGAAGTAAAAAAATCTGCTGCCAGGTTCAAATAACAATTTTTCATGACAATTTTTTAACAATAATAACAATATAGTAATGGATATCATGACTTGCTACATGACCCGATTGCTACCGATGCGGGTTGTGTGCTTTTACGTTCCCCATTCATCGACAAATAGCATCAGACGACTTTTCAACGAACTTTAAAAATATAATACATTTATGCCTATATTTCATTCACAGTAATTATTATTAAAAGTACCAATACTTTTGCTTCTCATTTACAGCGTACTTTAGATAAAGGAAAATTGTAAAATAAGGTTCTTCGATAACTGCGTGATTCATGTGTGTCTGTGTGTGTGATGACATATGTGCTTAGCTTTTATAGAGAACGTGTATCAAGTTGGCAGACATTGGTAACGTTCTTAAGCCGTAAAAGCAGGTTCATATTATTATTGATCTCCAGCACAAAAATATGCTGTATTGCTGAAGCGACATATCAGAGCGGATCACCATCGGACAGATAATAAATGGCAAGATGTGATGATCTTCAGCGTGCATGCACTTTTAGAAAAAAAAGTGTGAAATGCGATTCAAAGATTTGTAATCAGAGATGTTTGAATGAAGGCGTTAGTGGTGTTCGTGTACGTGGTGATCCAGAGAGCAAGAGAAGAAAGGGTGACGTGATCATCTTTCTATACTAATTCCAATTCCATCTATAGATAGACTAGTTTGTTGGGCATATTCCGCAGCACATACCTATAATATGAACATGTTCCTCAGTTATATATAAGTCAACGTAGTTATGAGGATGATCATGACCATGATTGAACCGGTTGATGAATCATCTCTGGAGGGATTTAACGTAACTTGCACACACATAATTCCAGAAGTCAAGCCACATCATACCATCATAACCTGCAGCCTGTTCATTTTTCAACTGAAAAGTCAAGTGATGATGCTTTATTAATGTACCATTTCTAATATATCCTGCTTGAAATTCTACTCCGAATTCCTTCGAATAAAAAAGTAAATACGGTAAAATTTGCTGTAAGAATGTAGTCAATGTGTGGTGGCATCCCGTTTCGCTTTTTATTCTTAAAATATTGATTTCTTTGGAATGCTTTGTTCATTACTGTGGATTTTGTCCATTCTTTTCACAAACACCATTCTTACGAAAACTGGAAGGAAAAGAAGTAGCTAATTTATTGTCATAAAAACATTACCTTTGCCTTGGTCATGGCCAACCCTGATGATTAGGTATGTAGGTATATGGAGTCTGGGTGGGTAGGAATTCAATTGTAGTGATGGTGGTGGTAAACCGACTTCCTTTTTATTATACACAGTTCCTCCTACACAAACAGACTAGCTTTGCCTTTTTTGCTCTACTTCCTGTGTGCGTCAGCATGAAGAAATTGAGTATGTACCGTTTATTTTTCTGGATTCACGCAAATGACCAAAAAGTGGGTTTGAAGGGAATGCAATCCTCATTATAGGATTATCTAACCTACACTTTTTATTGATTTTATTATACTTTTTTGTACGTAATGCCATAATGTTGTGTGTACGTGTGTGGCGATGATATCTTTCCTGTTTATACAGAGCCACAAGAATTTCGACACGGATACTTTTTAAATAATATATTGTTATTTCATTCTTCCAAAGATAAGGCATAACGAGGAAATGCTGATTTTTTTATTTTATTTTGTTGACACAAGTGTGTCATCCTTTTCTTTCTTTCCTAATCTGTTTTCAGTTAAACGACCTGCTACTAAAATTCTTTCTTTTGCATGCACAGAGTTTTTTCATACAAATCTCAAATCAATAAAAAAAGTTTGCCGTAGTATTTTGTAAGCTCAGATAATATTTTAGCGAGCTTATAATGCTGGTTTTTGTATAAAGGAATATATTTTTATAAATATTTCGACATTATCCCGTTCATTATCTTAAAAGTACCTTTAATCTCTATTCAGAGTCACAACACAGGTAACGTATCACCAGTTCGAGTATTCAATTGATGCCTAAGCTCATCTCATCATTCCCACAGAGTCTATAAGCAGTGTGTAACAGTTTAAGATTAAAATCAGCAAATGGAGCAACCGCATAGATCTTGTAAGTATAGGGTTCACGTGAATATTCAGCTCGTGATAGCAAATTCATGAGGTTTCGTCATCTTCATCATCACCCATTTATGTTGCTTTATAGACTTGCGTATTGTGATAAATAGTGCGCTTTTATCGCAATAATATGCAGTTTTCATGAATCTTTTGATCTAAATCTTAGAGAGTAGAGTACCTACGTGCGATAGGTATTTACTTCGTCGTAGTTAACGCATTTCTGCGTGGATTGTATGCAATGCACTTTCTTTTCGAGCAGATGGACGCAGCACAGGTTCAAGCAAAACTGCAAACATGATCTATTTTTGTAATCGGTCGGTCAAAACCTAAAACGGTACATCATCATCAGGTTGTGATTAATTTTATCATTATCAATCTAGCGAAATTACTGGCATGTTATGCACGACATCGAAAGAACATAGGTAAGCATGTTGCTGGCGGTGGTGGTTATAGAGGGTGAAGTCTATTCATTTGCAATTAACTTTCATCATGACTTTTTCAAAAATTCTTTTTAGCAAAAGCTGTGCCCACGCTTTTATTGTGTTGTCAATAGACTTACGTACGTATACATGAGGGGTGATGCAAGTTGAAGAATGCGACTCAAGATTGTCGTTTGTAATAGGTAATAATAAGCACCTTGCTTATTTTGTGGTGGGTTGCGTAATCTACTTGCTATTGCACAACTCTCTAGATTTTATTGTTTTGCGCGTGTAAAATAATACGAGCACTGTTTTGAAACTTGGAAATTAATAAAAATTATGGTCATAAAATCACGATTAAGGTGTCCAACGGGACTCTTTAAAAATTTAGTTCACCTTAAATTTATGTTTTTGCGCCAAATAAATTAAGCCTCGTCCCAGCAGCACTCAGCATACGATTTAAATATTTCTTTAAATCGCAGCAATAAGCAATCATCAAATTGATCAAAACAAAGACATTTACTTGAATTTTTTAGAGATTCAATTACAGGTTTTGTAGAAATTTACCACTTGAGATGCAATTATGACATCGGTTTGATCGGTCCATAAAGAATGCTTCTTGGAAGAGTACATGGCATGTTGATGTCAACTGTCAGACATTTGTAAATTTTTAGTACACCGTCTGTCATTTGAAATTCAAGTATCTGTATTTCCCAAAATGTGAAAACTAACTTATTTAAATGCTAGGTGGTAAGTACGTTATCCATGATACACTGACTTATTATACACATATTGCTCAAGTGCTTCATGTTTATTGCTAAAAACGAGTGGTGGTTGTTGACAGGATATTTTCATGAAAACATCGCAAGTGTTTTCCAAACTGGTCATAAACACGCAGATCTTGGAAGTTTACGAACTATTTTTGAGGAAAATGTATGCTTAATGATCGATTTGACACGTACAACGGATGTCGGACGTTTTATGTAGGCTCATTTCATATTTTTAGTTGAAACTTGTAAGTGCTTAAATATTTTGACTGGTGGGACGGGTGTGAAGATTTTCATGATCGGTTTTCCTAGACATACGAAGTTGAGAAAGTAAATAAAACTGGATCGATATCCTTGGGAATTTGTACGCTAATAAAACACCTATTTATATGCCTATGTGGTGGTCTTGTATCTAATATCTCCTGCCAGACTGGACAGGACTATCGTGTTTGTGTAGACAGTTAGAGGACAAATCGTCAGACATTCTTATTTTAGGCCCGACAACATGTATCATCAAGCGTGTTTAAAGATCTTGCTATTTCTACGCAGTTTCATCAACGCCAAATCTCAACGGCTACGTTTTAAGTAATAATGACACCGATGATATCGTGGAGCGGTGGAGGGAGGCACCCTAAAATTGGCGCCGGAACCGGATCACCGATGTGGTGAAACCACCGAAAATATCCCCCCACCGCCGCCAACAACTTTTTCAATAACAACAACAGTTGTATGGGTTGACTTTTATTGTGTTGAAATGTTTCCTCTAGAAAGAGGAAATAAAAATGTCACTAGTGGCGGAGAAAATGATGCAAAGTGAATGTTAAAACGAGTAATAAAATGAAAGCACAGAGAATGAAGCGAAAATGAAGCAAATAAATGGTAAAACTAATCCTTATGATGAACCTATTTAAGTATATACACATATTAGATGATATAAAAATGTGTAAAGTGTAATGAGAATATGTACGTCGTAAGTAGTTGTTGTTGGTCATAAAGACACACTGGTGTTTGCTGATGACGATGGATTTTCAAGTTATATCTTTCTTTCTTTGCTATTTTTTGCCCCTAACCTGACCTCGAGCGAAGCGAGGCAATTTTTCGCGAGCGAAGCGAGCGATAACAACGGTCAGTTCTGGATATGGCAACCAATTCAATGGCAACAATATAACGGCAGGTTGCGTATCCAGAAGGGGTTATGCATTTCGTCATACCCGAAAAACAGTTGAAAGCCTATTTTGGCGGAACGGCTCGGCCGATTTTGATGAAATAAAATTTGCTGTCATTCTGCGGACATGGGGAGGGTTGCTAGCACGGAATATTTTGAGATATGACACTGCTTGACTATTTAAATTTTGATAAATGCTGAAAAATACGGTTTTCTTCTATTTGTAACGGATTGGTGTGACCGATTTTCTTCAAATAAAATGTACTGACATCCTGGAAAGGTGCCGATGATTGGTCAAAGCGAAAATTTGGAAAAATTACGCTAGGTTGCCTGTTTTCTTTTAACAAAGCCTGAAAAGCACGGTTTTCTCCATTTCGTGGTTGAGCACTTTCACCAATTTTTGTGAAATTAAGTATGTTTATATTCCGGAGATACTCTGATGATTTGTCAAAGCGGAGACTAGAAAATTTTCACTCCTTTTCCACTTTAAATCCTCTAGCGCCTGCAGAATACTGTTTTTCCTTTCCTCACTGAAAAACTTAATGAATTTTCATATAATGCTATTTTCTGGCATTCTAGAGAGAGGAGGATAAATGGACGCACCGAAATTTCAAAAATAGTATACCTTTGTCAATTTTTTAATTGCACAAACTTCAAAATACAGTGTTGTTTTCCTAGCCAAACTCTTTGAAAGACGCTTGACAAAATTTACGCAAATATTTTGAGAAAATTTCGTCATATGTATACCTCTATTTTAAAAAACATAAAATAAAACCCAATTGAAAAATGAAATGCCCCAAACCTGACGGTCTATTCATGCCCGATAGAAAGTTAAAAATAAATTCTTCGACATGTCGGTGGCAGGTTTGGGCGGTCTATGATATAACTGAAATATCAATCAGTTTCTTCATCCCGTTCTATAATTGCTGCATTTCTCGCTCATTGTCCAAACTTTAAATGTCAGAATATAAATGCATCAATGCATTAGTGAAGAATTTACGATGAAGCATTTAGTATTATATAATATGAAATATTAAAATTGAACTACAAAATTGAAGTCCATATTTAAAAAATCATTCATAAAACATTTATAATGTCGTTTTCAACACTGGGTTGAAGAATCAGTGCCCACAACTCGGTTTTTAACATTAAGTAGATTAAAGGGGAACACAATCTTTAACATTACATGTATGCTTCCCCTTCCTGGGAACCATGTTATTAAATTAAATATTAATAAACAACCGCCCAACCCTGCCACCGACATGTCGAAGAATTTATTTTTAACTTTCTATCGGGCATGAATAGACCGTCAGGTTTGGGGCATTTCATTTTTCAATTGGGTTTTATGGTTTGGAACTTTGACTCTTTTCTTTCCAAAACAAAATTTTCACAGTGTGCTTTATAGCCAACCTGCGGGAAACCGCCATCAAACGAGTGGCCACATATCAAGCTAAATGACTGAACGGTGGATGGGACATAATTTACCAGTGCGCATTGACAAACAGAAAGCATTTCTCATGATCACAGAACCAAAAATATAATCCTATCAGTGACTATATCTGCAGTATAGTATCAGTATTCGCTACAGCTAGTATGGAATAGTGCGTGTTAAACGGATATTTCCTGCACGATGCGATGATGTGGGTATTCCTAATAATAATATGAAGTGTGAGTAAAGGGTCATAAAATTGCTAACATTTCGCAACTCAAAAATTCTCTTCTTTTATTTCCCTCCTTTTTTCCTCCTCAACATGATCCTTCTTCCTTTTCACCCGTCTGTCTGACTGTTTGCTCACTTGCCCATTCAAATGCTAATAACTTATTTTTTGCTTCCCAAAATACTTTTATTTTCGTCTTTTTCAAAGTTTTTAGGATGCTGGATGGATTGCTCCTTTCATGCCATCCCACATTATACTTGTACGCATATTATACATTTTGCTTTTTTGGTGAGAAAACAAGCGCATAGAAGAATCATAAAATTTTTGAATAAATACAAGAGATCCCGTCGGATTGCTGGTAGTGCAGATTGAGTAGGAAAAATGGTTTTTTGGCTGGAAATGGTGTTAAAAACGGGGAATTGAGTACACTTTAAGCACTTTTAAAAGGCTCTCATCTATTTATTTATGACAAGAGGAAATCGACATGACAGAGTAGCATAGGTTTTTCTACCGACGTGAGTGGTGATACATTAGTTTAACCTAAAAATATACAAAGAGGAAAAAAATCTAGAAAAAAACCTGACAGTAATAAAATGCATAGTAGTGGACATGTTGTATACAATGTGAAGTAAAAGTCTGTACAACGCTCGCAAAAAATGAACAAAATAATCACCGAAATGCCTAATAGCATGTAAGGAAACTAAGGAAAGGTTGTACAGTTTAAGTAAGCATCTCTGTAAGAATTTACTTTGTACATAAATTTTACTTTTCATGATGCCAAGCAAGTGAAAGAATAAAAACGTCCGTAAAACCACCACATATTTTCTCTTCCTTCTTTACAATGCACATTTACGTATTTATGATAGTGATTATTGTTATTATGATGTTTAAGTATTAGTCATAGCTGGCATATATTTAGAAGTTTAAGTGCATTGTGTTCGAAACTTGGCTTGGCTCTGATAATGATAATTCCAATGTGTCCCCAATGCTTAATATTATTCCGTGGTCGCAAAACGTGAGAAAAAGCTGTAAAGTATATGAGCAGTCGACGACCATAAGTTGTTGTCAATAGTTCAGAATAACTCATTTAACACTTTTTACAGTTTTTGTTAAAAATGTTTTACCCTAAAATGTCCCCAAAACATCCAATACCCAGATTGACAAATGCATTAATGTAGTAGGTGCACAGTGAAATGTCGATACATTTTTCATTTGTTAATGAATCAAAGGCACCTTTCATAAAAAAGCTAGTGTGGAACCTGCCCCTATGAAAATGAACTGTTCTTTCTGTATACACCAGGCTACCTATTTAAACAAAAGTGTAATCACTCCTCATACCTGACTGCCGAAAATCCTTTTTTAAATCTTAATCCTCAAAATGTGTCCTTTAGAGGAAAACAATTTTTAAAGATTGACAGTTTTATGAACTGTATCTTGTGTGGTGTTCATAATGTGGTTTGTATGTATACGCATACACACCAAGCTCTTAGCCTACACCGCCAGACCCACTAGTTTATGATGGAATTGTTATCATTTGGCTAGTGTGAAACAGCGACAGGGTTTGTAGAGAAAGGTGCGAAGGTCGGGTGATGTAGAATGATTTTGCTTTCTGAGATAATAAATTGTAATAATAATTCTTTCAAAAAAGGCTGCTTATGGAATAATAAGTTACCGTCTTTGTTTGAATTTCATTTGTATTATGAAATTTTCACACGCAGTGCATATGACTCACTCTGATCATCCATATTTTCACTTTGTCCGATACATTAGATAGACACGTTCAATAGTACAAGTTGTGTCGAAATATTCACAGGTTTTTTGAAATTTTTGCTCAAAAGTGTCAACACATCAATGTTGCTGTCATTCTTAAATCACGTATGTATCTCACGTCCACCTCAATAACGAAATACTGCCATGAATATTGTAATTTTGTATGTCTTACCTTCGGCTTATAAGATTTTGATTTCAACACATTCATCACACACACGTAGATATACAATTTCTTTTGGATTTGCAGCTTCTTTAATGTTCCTCTTCCTTCTGTTGCAAGCAGCAGAGTTCCGGAAATTGTGTTTTATAGCTTAAGCTATAGTTTTTAAGGCACTTAATGTGTCCTGGTCCGTTTGCATCATCCCATCTTATCATCTTAAAAAGAATCTGGTTGATGGTTATGATGCAACTATATTTTATTCATTATCACCGCAGAATATGTACGTTCATCCATGGCTATGCATGTTTTACATTATTACATTCACTTTTTATTGATCCTCCTGATTACGGCGACATGCATGATGGAACATGAAATCTCTGCTCCAAATCATTATAACTAATCATCACGCAACATAGCGAAGAAAAAAAAGTATTGGAGGCAATGTAGCTTACCTACAGCGATTATGAAAATAAATATTTTCAGAGAACTTGCTTTTTACTTTTACTTTTAATTTCTGACATAAAATCCATCTCTAAACCCACTGTTACCATAAAAGAGATGATTTCATTGGTAAAGTATGGCAATAAAAATAGAAATACATATAGGTAGCTGGATGAATGATGACGTGTAGCATGTGCACTGTAGTTTTCTTCTTTCTTTCTCCTATTTGCTCAACAACGATAGTGGACAAAAAGTGTTATGAAATGTGCCGATATGGTGGTCATAGACATGAGCTGAATCCGGTGGTGCGGATAGTTGTTGATGAAAGAGATTGAATTCTACAGAATAAAATGTAAAGATTGCTTGCGTAATTTTAATGCGATTCATAAGAGAAGCAAAAGTATATTGTTCCATTTTAATGGTTTACTCTGTTATAAAAGATATTTACAGACTTTTGTGTCATGTGTAGCTAGTAAGTGGCAAGTGAGAAGATGTTTGAAAAATCATATTGCTCAACTTACTTCAGTCAAATCACTCGTATTTTCTAGTGCTGCTTGTAAAGAAGTTAAATGACACCAGCAGCAGTTTTTTTTCTGCAGATGTTTCGGTGTCAGAAATGGGCTGGACAATGGGATTTGTCTAGAAAGAAATAAGATGCGTAATAAAAGATATCATACGAGAGTGTTGTTTATGCTCTATAAAAAGAGGCTTTGGCAAACATTAGATGACCGGTGACCGAGGAGAGCGAGACATATTTTTGTTACGCTTTTATACATACTTACATTCATATAAGTGATAAGTGAACAGGCAAAGAATTTCAAGGTTTCTTTTATTGCTATTAAACAGTTAATGCATGTAACAAGAACAGAAAAAAAAGAAACTTTAGGAGATTTAACCGCACAAGAAAGAGTAAATGGAAAGTCGTAAAAATATGAGACATGGATCATGTATTGTGTGAACGCTATGAAATGACTGCTGCAGTCTTGGCATCTAAAGCACGTACACAGCAAGTTTGCATTATGAGCTATATTTATGATTAGTAAACTTTGTCCAAAAAACCCAGCAAGCTAACATGTAGCAAAGTGGCGGAGCTGCGCCACTGATAGCAAAAATAATCAACTGACTACTACCAATGATAACGAGAAGGGTGTAAACCCTGAGAAGCAACTACCGAAAGCGGGATTTCTTTTAAATTACGTAATTTTTATTTAAATTACGTAATTTTTATTTAAATTACCTAATTTTTATTTAAATTACGTAATTTTTATTTAAATTACCTAATTTTTATTTAAATTACCTATTTTTTATTTAAATTACGTAATTTTTATTTAAATTACATAATTTTTTATTTAAATTACGCAAGTTTCAGCTCGTTGGCACACTCTATATAAATTTGACCTTTGACACGGGCCAAACAATGTCAAGGGGTCACGCGACCGTGCTCATCGAATTCGATTCGAATGATATGTCACTTACCATATGTGACGTTTGAAAATTTCGAAATCGTAACGGTTTCTAACGGTAGCCGTTGGCCGTTATGGCTATAAAGCTTCTCCCATAAAGCGGTTGTGATGAGAAGCCGTTTGCCGAAAAAAGAAATGGAAAATTCCAAACCATATGAACAGGAGAGGATAAAGTGTAAAATCATTTGAAATCGCCGTAACCGTTAAACAGTAACCGTCAACGCCGAAATGACCTTAGATCTACGTGTTATGATTATAGACGATTCGAATGATATGTCACTTGCCATATGTTATCATTTTAAAAAATTGACCTCATAACGGTTTCTAACGGTTACCGTTGACCTACGTATTTCAAAATCGCGCTGGACCCTTCTCATGTGACCAGTTGCGGCAGAAGTGGAAAATTCCAAACCACTTAAGCAGGAGAGTGTAAATTATTTGAAATCGCTGTAACCGTTAAACCGTAACCGTCAACCCCGAAATGACCTCATAACTGTGTGTTATGGTCATAGACGAGTCGAATGATATGCCACATGCCGTATGTGACATTTGAAAATTTCGAAATCGTAACGGTTTCAAACGGTTGCCGTTGACCGTTATCGCTGTCACGCTTGTCACATAAAGCTCTTGTGAAAAGAAGTCATTTGTTGAAAACAGAAGTGGAAAATTCCAAGCCACTTAAGCAGGATAGCATGAAGTGTAAAATTATTTGAAATCGCTGTAACCGTTAAACAGTAACCGTCAACCCCGAAATGACCTCATATCTATGTGTTATGGTCATAGACGAGTCGAATGATATGCTACTTGCCATATGTTAGCCTTTAAAAAATTGACCTCGTAACGGTTTCTAACGGTTACAGTTGACCTACGTATTTCAAAATCACGCTGGACCCTTCTGAGGTGACCACCTATTGATTGCCGAAAACAGATTTCAAAAAAGTCAAACCGTTTTTGAGTTAGAGCGCGCACAGACAGACGGACAGACAGACAGACGGACGGACATCTCGATCTTATAAAGTGGCTCCGCCACTTAATAATAAGATATGAGTCATCATCGTTATCACTCAGAAAACCGACAAGTTTCCAACAATGAAACCCGTTCATACAAATTTTACTCTCAGGCAAAAAAATCTATTTACGAAATTAAGAAACGAAGTCACTCTTGGCTGCTTGTTTGTTGTGAACTTGATTTAAATACCTGAGCTGAGAGTTTACTTGTTGCTTTCCTTACACATCTGGCCTGTTCAAATATTCCAGGCTCAACTCCGTTTCACTGGGTACCTCTTTATTTTATTATTTTATCAGGTTGACCGGACAGCATCGGGGACTTGGTAGAAACAGTACCATGTAAAATACAGATAACGTTTAACAGTAGGATAAGGGTGTTATATGGACTATGGACATATTGGCTATTTTTGACGGAGCGGAGGTAACTATGAGTAAGCAAGTGATTTTTTTCTAAAACGATGCGAATGAAAGAAAAAGGAGCAAGTAACCCTTCAAAACGAAAAGGGACTACTGCTGCGGAGCGAAAAAAAATCAAAGAACTTGTGATGCGACGTGAATGAATAATTCATTGTTGTGAATGGGAAAAGACAGAGAGAACCCTTATATTCATCGACTTTCGGGTATGTTGCTGTCCTGCATGCAAAACAATCACGGGACAAGAAACTGTCCATACCATTATATGTAAGCCTTGTTTCTAAATGGGTAGCCAAAGAACTATCAGGTTACTACTCTTCCACCGGACAACAAGAACATGATCAAATCTTTTGATTGTGACCTTTTCAATTTTATCAATGGTGGCTGGTGACTTCATTCTTTTGCCCTCTTTTTTTAAAATCCAACCAACGAAAACTTTTTAAGTCAAGTTGGCCAACTTTGGGTTAGGAATGTGCAAACACATGCACACAAAGTGTCTACACATTGGAGTTCTTAATGTACATATTTACGTTCCTGTGTATTTCTTATACACCATATATGTATGTATGCATACATGTAATGTATATGAGGTCTCTTAATTGAAAATGGATATTTGGTCAAGCAAAGGACCACGATATCGGTTACACAGGAAAAATAAAAATGAAACCGGCTAATGTCCGTCATCTCTCACTTGTACAAAAAATCCCGATTATTGCACAACCAATACCTGTATGTATTTTATTTTCACACCATGCATAAGTGGCCAAGTTTACATTAACGGCTGCTATTATTACATTTTTCAAACTATACCTGTTACTTTCATGAATGGATAGACGGGTATACTATCATTGAAAAATTCCACGCTTTTACCCAAAAAAAAACATAAAAAGACATAAATTCATTCCAAGACCAACAATTGCTTTGTGAAAGAAAAAAACTTACATGTACATACAACTGTATGTACAGCCATTTATTGAAAAGTTAGAAAAAGTAGATTCTTTTGTCATAACTTCAAGAAGATAGATGCATAGTTGTAGCTTTTGTTGTTATTGCTGATCTTTTTCCTGTGATGCTGTTATTTTACATTGCTGTGATGGCTGTTGATATTTTTGGGACAAAAAAGATGAAAAAGTCACCTTATTTCTCCAGACCAGACTTTCTGGAATCGTACCACAAGTGTATATGCATATTAACAGAAAATGTATATTCTTATTTGGCACACCTGTAGTACAGTATAATCATTAGGGAGTACACATGCTGATGAAACATCAATGATGATGATTTGGATAAAGCACATTCCAACGCTGTTTCGTAGCCAAACCCACTAGACCAAACAAGAAAAAGCAAAAATGACAAAAGAAGTTTCTTTTGGCTTTGCTGTCAACAAAACACATTTATTTTTTTTTATTAAAGACGAAGTTCCGTCTCGCTTCATTGAAGACGCTAAAATAATTATTGTGATTGGACTCGAACAAAGCTAAATGTACATTACAGAAGCACAAACCATTACACTTTACATGTATGTACAGATGTATTTTACAGGTATTCATTCGACTTGCCTTTTTATTTTTTTGGGCAGCACGATTTTATATTAAAGAATGTCTGTGAACTGTCAGGCACAGTCGGTATAAGAGTAATTTTAGACACAAGCCAATGATGTAATTGAAGTAGGTGTATAGGTTATCGGAAGGGACACAACTACAACCTATAAGCATCAGTGTCAAAGGTAATTTTGGTCCACCTTCTCGTAATATTTTCTTAGCTTTTGTAAAGAATTTTTAGAGACATACCTAGGAACCTTCACTTGAATCTTTTTGCTGGATTGTTTAATGGAAAAGGTATGGAAATACATCGCAAGGGTACACAATATTATTCAATATCAATTTTTCATGGTTCATTCATAACTTCGAGTTTATTATTGGAATTGGAATTTATTGACAATTTTCCTTTTAATGACAGGTTTTAATGGTGTTCTCTTATCTTTCTCTGCCAGGTAGGCTATATGAGTATGAAAATCAAAGTTTGAAGGTAGGTCCAATCTATAAAAAAGATTGGCTACTTAAATACCTTCAACCTTAGTAGAAGTAGACGGTAACCGGTGCGGTGGCCGTGGTAAATTGCTTTGCCGGCCGTTTTAATTGGTTATTGGACCTCATTCAGGAAGTGCAAAAAAATCCATTAAGTAGACATATTATTCGAATTGTAGCTCATGTTTTTGCTTCGATTTATGTTGTTTATGTATGTACTACCATTGACCGTGTTACAAGCAAGGCTGCAGGGCCGGTCGGGACGGCCATTGAATGAAATCAAGCAAAAAATCTGAACATGATGTATGGAAAAATTGGTCCTATTTGTAATCTTGATAAAAGGTGCTTGAAGAAATAATGATTATTTTTCTGTTGCTGCTGATGATGGTTATTAAAGTAGTATATAGGATTGCTTCAATCACAAATAATGGATTCCTTTCATCATTAAGCTCAATATTTTATCAAAATGTCCGTTGTTGAATAATCAATCTATTGACAGGCGTAGAAAAAATGGGATTTACAACATTGCTAGTTGTGGTGAAGCGGAAAGTGAACGTGCAATAACGCGTTGATAGGCAATATTGCTTTACAGAAGCAAGGTTGGTACAAGCAGGACGAAGAATTGACAAAAAATTCAAGGCGAAAGTGTGATGGTTAATGACTAATAGATAGGCAATGATTTAAATAAAATGATCCAAGTATGAAGTACCCCGTTTTAAAAACGTATGGATGCAATTCCTATAACAAGTTGGGTTTTCTATCTACCAAACCATACCTTTTTATTTCCCCCGAACACTACTTGTTATTAATAATACTAATATGATAATCATTTTGGCATAAATTATATCAAGCAGAACTCAAATCAGTGTAGTTTATATGGATTCATTTCGCATGCACCAAAACTGAAGCAAAAAATGGTAGTGAGCGCGGACTGATAAATGATTGTGATGGATTTTCAACGGGTCTGCACAAAGAAATCTGTCGTTTACAGGTTGCCTTTCATTTGTGTACGTCTTTTACAATTGGTACGTGCGCTTACATCACTTGCGAACCTGGATAATTTTCTGCCAAGTAATACTGGAATAATAATGCTAATGCTATTGATGCTAAAGATGAGATCAAGCTGTATGTAAATACGTGTATCATATTCCATTTATGCTTACCGCCTTATCAAATTATTAGCTATTCTTGTTTCATTTCCATTTCATATCTATAAAATGCTAAGGAGCAATATATTTATTTCGAAGGATATCATGTAGGCATGCATTTCTACTTCTCGGTATACACGTGTGGTAAACGATTGTCTTGGTCCATACACAATTAATCCGTAAAAAACACCAGGTCAACTGCACTGGATATGTAAGCGCAGCTTGATTACAATGTGAGTAAACACAACACATGCTTTCAAAAATCAATATGATGAACACAATATTTACCCACGCGTAAGCGTGTCTCTTGCTCAATAATGACTGTGCTAACGTGCAGACATATTTGAAGTCACAAACGACAAAAACAATCACCATTGATTTCGCAATGAGTTCGTGTTAAACTATCGTTTTTATTTTTAAAAAATTAGTGCGCCTGTGCGTACTTCACCAAAATTATTTTCAAAGGAATGATTTAAAAAGATTTGATTATGTACAGATAACAATTACTAGATTATATGGGCTCATGATTTCACTGGAATCTTACTTGTTACGCACTGCAAGTGTTAAAGACACGTTTCGTCGAAGTGAGGAAATTATTGGCGCTGGAATCCCCAACACTGACTGTTGCACGTATCCTTAACATGAATGTTTCCTATCCAGACGTATTTCCACGTACTGGTACTACTGCGCAGATGAATACGAAATTATTTACCGATGTTATGTCGAATTGTTGTTCATTCCGATATAAAAAGGTGGTATATTTTTGCACACAAGGATTGTTTCCGCTTCTGGCCTGAGAAATACCTATTCATAACAATGCCTTTTGATTTAGTTGATAGCACAACTGACTTGTTTTCCAAGGACATTATTGTAATTGATTGATAACGTTTTGGATAACGTAATAAATAGTCTGACTCCAATAACTGGAAGAGAACTGTCATATTTTGATGCGCACATGCACATGTACACGTATTTCTTGGTTTTTGGTTTTGACGAGTGATATCTGGATTTTCAATGATGCAAGGATGTTTTCATTACATTTTTTTCCAAGAATCAGCATTGTCTAACGCACACTATTCTTGATGACGACGAGATTGCTTACCCACATGTTTTCTTGTCATCATTTTCTGTAACTTCACAAAAAGCTAACAATGCGAGAAATGACATCGTTTTTGAGGTACCGTGATATTTTACCTTGTTACTAATTCTCAGGTACGAGAACGCACTGAAAAAGAATTCGGCAGAATATGAAAATTATGCCCAATAAATACATTCACATTAAATATGTAGTAATAGATTAAGACGAAAACCAAAGTCATTTAAATTTACGATTATTTATGTAAGAGCATTTCTCAGAGATGCATTTCTTCATTTATGCAAGCCGCATTAAGTATTCTTGATTCTTGTGAAACGAAGAGGAGAATCCAACTTAATAAAATGACACTTCCTCAGCACAAGATACTCACTTTGATGGTAGTAGTAAATTTTTTTTATTTCTTCAGAAGAATTACCACTACAATCATTATCAGATCAGTTTTTTACATTATATTATAATAGATTTGCAGTAGTTTTTTATATTTAAGACGCATTGGAGCACAGCGTTAGAGTATGCAAGCACACATCAGCATCAATCACGTATGCACACTGAATTTTTACCTTGTCATTGTTGTTATCGCTGCCCACACATCTTTACACAACTTGTTCAGCATTTAACTGACATGTTTGGTGGCACAAAAGTGTACATTCTTTGAATAAATGGAACTAATTTTAATATTAATTCAATTTCACTCTCTGTATTTTTCGTGCTTCTCTTCACTATCAGCATCACATTGGTAATTCGGTTACGCATCCGTGTCCTCTTTGACTTCCATTATATTTATTATGGTAAAATAAACGACATATCGAAATGAGTACTGCGATGAAGCTTTATTTACCGCGGCCAATGAATGTATCAGTGTTCTTTTTATGCTAGATATATTAGAAAGTACTGATTTCAGTTAGATTTAATTATTTCCTCACTTCCTATGACTTGTTTTGTTGTTTGTATTTAATTTGAATGACAGTGGATTTTCTGATCACATTTCTTTGAAATCACAATTATTACACATTCAGGGTATTATAATAAAAATCCATAATAAAGGATCCGCTTATGACACTTGGAATGTGCTTGACTAACTTGACGTACTAAATACATAATGTTTCGCATTAATTGATATGAGTGCATTAAACTGTAGAAAATAAAGTGTTTCACAACGAAAAAATCCATGCGTTTTCATGATCATAAATGTTTTAAAGTTTGAAACATGCTTGTTCCAAAATGCAGGTACTTGATTATGCAGTGAATTTTTGTTCACGGAACTGCTTAACCTTTCCAAAGGAGATGTAAGCAGGTACCAATCATGTGATTTTCTGGAATCGAACACGATGAGACTTTCTTTCGCACGCTTTTGCTAAGCTAAACGGTTATCAAAGTTAGCTGCTAAGAAATGCATAATGAAGGTTTTCAAAATTATTCCTGTTCTTTATTTTCCAGCCACGTGGAATTTTAAAAAGGGACAATTCCTTGCTAACGTAATCTCGATTTGCCTAATACTGCATTGTGAAAATATAACATATTTTATAATCGCTGTTGAGAAACGTTGCATTTCAAAATTTAAACACTACATCATAATGGCCTTGATATGATTTATTAAGTGGCGGAGCCACTTTATAAGATCGAGATGTCCGTCCGTCCGTCTGTCCGTCTGTCCGTCTGTCCGTCTGTGCGCGCTCTAACTCAAAAACGGTTTGATTTTTTTGAAATCTGTTTTCGGCAATGGATAACTGGTCACCTGAGAAGGGTCCAGCGTGATTTTGAAATACGTAGGTCAACTGTAACCGTTAGAAACCGTTACGAGGTCAATTTTTTAAAGGCTAACATATGGCAAGTAGCATATCATTCGACTCGTCTATGACCATAACACATAGATATGAGGTCATTTCGGGGTTGACGGTTACTGTTTAACGGTTACAGCGATTTCAAATAATTTTACACTTCATGCTATCCTGCTTAAGTGGCTTGGAATTTTCCACTTCTGTTTTCAAAAAATGACTTCTTTTCACAAGAGCTTTATGTGACAAGCGTGACAGCGATAACGGTCAACGGCAACGGTTTGAAACCGTTACGATTTCGAAATTTTCAAATGTCACATACGGCATGTGGCATATCATTCGACTCGTCTATGACCATAACACACAGTTATGAGGTCATTTCGGGGTTGACGGTTACGGTTTAACGGTTACAGCGATTTCAAATAATTTACACTCTCCTGCTTAAGTGGTTTGGAATTTTCCACTTCTGCCGCAATGGATAACTGGTCACATGAGAAGGGTCCAGCGCGATTTTGAAATACGTAGGTCAACGGTAACCGTTAGAAACCGTTATGAGGTCAATTTTTTAAAATGATAACATATGGCAAGTGACATATCATTCGAATCGTCTATGAACATAACACGTAGATCTAAGGTCATTTTGAAGCTGACGGTTATGGTTTAACGGTTACGGCGATTTCAAATGATTAAACAATTTATGCTCTCCTTTCGATGATGGGGAATTCGATGAGCACGGTCGCGTGACCCCTTGACATTGTTTGGCCCGTGTCAAAGGTCAAATTTATATAGAGTGTGCCAACGAGCTGAAACTTGCGTAATTTAAATAAAAAATTATGTAATTTAAATAAAAATTACGTAATTTAAATAAAAATTACGTAATTTAAATAAAAATTACGTAATTTAAATAAAAATTACGTAATTTAAATAAAAATTACGTAATTTAAATAAAAATTACGTAATTTAAATAAAAATTACGTAATTTAAATAAAAATTACGTAATTTAAATAAAAATTACGTAATTTAAAAGAAATCCCGCTTTCGGTAGTTGCTTCTCAGGGTTTACACCCTTCTCGTTATCATTGGTAGTAGTCAGTTGATTATTTTTGCTATCAGTGGCGCAGCTCCGCCACTTTGCTACATGTTAGCTTGCTGGGTTTATTTATATATTAATATTTATTCGTTAATGCGACTTTGTTTGACACTTTTCGTGTGAAAAATTGTGATAGGTTTGCCAATCGTTTATTTCGTAGTTAAAAATAACATTACCTATATGTATCGTATGATTTCCTCTGCTGCCTTTTGTACCTGACTTTCCAGGTGTGTAATATAATATCATATTATTATTGACTTTCTCATGTTCCGAATCATTAATCCTGCAAGGATTTCCATTTCACTTTCTGACGGCAAGGTTTCATCCTACTTTATTTGGATCTCAGTTCGAGACGGTAAGCTGCAGTGATAAATTTTAAAATAAAACTCTTCGATTCCACTTGGGACACAAATTACTGAGCCTGGAGAGCAAGAACAAAGACCTGTGATGCAAGCAATGAGGTGGATTTTTCACTGACTTTTGCACAGGTCGCGTTTCCATTTTCTACTTTACCGTTGTTTTGAACCGTTCGAACAAAAAGTCGTCGAATAAATATAATAAGCCGCTATGCAATCATAATGGGCAATAATAATCATAATTCTTCCTTGACTTTTCTATGTATAAGGTAGCTGGAAGAATTCGCATCCTAACTGACTTTTAAGAATTATTAATGCCTAGTCGGTTTACCTCCTGCTTGGTTTAACTACTTAAGTCTACCTTTCTCTCTCTTTCTCTCCAGTCATATCAAATAAGCATGTAAATCTACAGTACGCTACAATGCAACTACTTAATATGGAAGTAAAGTGGGCATTAAAGCATGCAATATTCTTATTATTATGCATCACAGATCACTTTCCGTTTCGTGCCAGCGAGACATGGGAAGAAGTCGAGATTCGAACACAAACAGGAGTCCCTTTAAACTTGAGAGATCCAGTTCATGAGACTTGCAGAGTTGTGATGGCATTGTCGTCATCATTATCAAAAGAAGAAGGGGTCTTCTTCACTTTTTATGATAAAATATATTATTTATTTGTCTTGTGTGTTGTGATCCTCACTTTTACCTACCTACCTACTTGCTTACAAATGAATCACACAGGTTTTCCCATGACATTTAGGCATCATATGCATCGGTGCACCTTTTACGTTACGTGCGTGCCCTCTCCTATTCCCGCTTGCCGTGATACGAGTTGCGCATACTCAAATAGCTCAGATATGTATTTCTCCTCTCTCCTGTGATCTTTCCACATCTTTCATTCAATTCAAATATATGATTTCTCCACATGCTCCTTTGTTCCACTTCCTTCGTGTGTGTAGTAATCTCTTTCCTTTAAAGCATTGTGGTGAGTGAGCGAAGACAAAAAATGGGATACCAAGTTCCCCCATGAACATCGTCAAGTGAAATGAATGAATTGCGATAAACCCTGTGAATACGATGTGGCGTTTTATGGTGTTTGCACTGCATACAAAAACTGATCACGATTATCCCGATGTTGGTGATAACGAAGATCGCATACCGAAATGAAGTAAAAGTAAATTATTGCATTTTTTCTATGTATTTACCTGAGCTGTGTATGCATAACATTATTATAGTAAATCTAATACTTTATTTTTATTACTGTGATACCATCCTTTCTTTTATTTTTATTCTGTGTCCTTTTGTTCGTCTTGATGTAGCGTGAAATACGTGCTTTACCTTTTTCAAAGGGATCTCCAATTTCAATTTGAATCATCAGCATCCAAGTTCAAGTTTGTTTACCGTATTTTTTTGTTTATATGAAATGAGGAGAGCCTTCCCATTCAAACGGTAAACGAATCCTTTCCCTTTCAGTTTCTTGAAGAAAATAATTTATGCTCAGGGATTATTTTAATTTTCATGTATCACCGGGGAATAAAATGAACTACTATAAAGACAGAATTACAACGTATTTTTGGAGGGGATCTAAGCATGCACAGTTCTTCAAACGGTTTTTGTAAGTAGCTCACTTGGCTCATATTGAATTGTAAAAGAGGGAAATGTGAATATTTACATATATTCATAGTATAATTATCTATGTATTTCATAAGTTCGTAACACAGTTAAAAAAGCGCAGATGATGTTAAAACAGACGATGAGATGAGAATGTTTTGCCTATGTTTATTCATGAATTACCGGACAAAAAGTGATAACGGTACAAGGGTGAAGGGAAGCAGCTTATTCGGTATCAAGGATGTTAATTTTAAATTCAAAATAAATATAAAATAGCCTTTTTGCTCTTCCACTGATTTGTTATTTGGCAAACATAAGCTGTATGACACAGCATACTACTCCATGTTAAAATTTTGATTATGCTACGTAATATGTAGTTAACTGTTTTATATGTGACCCTTTCACTTCATTCAAGAACCTTATGCACATCCAAAAAATTTGTCTGCGCTGAGAGCTAGTGTGTTTCAGGTAAGCTAGCTTGCGATTATGGCTTAAAACTGCTGATTTGCCAGGAAAACGTTCACATAAAATTCATTGAAGTATGTATACAAAACTTGAAATGATTGTGACTTCACATAATTTCGCAACAGTCTTCCTGTTTTCCTAAAGGTTCCAAGGCATTTTTCGGCTTGAACTCTGTTTAAACCCAAATGAATTTCTGTTCATTGAGTTCTCTATCTGTTCATACGAATTTTGTAAGTTAATTTCCCTCAATGAATGAAATTGAACATCATCATCGTGCACCGTACATCTAATTAGTATGCGCGACCATGTTGAAAAATGACACGGAAAGAGCGAAAGATACTGCACCACCTCGTAACGCACGTACTGGCAATAACATTTTACACCAACTTGCTCGGCTTCATTGTGCATCGTGTAGATAAAAGGGAGCATTTGACATCTTGGGAAAAAATAGACAAAGATGAATCCATAACACACATTTTGTATTTTTACTCGCGGTGCCCACCAACACAAAACATGTAAATTTTATTTTCTCACACTTACATATTTTTTAAACCTTAATAAATGAAATGAAGGAAACATGATCAGCATAATGTGTGTAACGCACAACGCATTCATTACATGCAAGTTTATGCATGAATTTAGTAGCAACTAATCTATTAATTATGATGCCATGCTCGCCTTCCCAGTATTTCATCATAAAGGATTCCCTTTTTATGTCTGATTTAATCTGTCATCATAACACAGTCATCAAAGTCACCCTGCACCGCCTCTCATTTACGTGACAAGAAAAAAAAGTGTAAAACCGACTGCTTCTGTGTGTTGTCTACGATGATGTCGAAGGGGTTATCATAAATAGGAACAGGTTTGACAATCTCCATGAACGTGAGGAACATGCAGTTCAAGGTATAACGTTTGACTAACTTTTTTTATTGTTTCATGTTGCCCTTGCTCATCTATTCAAGTATTCATTCATTTTTTTTCTCTGACACACAAAGTTGCTGGTAGTACACATTTTTACACTTCAATGCCACAGAGTTGACTGGTGTAATGTAGATCCCGCGATACCGGTGTAACACTGGTTTTTGGATGATGATGATGGGGGCATGTCACTTTACTTTGAACAAAAATGTGCAAGTGATCCACCCCCTTTTTCTTTCATTCTAGTTTTAAAGCTTATAGTAATAATCTACAGCTATTTAGACTTCTTGGTTTGCTTGCATATGTTAATTTGATTTCCTTGATCATAATAAATGAGATGTTGTTTGTAGAGACGCTATTCACAAATGTCAAACTATTCTTATGATAGTAAATTCTTAGGAAAACTGCGTATTTGAGATGCGATAAATCAAAAGTAACAGCCGTATCTGGGTGCTTACATAAGTATGAATGCAAGTGAGATTGCACTCACCCCTTCAATCAGGCGCTTCAGCAGAGTAGAAGGTAGAATCTCATTTTCAAGTGAACAATATCGATTTCCTCTTCTCTTGGTTTTCATTTCATCATAAAATGATTGACGTATGTATAAATGCCTAGATAATAAATAACAATAAAAAAGCAGGGAGGAATATAGGTATTATATATAGAAGATAGAGTGAGAGAAAGAAAAAAGAGCTTTCGAACGACGAGTTAAGAAGCACTGCCACAACTTACAGCCTAACAACAACAGAGCTAAACATCATCTTTTTATATGGTTTAATGTAATCTTTATCAAACAAGAATGAACTCATTGTGGACAGTCATTATTCTACTGAACCATAAAATTACCATCATCGAGTAATCAGTCAATCATCTATCTGTGCTCTATTCTTTTGCCAGGACAGTCAATCAAAATCAGACAGAGGAAGGTAAGGTGATTTTTTGGATTCTTTTGGCTGCGTTGCTGTTGCGCTTGTGGCTTTTGCTTTGTTGCACGATGTAGATGAGTGGGCTGAAAAGCTAGAGAAGGAACATGTGTATCTTCATATCACCATTATTATCTTCATTTCAAGTTATTTAAGACTCTCACTTGTTTGTTGATTGTACTAATAATGAGGACGAAAGGAATGTGTGTGTAGTAATAGTACATATGATGCAGGTTGGAAAAGGAGACTGGGATGTGACGTGAGTAATGAAGATAAATATGTCCAAATGTTTAAGACGCTGCATGAATGATTTAATAGTATGTACCTGTTGATGTGCTCTTGTTACTGTAACGCATGTAATAATATCACATTGCAGTGATTGACACATAATACAGAGTAAGTGAGCAGCAGGTTGTGAAAGTATCTTTGTAATACTCGTGCATCATCCAAATGCGAAAAAGTACATTTTCGCAATGTAATTGTACTACTTACGCTTAATTAAGGAGTGTCACAATAAGAAGCTTACAGAGAATAAAAAATGATGCGGTTTTCGATGCTTGAAACTACTGGTTTGCCAGATGACAGAGTAACTTGCACAATATTGAAATGACTGGGGAGTTCAATATACGGAACTGTTTTCTTTTCTGGATATTTTCACAAGTTAAATTAAATAGCTACTAGACAAATAATGGCAGATATACTTCTTCTTTTTTCTGTTACAGTTGAGTTAGAAATGTTAGAAATATATAAAAGAATGTCTCAAATATTCTGTAATACAATCATGCTTATTGGTGGGTGTATGTACCAATATTTAGGTTGTATTTAGGTAAGTATGCGGCTGCAATAATAGTATGTGTGTAAACTAAAATGTTTATACAATATACCCATAATGTACCTAGTTTCTTCGAAGAGATCAAATTATATTCATAATTCTCAGCGGAGGTCCATGTATTTTGGAAACGGCTCATTTGTATCGGCATTTTCCCATTCGATTCGCTTTTTGGGTGGTGGTGGGTGATCTCTGATCCTTGAAAAGTTGGAAGTATTTTGCTTCTGTCTGACGTATAGTTTACTGGTCTGCTTTTGCATTAGTAGTATGTATGAATACAATATTATGAACTTGGATACTGTCTCTGTCGTCACAAAGTTGAAGTCAACGGCTGTGGACTTAATGGTTTTTATTTAAATTATTTGTCAACGTGAATGTAGTGACGAACGTGTCATACTAAACCACATTTATCTACTACAGTATACACATTATATGTCATATGCACTCAACAAACTCGCCGCAAAATATCAATCATATGCACGATTATAAATTCATTAATCAGGTTACTAATGCATTGAGTACGGTATGTGATTAGGTTTATGTATTTTGCTTATATAACTTACATATAAACATCCCAAAATAGGATCTGGCATATCGTGTCAATAATTAGTATAGCATAAAAAATTACCACAACAGTAAGCTGTTGGTTTGCCAAAACAATGCTTAGTAATAAGCGATATGTTATAATTAGTCTGCAAGCCAGCTTCCAGCACACGTGTTTCATCATATTCATCGTACTTGCAATTGCTCTCAAATTTCATCTTTCATTTTTCATCCTGTCAATGTCATTGCTAATTAGCAAAACGCATGGTTTGCAGGGTTTGTTGGGGGACAGATATCGAGGGAAATTATTAAATAATCTTTCATCAAACATCCTAATATCAGACATCAGTCACACAAAAAGGAACAGGTCATGAGCCGGGAAAGTCAGCCCAAACACATTACGGGATCAACGCACGTACCATAGACGACATCGACAAATGACTTTGGCTTGTAAAACTAAAGCATACAATTTTCCGAAAAAGATTGTATAAGTTGGGTAAAAGCTGTTATAATAGTAGGTACATATCATTGCAAATGTAATTATAAATTCATCGAAAGTTTGCTAACCAGGAATGACAGACAAATTTGTAATGCAAGTTGCAGGCAGTAAATGTGCTTGTAATGACAATTTCAATTCAACCCTTCCAAAATAAAATCATTAAACCAATGACAAATTGACGACAGTTCTCGGTTTGTCTACTTGTACACGAAACCATACGAAAGGGAAAACTTTCTACAATCGAAAAATGCAGTGTGTATTTTCAGTTTGTCGTAGTAAACCTTGTTAACTTTGTTAATACATTTCCAATGATTATCAGGCTTGCTCGATTTCAATGAATTGGTAATGAGTTTTTGAAATTGACGAATTCTTACTTGATAATTGTGGAACGGAGATAGTTTAAGTGAACAGGCAGCTGCTATCATTAGCATTGAATAAACCCTGTATGATATTAATGCACCTGCTTCACATTTGAATATTTCACATTTAATTGCAAAAACAAATTAGTAGTTGCAAAACTGTCTAGGTGTCCATATTTCTTCAAACACATATCAGTGTTGATTAGTTTTCCTTTTTCAAATTAGGTAGTATAAAGATAATCTTGCCGAAACAAGTCAATTTTTCTAGAAAGAAAAAATATTTGCTTGATATTCGAAATTTCATTTTATTTTGCATTAATATCAAGGACAAAGGAAGGAGATATTTTTGGATTACAGTGCATTGATCGAGTGATGTTAACACTTGTTGAAATGAACAATTATTTTTGAAACTAAATGCATTTTATACCTCATCCCAGACGCTAATTATGTAGATGTGTGGATTTCTATGATAAGCGCATTTCTTTGCTATTCCTTGAAAGTACGATAAAGCTTAAAATTTAAAATCCTAGTTTTCATTATTTCACTAAATATTTATGAAGGAAATACAGTTAATGGGTTTAAATCAATTTGAGAAAGGCTAAGAACTAGATCCAATCATCCGTTTTCGGAAAACGGCTTGCTCTCTTTGGTTGGCATTCTCTTTAAAATCCAGTTCGTAAATCCTTTTATTTTGATGCATTAGTGTAATGCTCATGTAAGTACACCAGATCCAATTTACTCAATTTTTCTTCGCATGTAAATAAAGCTGTACTACGGACACATTTTTCTAACCCATTCTTGAGGAGATTCAATGCTCAATACTATTACGTCCATCGGCGACGGGCGACTCATTCCCCTTACGTACCATTGGATTCGCCTGATTGAGTTTCTTAAACATGCGTTTTGCCAAGAAAATGAAGCCGTCTTTTACTCCCGCACTGTGTGAGGGAGGATAATAATATTGTTCAACATTAAACCCATAAACCAGCATGGCCAAAACGTAATAAGCAAATCCATTGAACACAGACTTCACTATTGATAAACCAACAAGACAACCATATCGGAAGGGGTTATGTAATAATAAAAGACGGCACAAGAAAATGTCCTTTTAAAAAGTGGTTTATCTCTTAACCTATTCTGGAGCACTTTATATTTTCTATTATTAAACCGCGGCTATTTTTTGTCGGCAACTTAAGGGAGAAGATAAAAAATGCGCACCATCCAAACTTTGGAATAGTTTTTTCTTTGCATTTACTCTTTTCTCCTATTTTTTGAAAAAAAGGGGTTCGGCATGGTTGATCTTGTCTTTTCCGGGTGACTTGAAAAATCACAGAAAGGATTGAAGACCACAATAAAATTGGACAAAGAATATGAAAAGTAAAAAAAGATGACGTTTAATGGTTTTGTTATGTATTTGATCATACAAGGCCTTTAAAAAGCAGAAAGCGGCGGATATTCACATATTATCTATTCACCAGACCAGAAAAACCAGGTATCCATTACATAAAAATCAAATACACATTCAAGAAAACTTGGACAAGATAATAATGTTTGCCTTAGAGAAACCGAGATTAGCCGTCACCAGCCAGCGGCTATATCATTATCAGCAGTCAGCACCCATTAACCTTGTAAATATGTGTATATTTTATTTAGGTATGTACATCAATTTTTAAAAAAAGATGTGTTGATTTGAACTAGTAAAATATATGGTGCATTCCATATCATCTGTGAGATAATGCGCATAAATAGGTAGGGAACATGTACTTTTTATCTTGTCATGGTTGACCTAAACACCACAAAGGAAGGGAAAAAGGTAACAAGGTTGTCCATCATCAATATTCGATTCATATTTTTTTAAAGGAAAACGAAAACGAACTAATAACGTTGCGTCACATAAATAATCTTGAATAAAAAACTCTCTCAAGCGGACTAAAACATACATATTTGCACCTGAGAAAGTGCCTTTGAGGAGTTCAACAAGTAAACATACCGGTACCGTTACGCACACACATGTGAACTTACCAAACTTGGAATGGAGGTAATATATTGTATTTGTATGAACCAGTTTTTATTTACAGAACCTTGAAATCTTCGTTTAAACATTGGCTAAGGCAAAGGTGTGATTTCCTTGTTTGCTTGCGTATGATTCTGGAGCGAATGTATTTCTGTCTTCACTTTTTACCGAGTTCACAAAAAATATATTTCATTTCGTCCGATCTGGTTCATATTCACAATTCCCATCAAACGTAAGGAAAGAGTGGAAAGGAAAACACGTTTTCAAAGCTTTCCCTTTCCTTCTCTTTTCATGGAAGAGGACCTTGTTTGTTTGTAGTGTCAAACCACAAACTAACAAAAAATACATTTACCGTTCTTTCTTACATCAGCCGCTAAAAGAGGAGAGAGAGAGAGAGAGTAAAAATGGGCATAAAAAGCCGCTCCAGGAAATGTGCTTCTTGATATAATGGGACATTTAAAATGAGACCAGCTACTACCTACCTGGTTTGCTTAAGTACCTCTGGGTGATTTACAGTTATTTCTCCGGTCTCGTGTGATCTATCATTATTACGGTATTTTTAAACAAACGAGCTCAATAAAAAATAACGAATGTATGAAAGTGTACGGGAGATAAAATATTAAGTAGCAGTGAGCAGACGCCTTGATCATAAATCCAGTTATCTGAGTTTTCTAAATGAAACATACTCATACATACGCTCTCCTATCGTCTTCCCAGAACAGGTTTACTTTCAGTCTATTAAGCGTCTGTCTATATCATCAGTCGGTGTAATTGATTCTTTTAATGTACCCCGCATGTGTGTATGTACATCTGTTAGACCTGTGAACAATTTCATGTCGTTATCATCACAAATATTATGCTTTGGTGCCATAAAGATTACTTACCTATCATTACCTCCTCAATTATTGTCACTTATACTATATTTTTCACTTAACACATTGGATTACTGTACTTGTATTGTGCTCTTCATGTCGTACTGGACATATCATTCTTATCATCACCTAACCTCTCCTTAAGATTCGGTGATACGCTGCATTTTATCTTAATTCGGACAGTTTACGAAATTTGTTATATTAATTTTTCAGGAATTATACGCATATTCATTCCAGGTGTTTGTTTTCATGTCGTCTTACGTCAGCTTTTAACGCGGAGGCGAGAAGAAAAGTACATTATTGTGTTCGATGGTGAATAGTAATAATAACGCAGATCCATATTACGTAATAAGTCATATCAGTTATCACAATCATCACATTGTCGATAAAATATTTTATATGAAATAATTATTTTTAAAGCGTCCGATTAAATTGCGATGCTAAAATCGATGCTTTCAACATATTGCAAACAAAAGACACTAACACTATCAATCTTACACATATTTCTCATATTAAAATGTTCATATACGAGACATATGTATTCCGAGTTAATATAACCTAGAATTACGCTGTTTCAGAAAAGTTCTACAGGTGGTCTTTACGAAAATGTTTTCATAGAGCGACTTCATATTTGATTCATATAATTTAAAAACTAAATTTGACATCAATACAGCAATTTTGCAACTCTGATAATTTTGGTTCAGTAAGATACAAATCCGTGTTGTATGTGTACAGCATCGTACTTCTGCATATTATTACCTACCCAAACATCCGACAAGTCGCCCACATCTACGCAGTCTCATCTACATAGGTACATAATTTAGTTAGCTGACATTCCATTCCCTTTGCCAGGACGGAATATTTAACTAAATACATTCATAGATAAATATATTCATCACAAATATATCATCATGGTTGAGTTGATTTTAAAAAATTCGTATAGTTGAATAATAGCATTTCGAATTATTTCAGTACCTTGATAATCTCCATTTTTTAATATGTATTTTCACACAGCAGTTATTCTACGTAGTTAAAAAACCTTGCCCGCTATCTCAATATACGCGATTTACCTACTTCCAGGATCTGTTGAGGTGCAGTGAGATAAAGTTATGAGACAATTTGGAAATGATATACATCAATAGGTAATGCTCAACCTGTTCTTAAATGCATCAATTCTATGTGCCAAAAATGAAAAGAAAGGCTTACAGGCAATAAGCGAGTGAAAAAATTAATCAATGAGCTTCCTGTTTTGTATTCATTCCTCTCTTTGTTTCTTTTTTCTCATTTAGGAACGGAACTGAGCTTGTTGATGTGATGACAGGATAGGTGATTGGATAGGATTGAAAAGTTGTTCCGGAAACTTGATTTCATGCTTGCAAATTGTTTACATTATTTGAACAGACAGAATATATTATAACACATATAACTACTTGATATTTTACTAGACATTATTTACATATTATAATATTTTCAGGAATTTCACCTAATCGCATTTCGCCCCAGAACCCCTTTGAACTTAATTAACAACGTGCATGGGAAGGTGCTTTTTATAACTCGTTAGCTCCATTTATGTACGCTTGATGAAGAAACTCATTTTTACAAGCAAGGAGATGCTGATATCGAATACCTATTGCTTGCTAAACAAGTTTGTGCTTGCCGTTTTAGCCATAATGTACATGCAACGATCACGACGCGGTATTTTGAACAATTGAATGGACCCATTAACCGTTACCCATTATTCTCCATTTATCTTATTGTGTTACAATGACGGCATGCTTGCATCCGCCTGCAATTCAATGCACGGTGCATCACTTTCATCAGATCAGGAGAAGAATGATGATGATGCGCTCATGCAATAGGTACACAAAGTAAGTAACAGGAGCAGCAGTTAAAAGACTTGCAACGTAATCGCTATGATTGATAGGAAATGGGGAGGCTTGAGCCCATGGCTAATTTGACTGACCAGGTGAAACCACTGATGATCACTGATAAACTACAATAATTGCATCTATATGAAGGCAATATACGCACTAAAAGTGTATAATCATCCCTGTACCGACTGCATTTAGTTGAGGAGTACTACTAATACACAGCAAATAGCAAGTAATTCACCCTGTATTCTCCATTGTCCATATATATTACACACAATTTTTACGTAATAGGCTTATGAAACGTTGCTCCCTTTTCCTGATCACCTTGTATCTCTCATTGCTGCTATTTTTATTAACCTGTAAAACTGCACGTAAAAGTGCATCAGGCAACAACCGTTTAAAGAGCGTGGCAGGCATGGTGAATGGCCAGCAAATGAAATCAACGTAAACAAAAGGATCAAGTTTTATGGATTGGATGGTGGGTGAGTGTGTGGACTGCGTGGATGTGTTTTGTATCGCACTTGGCATTGCACAGAGATAAAATAAATGGGATTCGAAAATGAGTTTCATGTAATCTTTCTACATACGATAAAAATATAAGTAATAAGAACATTATCCTTCTCAAAGTAGTTTTGGCTGGTCCGGCATGTTTTTAACAAGTTTCTGGAGCACGCATCTATAAAAACAAACGATAAGCTGTGTTGTAAGCCAGTTATAAGTTTGGAGTAAAATAATCGGATATCTTTGTTTTCATTTGTTGATGCATTTGAAATATTTTATATATAATTTTCACAAAGATTAATATAGAAAGACTTAATAGCACTTAGCAGCTGCCTCGGATCTGTACAAAACATTTAGCATCAAGGTATACGTTACGTGATGCAACGACACGTTCGACGTTCGATCAACCTGCCTGGCACCAGATCAGGAACAATATTGTCTACCAGAGAGAGTGATTTGTAAAAGGTACCTTCTTCCAAAATAAGTGCACCAGGTATTTACTATACACTATAACAATAGCATATTCCAATGCAATGTGCTGTAATTATTCACGTGAAAAGAAAAAAAATATTGCATCACAAAAATAATATTGTATAACAATGCAAGCATCATCAAAACGAATTTGTAGTAATGTTTATTTGGTCACTCTTTTTTCGTAACAAAACTTCTATTCATTCACAAGAAAGAGCGAAAGTGCACGCACACTTTTCATTCTCATTCCGGTACCTTCTCTGCTTGTTTTTTATCCCTCACTCCATTTATGCAACTTTTCAATTGCTCTTCTGCCAAACTCAATTCTACAAACTCATCTTGGCACAATAAATTAAACTAGTAAGTATATATTTGTATGTTTTTATCTATCCATCCCTCTTGTCGTTCTGGCAGACTGAAGCTGACACATAATCATTCGATAATATCGTCTTCGTCATCGTGGGTGCGTGCGTGCTTTGTAGGCTGTTGTTGAGGACAGGTGATGGTAATCCCAAGAGAGCGATCTGCTGCTGCTGGTGGTTGTAACGATGATGATGGTGATGATTATGAGTAGAGTAGTAGCAAAAGTTGTTTTTTGTTCTCATTCTACCGTCGTAAGTACTTTGTACTTGTTGGAATTGGAATACCTAGTTTTATTTAAGTCACCAGAATCATCAGCAGAACAACAATTGATCAGGAGGACCATGGCCCACCTTTTTCATTTTAATTACGATGCGATAAGAAGATCACGACTGTTTCCTATTTTGAACGACATATTGTGTGCATATGTATATTTTCTGTGCTTTCAAATAGGCATATAATATGGCGCACATGTGACAACCGCCACGATAATACGTTTTAGTTATCTCAGCTCAGGTTTTATTGAAAGGGAATGTTTCATATTTGTGTAAGTAATGCACAAGAAAATGCATAAATCATACACAGTACACACGTAGGTACCGTATTTGTATTAAGGTGAAAAAATGAATGTAATCTTACTTTTAAACGCTGCGTTATCCTTAGCCCACTCTGGCAAATACTCATTTTATTTGAGGATCCATAATGTAAAAAAAATATGCTTTTACTCTGTGTATGTGATAAAGGAACTGACAAATGGAATATATTTCGATACCGGCAAAAGCGAAGCCGGGAATAAAAATGAATTGCTAGTTAGGCGTCAATAAAACATAGATTAAAGTGTGCATATAGTGTTCAGAGAAGTGTGGGGTCACTTCACACTTGTTCGTATTTATGCTCGGAATACACGATATCTCGTGAAATGATAACGATGATGGCTGCATGGGTTTTAAAACGACAGGCGGAACGAACTAAGTTCACGGAATCATGTTTTGTAGTTGTGTGGATCATATCGTACAGGCAGATGGACCATGAACTTTAGAGTATCATCGAAACAGTGCCTTTTTACAAGAGAGGAGATATCGGTCCTAGAGAATCTACATAGAATTTATTATTATTATGCAAGTAAACAAGTTACAATTTATAATCACAGAACACGACAGGACAACAAGAGAAAAATACACAGACGGACAGAAAAATGATGCATGCATATTTTCCAGCCTTTTGAGTAGATTTTAAATGAATTCAGAATTAGAAATGGACGACAGGTCATGACAAATCTTTGGGAACTGAAAAATGATTCATGGAAGGAAGACGTTCAATTGTACACCTTGGTCAGTGCTCCATTCCCAGAGGAATACAGCAGCAGAATTTCTTTAGAATATAACCCTTTATTATATTTTGCGTCCACTTCGCTTCTTTTATTCTGTGAATAGACATGCACTTTTCGACAACAAATATTACACCTCAGAGGGCAATATGCGATATGTAATCACTTAAGCTCAATTTCACATAAATTCACTTTTACAGACAAGGAAAGGGGTAAAAACTATTTAGATAAAAGTGCGTAATACCTATCTTCTGTATGCATTTAAGAAGTTGATGATGGACCCATACAGGTATAATTGGATGAATACAAAAGAAACGATGAGGAGGCGGTCGCGAGCTCCATAAGAGCACACAAGCATAAAAAGGTGAGAAAGCATATGTTACCGTTCTCATAAAATCCATTTATAACGCCTTTTCCTTCACCAGTTAATAATATATATTTACAGCAATAATGCTTCAGAGGACCTTTCCGCTATGAGGCTTTCTCTGTGAGAGAAGAACGAGCCGACGACGATGACGGCCAAAAGCTGGAAAACAATATGAGTTTTCTCTCTTGTGTCTTTAAATTTGAGTTATGAAATTGAAGGTGTCGGTTTGTAATTTAGCTGTAATGATGCATGTTCATCGAATACTTTGTAATAATAAGGAGCGAAAGGGTGAAGAGAGAACGAGCCAAAGCTCAGCATGTACCATACTTGATGATGATGCATACCTGCTTCCACGCCTTACGGTCTGCCTTTGCCCAAGGGCTCTTCCTACTACCACTACCTTGCCTCTGCTTTTCCTTCCTGCTTGTTGTTTTTGCGGAGGATGAACATAAAATACACACACTACACAACAGCAGCAGCGTTGTTTCTCAACTAGACAAAACAAGAAGGCTGGATCCTCATAATTTACTCTTGCTTATATTTCCCTTTCTGTTTAATTTTAAGGGAAAATGCACACATGGGAGCTGAAATAATTTGGTTGTTAAAGATTCGGTCCGGTAAGGTACCAAATTGCGTGGTGCCTGGCATGATGATGACGATAATATGATCTCACCCAATAATGCAGTATGCTACTTTACAACAACGTGAGTGCATCTTGTATTGCACCTTCTCGTTACATCATACTTTACACGGAGTAATCTGAGAGGAGAAAATGCTCTTGCCCTCCTGCTCGCCCTTAGCTCACTTATTCTCTCTACATCACTTAAACACATGATATTACGTTACAAGCCAAGTACTTCAATAATCATTTTTTGTTCTTTCATTATGTTCTTCTTGTGTGCGTATGTGTGCTTAACTTGCGTTATTATTACCTGCAGCAGCAGCTTTTAACCTTAACCTTTATCATCATTCATGTGCTTGACGAAATTACGTGCGTATGGACATATTATGGGCATGCTTCCATTATTACATCCATCCGTCCGTTACATTTTCAGTAAGTTTTTCACGTTTATTTATTGGCAGCTCATCAGCAGGAGAATATAAGATGATTTGTATATGACGTGATAGTTCTTTGTACTCCTTCAATAAGCCATCCAAACCATATACAGCCGCAGCACAGGCAGATGATGTCCATAAAAGCCGGAACTTGAACTGGAATGGCTTGAGTCGAAAACGGAAAAGCAACAGAAAATTACAAAGTGAAATGATCGCTTTAAAAACAATCGGCATATATATCAATATATCAGTTGAGATCATGCATGGGTGCCAGCCGTGGTAAATATTGAAGTAAAAGTTGTATTGGTGGAACCGATGAATATATTCATAATATGGAAGTTTCACTATTCTCGTTATTGTGCAACCATATATTAGGTAAAAATATATGTATACACGGCAAAAATGAGAGCACATATATTAAGGCAGTAAAATCTACTGGAAACTGCTGTTAAACAGCGGGCGTGTGTCTCTGCGTTACCCGATGAGGTGAATATGTACAACTGTTTTACAAGATGAAACATGCTTTTAATGATTATTAAGTAAGTTCGAAATGCTTCCTTGTCTGAAATAAATGAGCTTGTGTTGTTTATGTTTACAACATCATCAGCAACAGGAACGGTATGGTATACCTTCGATGTTCATTTTTCTTGGAAAACTAATATGGTTGGTTGGCTTGTGCATCAACAGCAGCCAGTGTATTAGCGTAACCCGAGTCTACATGATGCTTTTACGGTGTAATGTGACTTTTAGGCATGGCTGCTTGGAGAAGTTGTAACACAACTGCGTTTGTATGGAGAAAATGTAGGAGTAGTAATTTAAATGTTTACATGTTGTTCTACTCATTAGCTCTAGCACCTACAAACAAAAGGAGCACACACAGAGGAACGCTTCCGGGAAAGCTTTTTTTGTAGCTTAATTTATTAGTCAACCGACGAACAAGAACTGGTTTCTGGTTGTTCGAGGAGCATAGGAGCAGACTTCATGACTCGTGTTGTTATACAGTCTAGAAGGTCCTTTGAGTTGCATGACTTTATTTCACACTTTTGCTCCATATTTATGGTTGCTTGCACATTGCTCAATTCAATCATGTGTCCTTATTTCCTGGTACTTATTCTACAGCTTCAATTTGGAACAGAAAAAATCTTAAGTAAATGAATACCCTTCTAACTATAAGACCTGAGCAGAGACTTATAGAAAAATTTAATAGAACCAGCAAACAAAAGCGCAACAGATGAAATGTCATTGGTTAGAAAGAAGCTGGAGAAAAATGAAGAAACGGGGAGGAGGTCTCCACCCACGACATACATATTCTATTCCATTTATACAGTACAGTACATCACAACTTCCGAATCTTTCGAATCAGACTCACTATTTACTATTTGCCAGTACGGACATTAGTAGGGACACCAGTAATCATTGTTGTCATCTTGAACTTGTTGTTGTGTAAGCAGATTCGATGTGTTTTATTTGTAAAGTAATGAGTAGCAGATGTTCTGGTGCCTTCATCTTGACTCATTTTTCTTCACACCTACCATTTTAAAGTGCACAATATCCTGAACTTGTAGAGAAAACAGAAAGGAAAGATTTTACTTCATGTAGAATCGCATTCCGTATTAATGTGTCGCGTGCCATGAATGTATGTTATATATGAGCAAGTATTGCGTATATCAGCACATTTAAAAGCCCTATTATTTCCTGTCCACAACACTTGAATACCTAGTGCAAATAGAAAAGGTTCAAAGGAAAAGGTGTGCTTGTGTCCGTTCTAAGCGAATAAGATTCACGATTCACATCTGCTTACTGACGAAAAATAATACGTAGTACGAAATCAAAATGTTGTATGACCTGATGAATTGGAACGTACCTTGTGTTGCATAAATAACAATTCTGTCCTGTACAGAATTAAAAAGATGTAAGTTAACGAACAGCGTAGGTCGTTTTGATTACGAAATAATGTTTAGCGGTGGCGGTTGTAAATTGTTAGCTCCTTTTAAAACGATGTACTGACAATGAGTTCTTTTTATTGCATGCCATATTATTTTGTCTGTAAAAGAGAAAAGTAAAAGAAACATGCATTGTGCATTCTTTTTGTCCTATCAATATCATGTTGGTAAATCTTAAAATTGAAAACTCAATAGCTTTGAATAAAACGAATAGACAATTGTGGGTGTCTCATAATACTGGAAGCACGTGCCACCTGGGCAAACAAGAAACCGAGGTGTCAAAACCTTTGTAACGGTCAGTAGATATACATAGGTAAATGTATAGTCCAGCAAATAAAGGACCAAAAAATATCATCGCTCCCATTATAATTTGGTGTGTTATACACTCACACTGATGAAAATCAAAGGGATAATATACTTCAGGACAAAGGTTGTTTTCAAACGTTGAATTTCAAATTCCGTTTATTTACAATCCAATCTGGTGTCAGCAACTGGCTAATTTTCATAAAACCATTCAGGAATTTTAACATTACTCTGTTTACAAGCTCCCTGTTTTAAATTGCAAAGCATCACAAAAGAAAGTTCTAGGTTTCCTGGCGGTTTTAAATGAAAAAGTAGATATTATTAAGAATCATATTAGTTGAAATATATTGGACTGCCTGACAGTCTCTTATCCATACCTTCTCATCATGAATTGTGACGTTCTGTTCCAAGAAGTTTCAGGACATCGACACTTGATTCACCTTTGCTATATTTACTTCATCAAAATTAAATAGTTGCCAGCCGATTTATTAATGGGGATATTCTTTGCTCAGGTGTGCCTTGGAATTTCTAGTTAATTCTCGACAAGAATTGGCGATTACGTCTATGGGTTGTTCATGTACCCACTACTTCAAAGGGCACACTTGCAAAATTTCACAATATTTCGTAGAAGCCTAGATCGACGACATTTTACATTTCTGGAAAGTACCATTGTCTTGATTATTGTCTTATTTGCAAATACAGAGATTTGATTGGATTAATGAAATGCGTTTATTTGGTGTCGGAGATACAAAACATAATCATGTATGTATCGTAACAGTTATCAGAATAAATTATACGTTATTTATGCACATTTCCATCTATGAAAAATAGAAAAGCCTTTTTCCACAGAATTATCTACGTCACTTGTATGAATTTCCACTTTCCTGAAATCTCTGGCTATTATGAGTGATCTAGTATTTTCTAAAAAATAAATGTGAAGTAGGAGCGACGAGTGTATCATTCAATTTCTTTATTCAAGAAGCGACCCAACGTTTCGATCTGACCTCAGATCCTCATCAGGGGATCTAGTATTTTGAAAAGACACGCAAGATTCAAATTGAAAAGTGTATACGATACGTTAACACCTACACGATTTGAGCGTTTACTTAACTAGTGTTTAATTTTTATATTTTCACATTGTTGCACATGGTTGTTCGTTGTAATGTATTCCGAAAGCAAATGAAGCTGAGAATCAATGACTATTTGTAATTGTTCAGCAAGAATACCATGTATCATGAGAGGTTCCTATTTACGATTTTATCAAATTGCTGTCCATCTGCTAGTTTTCAAAACAGAGTTGAAAAAATAACAAATTATGTCGGGGTTGTGACCGGACATTTGAATACAGTTATCATTTTAAATTAGGAAACAACAGATTCAGTGTTAACGCATTCCTGTTGTTGGCTGTTAAGCAAAAAAAGTTCAGCGACCCAGCAAGTTTATGACGCGGTCTCTCTGATCATTCTTAATCCCGACCTAATTTAAATTTTTTATCCTAATAACTTGATTTAATTTCTAACGCAGGTGTTCTTTTGCATTTCAAATAGACAATATTCCGACATCAACTTATTTTATTCACATCGAATTCAAAATAAAATTGCATAAGCCGAGTAGGTATGTGTCTTCTTGAGTAGCACAATATGACTGTGGGTTGTTTTGCCTGGTACCGATAGATTGACAGTGCCTTCCCAGCTAGGTACATCACTTACATAACAGTAAGTTTTATCTGACTTCAACTGTCAACGAGAAACTCACATATGTGAAGATGAGTTACAGTTGAAATCTCTCAATATGTACGCGTCATCGATAACAATAACATTCTTTAAACTAACATTATAATGTGCATGAATGGCTACAGAGGAGCGAGCAAATAAAAAAGCGTAGACCAGTGGGCTTTTGTATAAAAAATAAACAGCAAAAATAAAATTCCATCAGGCACATTTTTTTTTCTTAAAAAGCCATTGAATTGCATTGTCCCACCATCCGATTCTTTACTTCACTGGAATCTCCATGCATTTTTGAGCTTCTGGCTTCGTAAAGACCGATCAAATACATAGTGGACGCATTAGAATGGAGGAAAAGTTCTAAGCTTCCTTTTGGCAAAAATGTTTTTGTTGTCTGGTTGTTGATTTGTACTTACATTAAGTAGCTCTCTTCCATTGAATCAAACGAAACTACTAGAGTAGTACCCCTTCTCTCCAGCCCTTTACATTATTCAGAAAGAGGCAGTGTCCCTTGTAAATAAAACCAATTGAAATTCTATGAATGGTATTGTGTGTTTACGAAACGATGATGATGATGGAAACGACAGCGAGAGTTAAAAGGCCAAGAAGAAGGAGCTGACAAAAAATGCCTGAAGAAAAGGACAAAAGGGTTCGGATGCATATAACGTAACCCCATCATTTCATCAAATATAATAGGCGTAGTTGTCCTGTGGCAAGCAACGACAAGGTGAATATTGCCTTACGCTGACAATCACAACAATAGGTGGCAAGAAATCTGTGAATAAGAGTTTCGTGCTGTATGATTTCGAAATGTGAGCTTGGTGTAACAAGGCACCATACTCATGCTCAGGTCAACCCCCTTAAAGAAAAGTAGGGGTAAAAAGTACGATCGTTAACCTGCCTGGATGATTTTTCAAAAGTTGAAATAGGTATGAAAAGTAGCTCCACTATTAGTACCGTCGTGAGGCAGAATGAGCGCTGTTAAAAATGGAATCGAATAGTTGTTTTGGTTGAATGAAATCTGAAGTTAAACGGAAGCATTTTCAATGGAAGCATTCGAATAGAGATAATGTAGAATCAGAAGGCAGTGCGTTTATTAACAGTGGTTATGGTATAATTTTATACTTTGGTATGCGTGAGATTGTATGCTGAACAAAATGTATAATTCTGAACAATTTCGATTAAAAAACACGTGTATTTCCCATATCATATACAATATGTAGGTATGTATATTGTAAGTACGTAGCTAACCTAGCATCAACTCTTTTGGAACTTTTGGGACAGTGTTAAACCATCAAATGTTCGTCATTAATTCGACGTACTTTAATAATAAAATTGTATAATATGGACATGCGGTCCTAAGATTTGTTAATATTCTAATGTGCTAAAACGTAGATTAGAAATTTGCAACATTTCAAAAATTTGCGAAAATAATAGATGTCCAAATTATTGACAAAGAGCGAAATTTTCCATGTTAGGTAGGTCAGAAACAGCTAAAATTGACGTAGGTTTTTTCCACATAGGTACCTACATATTTAAGTCAGGTAGCCACGTCTAGTTTTTAAAACGATTTCAGTGGCTAAATAAACGTCCAGTTTAATCTGGTATTTACGTTTGTGAGTGTAAGGTGCAGACTTCCATACAATTGGAGTGACCTTATCCGTGAAATTTTCTCCAATAACAAAGGTAGTAGAATGAATTTCCACACATGAATTGCATCAGACCAAGCGAGATATAAACTAAATAGGTAAATGTTGTACCTTAAACTTGTCATTTTTTGATTTGCAAAACCGCGTTATCTTCTAGGGAATCAGTTTAGATTATTCCATCAATTCAGTGTAATAGATTTATACGGAAATTTTGCTTTAAAATCATGTGCCTTTATTTTGGAGGACACCCCTAATATTTTAAATTTAACAACTTTGAATGGTTTTAGGACAACTCGGTAACGGACAATTGGTACATTTTGCTATTTCCAACAAATGAGTTTCTATTAAATATTTTATACCTGTTTTACACCAAATGATCTGAACTTCTGAATTTAAAAAAACACATATTGCATAATATTATTATGCTGAAGAATAAGTTAAATATGAAGATGACTGAATCAGTCAAGCTACTATATAAATCATTACTTCCAGTAGTGAAGAATCAACATGGATATGAAATTATCGCGCCAGCTTGTCTGGACAAGCTGTTGAAAAATTATGCCAGCTAGTATGGTCTGGTCATTAACTGTGGTAGTGCGACTGTAAATAGTTTGTGTAATTTTCCCGCTCCAGTTGACCATCAGTCCATCAAGGTTGCAAACATGATTTATCACAACCTCGTTGTCTTTGAGTTTTGGTTACAGAATCCAAAATCCAAATTTCATTTTTTTATTTGGTAATTTTCCACTTTCTACCATTTACGTCTTCAATTAAGTAATATAAGTAAATGTTACAAATATTACAAGAGGTTCTTACTGGTTTTTTGCACGTCATTCCATTTTATATTTATTTACATTTTTATAAGTATGCACATTAAAGGAGATTTTCCTGTTAACCATCTTCACCACAAGTCTTGTGAGCCACGCTCTCAAATAGTTTCACCTTGAACATAATATTCGCATTAATCAGAAGTAAGGTACCTACATAGGTAGGTGAAAGAAAACCTTGAATTTGTTGTTGATATGTCGCTAAATTAGTCAATCCTCAATATAGATCCAGTACAAACTACAAACCTGCAGTATTGTTTATAAAACGTTTATATAGACTCTACGATATTAAATCTTTTATTTATAGGCTATGCATAAGCTCGATCAACAATTCCATCTTTCATTTCATATATACATCAGTACATAGCAGTGTTTGAAGCTTTAAAAATACTGAAGATTGTTTATGCTCTTCCATAAGAAAATCATAACAAAAATCTTAGTGACAGATATGAAGAAACTCTGGAAAAATCCTTTCTTGAAAGTACCTGCGTAATACCTAATACCTTTTGCACATGTTTCAATGCGAAGGATGAATATATTCCAATACAAAAAAAGGAATCCATGAGCACTTGATAGATTCAATTTTACACAAAGGAAACCTAATAATTGCCGAACAAGACACAAATATTTCTAAAATACCAAGAGATTGAGCCGTGTAGTCTTGCTTATTTGTACTGGAAGAATGTTACAAAGTAATAGCAATAATAATCGACGCCAAAGGCACTTGTGTCTAGGTCGGCAGAGGAGAAAAAAAGAGAAGAATAAGAATATCGGAAGAAGCGAACAAACGGATTCCCAATAAAGGGAAATTGGTATATAGATACCTACATCCTCTATACTATTATTAAGGTGCACTTTCTTGCATTCAAAAAACACCTACAATAAATACAGCAACAAACAGCAATACGTTTCTGTGAGCCAGTAATAAGGTTTTTTTCTAAGCTGAAAAACATTTCATCAGGTTGTTGTTGTTCTTGGATGCCTAGTAGTAGTCCATCAGGGAATGTACTACTTCGACTTAGGGACTTAGGTTGTATTTGTGCATTAACAAATCTGAAGAGGATCAACTTGAGGAAAGAGGATGATGATATTATGAATGCTTATATGCAAGCGACAAAGAAAAAAATCTGCTTATGATTATTTCCATATGTATACTCTCTAGTCAAGTATTCCTCCTTCGCTAGCATGTAATCCACTTCCACTTTCGAAGGTTACCTTCAAAAAAGTCTTATGCTCTCTTCTTCTCTTGCTAAACAAACAATCGAAAAAACAACGGAAAATAATGTGATGTATACGCAATGTGCGTAATATGCATTTAACCTTCACCAAAGTTGAAAAAATGTCAAGTTGCATTTTCTTCTTCAAAATTACCATTTTATTATTTACAGAAGGAGCAACGTCTCTTGGAGAACTTTGGAATTTTGAATTGAAACGAGTAAGTTGCATTGCATTTTATAAAAAGTTTTATACTCGTATAAAAATGTAAGCATTTTTGCAAACAAGTCATTCAGGTCTGTACTTTCGAACAAAATTTAACGAAACAAATTTAAACAAACATCAAAATAAAAAAGAAAGCCGCGTACACATCAGAAATCTCAATGACAAGGAAAAACCAACTTGTGAGTAACATGCCAACGTCGTCAACTGTTCCATATTTGCATAATAAGTTCACAAGAAACGTTTTCCATTCGTCGTCTGGAGAAGATGAATTTAATCTGTTGTCAAAAGAAATAATTTGTTATTTTGAAAATTAGTACAAAAAATGTAGGTAGTTTATCTGGAGTTTGTGTGCATCTGCACGTAGACATTTTCCGTGTGATATTACGATACGATTCCGATTAAACTGAATCAACATCAAACCTGTAGTATCAAAAATATACGTCAGATATAAAAAAATAAAATTATATTTCTTCATCTTCCTGGTGTTTTATTGTTATTATTTCATTTTTTTGTAATGCGCGACGAGCCCATTTGTCAACGACGACGTCATCATATCATTGCTCATCTGAAAACACGATGTCTGTGGCTTGTTTTTTATTTTCAAATGCTCGTTTTTTATGCAAATGTAATGTGACAAATGCTTAGTACATTGTCAATCTCCTGGAATAATAACAACAATAATGCTTGTGAACTTGCCAATAGTCACGTTATGTAGATTAGAGAGAGGAGATAAAAACTGGAAATAACTACTATTTTCCATAGCCATACAATGAGCATACAAGATTACGGGTTGCACAATTTAATTCTTCAACTTTATTTATCTATCTCCGGCATTTATAACCGCGTCACTAACGACGGCGTATTTTAATATTTCCAAACAAAAAAAATCAAAGGTTGCACCGCCTACGATTACGGAGACGACATGAATGATCATGTACACCGCTTTATAGAGGAAGGTTCTAGGAGAGAAAGATCATGCAATGTGCTTGGGTGGCTGAGTTGTAAAAAGACTGATGATTTTATGATTTGACATAATCTTTGATCATTAAGCTCCTCTGGAACACCGAATCACTCGTTTTCTCCACACCAGTACCACAACCACCAACAGATCATCGTCAGGAATCAGAAGCAGCAGTAGCAGCAGGCAGACGGATATATTATCCAGATAAGGAATAAAAATAGAATAAAAACGACTCTGGTTTAGTCAACGGCTCAACGATCCAGTTTGTACAGCATGCATGCGTACTAATGGATGATCATTTACGCTCATGTATCATCATGAACAAGGTAAATATGTTAAGGGCAAGCATTCTAAATGAGAAATTAAGTTGATCAAAAAATTTCAATGCCGATCAGAGCAATGAAGATGAGCATGGAAAGGGGTAAAATGAACACGTACAGTGGCAGTTGCTCATTGTCAGTTTTTACAGGAGTAGAACACTGTGTAAAGTGCATACACCTCCAAGCCAATCGCCTGGAGCACACCCGTTCAATCAATTATTGTTATTGCCAGTCAGCAACAATACCAAAAAAATGTTGCGAGATAATCTGGAAATTGGGAAACAACTTGTACGTACCTCACAAAACAAAGTTTTAAATGCTTTTCGTTCGTTAAATAATATAAAGTATGAAAGCAGCTGTACATTTAATTTTTCGTTTGGAAGGGTTACTTTTTTGTGTGTTATCTTTATCAACAGCATAGAATGAGAGCCAGGCAGCAGCATCATTGCACCGGTGCATGAATTCATGTGCTCTTGGAATGCGCACAAAGCATGCTTCACATAAATATGATAGCCAGTACGCATCGCTCCAATTTTCCAGCGCATTGATGATGATGCAGATGTGGAATAATATTTAACCGCATAAAAGTGCGTATCAGTTGAAAAAATCTCCGAAAAACAGGGAGATCCAATGTACTTAAGTCTACAACGACAAAGGCGACAGTTGCTTGCGTAATTGGAAATGTATCCGAAGTAAACAATGTAAATACTTGTACGTTGGAGCAGTGCCTCGTTCAAACACTCGTCTCCTCGACATTATTACGCGGCTTCGGTAAAAATTTCCCAATTTTGTTATTGAAAATGATGAGTCGGGACATATATTATACCTCTTTTACCAATGACGCATGTAAACTGAGAATGAGCAGCGCAACAAATGAGCGCAAATGGCCAAATATGCCTGAAGAAGTACGCATTGGAAATCAATAAGTTTTTATCAGTTACTTGGAATCAGGGATCATCCATCCCTTTGAAACAGTAAGTTCATTTAGAACACAATTCTGCATTCTGACGAATGTTTGAAACCATCTACAAAACATTGACTGGCTAGCTCTGTATGTACGGGGACGAGGATGGCTAGATTTTAGACAAAACAGAAGGAAGAGATACATGAAGAGATAATAAATAGGTATATATAGTAGGTTACGTCGTTGTTCAGAAGGATACATACCTATGTACATTGATCACTGATTGATCTTCGGGACCCGACCCAACCCTGTGAATATCGTGTAGCACATCTTGATGAGTTTGTCACAGAAAATAATAGATAATAAGTTCTTCTCGTCCTGAACCTGCACGAATATGTGTGCTCTATTCCATGCACATACATATCTATTATACATAATGTACATCTTGCATAACTATATCTTTTGTACATGTATTTATTCTTATATATAGCAAATTACGTACACATACGCTGAATGCGTGATTGAAAACAACAGTACGGTAGGGCAGCAGGTAGATTTTTTTCTTGATTGGATCAAAGATTTAGATTGGCTTATCGTCTTGTACATCGGGGACGAGTGAGCTTAAAAGTGAGAAATAATATGTTCATGTGACATTTACAAAGGTCATCTTGTTAGTAATCTGTAATCTGAGAGAGACCCTCCAGACTATGCGGACACACTGGATGTGTTTCGGTTCAGCGAAGAAAATTCGTACACACATATCGGCTCTGTCTGCTGCATACGTAGTTCACATTTGCAGATACACAAGGACGACATTTTGAAATGGAAAGCTGCAGATAAAAATTTCGAGGACTGATTGCAAATTACTATATTACAGTCGGCAAGTAGCCGAGCCGATTGACTATAGTATTAAATTTCAGACTGTCCCAGGCGTCTCCAATATTTGAGATGATCTCTGGTCGTCGAGATGACCTACGAAGATGCAAACGTTACTTTTCTTGTTCTGTGCCGCAGTTGTTTTGGGTGCCTCAATGACAACGCAGTTCTGGAAAAAGTAAGCACATGCGTGTGATATAAAGCAACATCACCACTGCCGCCGGTTTTTATTGTAATATCTATCATCACTACTTGACTTGACCTTTTCATTCGGAGATACAATTACCTATGTACATATGGGTCGAATAGGATGACGATCAGAAAACCTTGACATGATTTCCTCTTTTGTCTGCTTTTATCTGGAATAAAAAATCTGTCATTCATTTTTGTCATCAAATTTTTATATAATATTTCAAAATTTAATACGGAAGGATGACATGATTTTTATAATACCCATAACTCACCCTTTCCTACGTACATACATACGTATTATAGGTGTTGACAAGGTTTGATAATCATTATTTTGATTACGATCAAAACCTACGCTATCTGTGTAACAGCTCTGCCTTATCATTCCTTTTCATTTCAAGAATCCATCCGTTATAATGTACACAGCACACAGTTACATAACCAACAACGAGCAACATGAAGTAAAAAATGAGAAATTGAAAGGATTTTGCTGTATCATGACATGGATTGAATTATCTGAGCTACCCTGTATCCTTTTCGTCATCAAGAAATGTAGATACAAATGGGAACAGGACAAGGAAGAAGTTTTTTGTTACGTTTTTTTCTTCGGGATGATGCTGACGAAGAAGCCAGCACTACAACTCATGTAATTCTATAGCCTCATACCAATGGGATTAGCTATGCTACTTTTTATTGATCTCGTCAATGAAAATCATCATCACCAATGTTCAAGCCAAGGTATATGTATGGACAAGGGAATTGCATGTTCTCAAAAACTAATGAAAATGACACGTGAATTTTACAGTGAAATATGATTCACGGTAACTAATTCATTGTTACATACTACGTTACTACTATTTTCCTCTGAAGAACAGTTCAGTAGCTTTTGAGAGTATCTACAAGAATCGACAAGAACTTTGACTAGCTGTCAAGTGAGAGAAAGGAAATAATACAACCAATTTATATATTTTGGCGTTTCTACTACTTACAACTTTGTATTTATGATCGGATTAACGCATTGTAATGTTGTGTACAGAGACCAAAAATGAAGTGATTTGTAAAGGATTTAAAAAGTTGAGTTGATTGGCGATCTTGTAGCAAGGGAAAGCTTGTGATTTCTATCCATAGTCAATAGTTGTGGTTTATCATCTTCAAATACTGCTTTGAGAATTTTTTCTTCCCTCTGACGCAACTGTCCCTTTTCAGAAGGGTCATCATTATCCCCAACTCCATAACTTCTTCGGTAATATCAGAATAATGAGATGGAACTCAGCAACATAAAAAATACTTGTTTTCAAACGAAGCCAGTGGTGGAAGCACCAAATTCATTTACTCATCATTATGATCGTCATCTCGTGATGTACGCACATATTTGACACGTTCAATAGAATAAATGGACTTTTTGTGCATTTTTATCTGTTAAAAAAGTAATAATCACAAAAAATACGCACATATGCCATGGAATGCCCATGCCGCACCACATGTAGGTGAACTCCGTAAAATACACCAGCGCACCATCATTTTTACGATGCTCAAAGTGGGCCGGCTCATTGTCAGATCATATCCGTTCCTTTTCAGTTTAAATGACCTTTGGTGTTTTTTGCAATTTACAAAATAGCCTGTCATAATAATGTCTAGTTATTACCCAGGCTGGTTAATGAATAGATGGATGAATTGAGTAAAAATTTGGACAACATGTGACGAATAGAGAGCAGTTTAAGTGAACTGAAGAAAGAGTGCATGTACACAAAGTGTCACCCCTGTGCGTACAGTATATAGCGTTTACCTTATAAATTCACCCTCACACACACAAACAACACGCACCCCCATCTTTGCTCATTCCATATAGCTTTTGTTTTTGAGTGGATGGAACGGTAATTTGAGACAGAAAGTATTTTAGAAGACTGGTTGACTCCATTTCTCACTCTGTGTGTTAGAGAATGTTCGTCTTGTGTTTCACTCTCTCTGTCGGTTACTTTTTAAAGTGCCGTACAACTGATCAAATGGGGGACCAATATCGCTTTTCGAAAATTGTGTAACAACGAAACAAGCATTAAACTATAATGAGACGCTAACTTGCATTTTACGTTATTTTCTCACTTGAAAATAGCTTACACAGCAGTTGTTCCAATTATTACATTATTTACGATAACTGATACAGATACATGTTTTAAATTTAAAGGGTAGTGTAATGAATGTAATGAAATATACATATAGTGAGGGTTGTGGAGGCCTTAATAGGATGACTTTGAATGTGTAGGTGCCCCATTTATTTCATTCAGTGGAAGATGCAGTGTAGAATCCTAGGAGAAAGGAAAGAATGACTTGGTATGATGATGACCGTAATGATCATACACAATAAATTTAAGAAATCATAAAACTCAAGGGTACAGGGTCAACTACCACGTTTGTAACACTAAGCAATAACCATTAAACACATAGTTAAAAAGTCAAGTCAATTACATTTTGTTACCTCATAATAATAAAACTGATCATTGCATTCTCATTCCCCAGAGAAAGATATGGAGCTTGAGAATTTATGAATGAAATTACTGTTTCAAGTGAATATGGAAAATTAGAACAGTAAAACACAATATAGCTCCGAGTACAACTAATAATGAAATAAATTAATGTCTACATAAATGAGCTGAAGAGGAAAAAAACTCATCCCAAGGTAATTGTGGGGCAACCGGAGACGCAATTTCAGATCAAACTCCGTGGTACATGTGTCATGTGTGGCCTCTTTCACCATTAATTCATTGATAACAAGAATTGTCAACTTTATATCCAGATACTAGATCCACCTCCAACGCAGAATCTATATTTTTCAGGTGCCACGTGCCAATGAATAAGTGCATCCTTCATCGTCATATCATATTCCGTGCACTTACAGTTTGGGCAATGTTTTTCATCTCATCGCCCAACAAAGAGGTAGAAACGCAGCTGCTTATGTTTGTTGTTGGTGAGGTTTGAAAATCAATTCAATTGTCAGCCCTATATATTTAGAGAAATAAGAACTTTACAGAATCAACAGAAGTAAAGTCAGTACTATTTCTCTATGCATTATTTTAAAAGTGCCTTTGTGAAATGGAAAATGTTCGAAAAATAACACAGAAAACATCTAACTTTTTTGTAGAAAATATGTATCGTTCAGTTGTGTTGTAATATGTAGCGGGTATAAAAATACCTGTTGACCGTTTTACAAAATACAAACATTCAGGTTTGTCTTCAAATTCTACATTATGTATAGTGTTGGAATTCTGCTTAAAGTCTAAAGTGGACCTTGGTTTTTTTCTTCGGTTCACTAGACACGGCCGGGACAATAATGAGAGGAAGTAGAAATTCGGGATATAAAAACTTCTCCGTTCTTTTATTCAGCGAATGATGAATGAGACCATGGCATTGTGAATGAATCAATGCAGAGCAGTACCAATGCTACGGGAAGGAATACCAAGAGAGGCAGGCAGTCTAGTGTAGTAGAATGACAAACGATCATGCAATTGCAATGTACAAAAGCAAACCTTGAATTTTTCTTCCTTTCTTCAATGAATTGTGACTGCTCGTAGAATTGTTTAATTCAATAAAATAGAAACCTGAAATGCAACTTTGTATTATATTTGTGTTGTGAAAATGTATGTAGGAACAGAAGCACTTTGCACTGAAGCATCCATCAAACCATTCATTGTTAAAAATACAGTTCTGCCAGGAGAGACTCACTAAAATTATGTTGAGGTATTCTCATCCCAGGAGATGTGTGTGTAAAAATTCTTTATTGGAAGAAACCCAAGTGTAAATGAATAAATGAGAAAAACTGAAAAGGTGCATCAGAGATCTCTTCTCTCTTCCATTACTTCCATTCATGAAACGACACAGTTAGCGCTGCCTTAGTGTCTGGTCAAGCAAAGCAAATATACCATCTCGGCCAATGTATAGAGGGTACAACAATATAATAATACACACAATAAATTTTGCGACGATTCCATTTAATTCTTACTTTGTCCCATTCAATAATGGACAATTCGTTTCATTCAACGAATTCCCAGACCTCCCAAAATCTACCTTTTGTTATGCACGGCTACTTTCTTCCAGGTGAATAATGGAAAGCCATTTACAACGAGAATGGAAAATGGTGAAATAATGAACTCTCCACTGTGGATCCAAGCAGTCTATATTTTTGTCATCAAGAGAATTCTGCATTTCTCAAACTTCTAACAATACACAGCTAGATAACATCTATTCTCTATTACCATAATGCATAAAGCTTTCGTCAAACTGCTCCATCATCAACGGATTAGAACATGTAATCCGGGTACGTCAACCAGGCGGTGGAATTTGTTATTGACCACTTCTTATGATTCATATGATACGATACCTACAAGCTGTTCTCAACAAAAAGTACACAGCACGTGCGATATCAATAACCTGTGTCGCCAAAACAATGATGGCAGCTGAAATAAAATATTCCTTAAGAAAGATGAGTACTATTTACATAAATCTCGCCACAGGTTTGCAAATACTATATTAAGCAAAACTATTTGGACATCATCAAACAAAAATCGATCCAGAATTCTAGCAGCTTGTCCAAAAAAATCTACTCGTTATACAGTATCATGCCAGTAGCTGTTTATTATCTTAGCTATTACATAATTAAATTTTAGCAGCAAATTATACAAGATCCACTTTAAAAGATTATTATAATCCATTTTATTTCGCCAATCCTTTTCTATTGATGTCTTTAGTCAAAGTCCACAACAGCACGTCTGCTATTTCTCCTTCGTACGACTGTGGCCTTTTAATCCCTCGATTGACCACACACTACCAACACACCCATTTTCTTTTTAGCATACACAAATATTTATCATTATCATGCAAAGAAACGAGCCGTAAAGCACCAGCAGCATCAATAACCAACGAAATATCATGCACCAGCTACACTGCCAAACTAGATCAAAGATCAATAAAGGATTAAAATTTAAAACTTTCTAGGCACATGAATCAGTCCACACTATATAAAACTTGCAATTGCGCAACTTGTAATATTAATACAACGTAAGCCCACCTGCAGGAAAGTATAAACAGACTCCCACATCGACAAACGGTATACAAATCATTTTTTACTGATTGATTTCGCTGTAATTTGTATTCCTCTGAATTTGAGATGTCGCGAGTGTGGGTAATACCCCAAACAGACTTGCAGTCATGGTGGTGCCTTGATTATAAAAGATTAGTGCCTTTTACAACGGGAGATTATATTGATTCCTCCCATATTACATGGCGCAGAAGTAAGATATGGCATGTACTCCATTGATAAGGATTAAAATCTATCAATGTGTGGCTTTTTACGTATTATAGCTTATCCTCACTTTAAAATACGTCATGTGCGTTGTTGTTTGTTTGTACTAGTTTTAGTTGGTACTGGGACATACACTTTCATATATAACATCAACACTTGTAAAGTAAAGTAGTTAGTTAGTATGTATGGTGCATTGTTGATGAACGGGTGGTAAGTGTGCAAAATATGCTAATAGGGTTCGTGATGCATGCATGATTCCTGGCTGGTATATGTGATCTACTCGTTTTCTGCTATATTACGCCCCCTTTTTGATGTCGCCGCAGTCTTTTAGACGCATCCGCCAGCATTAGAATCAGAAGCAGAAAGACAAGTGTACTTTATCATCATCAATGTATTTTAATACAAAATCAATTGATAATTAGTGGGACATTTATCAACGTAAAATCCAGAATGTCTGGTTTTGTCCAAATGACTCCGTTGTAATGAATTTTTAATGATATTTTACAAGATTTGCAGATGTCATTTAGTAACAGTTTATGCGGATCATTTCGAATTTATTAGGATAGGATCACACTTTTACGGTACGCTCTGTGCTAAGTGCCGTCGTATGGTTTGTGAAGGCACACTGCGAAACGCCAAACCCCCAAGAATCGGCCATATCTGTCGTATATGTGCTTGTCGGAAAACACACCCTAATCTTTGCTGGCGTTTGCTAAATATGTAGTAAAATGTGGTGTGGTAGTATTATAAATATTAATGTGAGTAAATAGTGTAGCGACATGGCAGGTTTCTCTGTTTTTTATGGAAATTAAATACCATTTATCATTTAATAATTTATTATCACGTGATGTTTTTCCTTGGCTTAATTTGTAATGACAATAATCGTCCCATTTTCTGCTTTTTTGAAAACAAGAAACTGGCACGAGAAATGCTCTTATTCTAAAGTATTTACATGGAGCCATAATGCTGGATAATATTGATCATTATACCAAAATCCAGTGGCTGTGGGTTTAAAACAATATACACTTGGGTTTTGGTTCCAGCAACATGTGTACCTATATAGAAACATTGGTCCCGGTGACCACACCAAGTGAAACAACCTCTTTCATAAAAATGTAGTAAATCGGTAATCCTATTAATTTCTCCCGTTTACCATACCACCGCTCCATTGTTTCCAATCATTGAAACATTTAAGCCGGCATCTACATTGATAATTATTTTGACAACACAATGTACCGCCTTAAGATTTATTGGCCACTGGCGTTCCACGATATATCCATAAAAGCTATTGAACTCTGCATGCACATATGTATCCATTTCCATTGACGTAGCAAGCAACCCCATAGGATGCTCTGTGGAACAGGACTTGTTACGGTAATCTGTAACCACTGGCCCAGTATTTCATTCAAGAGCAAAAAATGCACAAAAAACTTGTTCAGCAACAAGGAAAGTAAAAGAGTTGTTCATTCTACATCTGCTTCGTGGTACGATTTCTCCTTCTGATTCCATCTTCAGAGCTGTTTCAACTCCTCAGCGTAAGAAGTTCACAGTTGTGCAAGTCCTAAGCTAGTATTCTTTGTACAGTAGTGGCACAGGCACAACCAAACGGCATGTGTACCTATAAAAAATCAAGGGTTGAAAACCAGATGAAAGCGCATCTTGTGCCAATCGATTATTATTGGCTCGAGAGTTTTTTAATGGTAATATTTATAAATATAGTTTCCTAGATTCATATGTATATGTATATACATACTATACGTTTCTTAAAGTATAAATATAGCACAAGACTGGCAGATGGATTTATTTTTCATTTTTGAGACCATGCTGGCACCAGCCACAAATACATATACCGATGAGTACAGAAATGCTATGCAGTAGAACGCTGGATCATATCATATCAGCAAAGCAATGGCATGATGGGTGCACTATATTGAATTGGCATTACACCACCCTTCAACTGGAAGGATTCAATCAAAGAAATCCAACAGTGTTCTCTTTTATTCAGACCTCGAAGGATAGTTGAAATTGAGACGAAAAGAATATTATTATCTTTGTTTTGGTGCGTCACTGCTGAGTAATGTACTAGATGAACATGAGCATCTCTTGTATAAGATCATCTCTCTGTTTGAAAACCAGCTGCAAGTAAACTTCAATAACTCCTGTCATTCTGAAACCAGGACTGAGGTCCTCAGTCTGAGGATAATATCAGTATTGTGAGAAATGGGCTTTGTTGTATGTATTTTTTATGTTTGTGTTCATGGGGCATGGTAAGACCCCACCAAAATGTAAGATTTCGCGTGGTCGTCGGAAAGGCAATGTGAATTGCCTTCGACAACCAGCAACGGACAAGAAGACGAGACTCGGTGGCATTCTTCTGCTTCATCATCGTCGTCGTCGTCCACTTGGCTCGCAGTCTTCATCATTCTTCCAAAAGTCGGAGAGAAGAACAGAGCTGCAGCGCACAGCAATAATTTAGTAAAGTAGTTAGTGGAGTATCTCTCCAAAATATTGTAAATTGGGTTTAATTGTGGTTTTTAATTAAAAAGAAGATTAATTAAAACAATAACTTAATAGTTGCGCATTTATTATTAAAAATAGGCCATTTTAATAAAGTAAATTAGCGAACTTAGTTAGCACCACCACCACCCACAAACATAATTAGTTTTTCTCATCACCAGTCCTGTGATACGAACAGAGAATCTTCTGGAATAAAAATAACTACTGGCTAAATAGTTTAGAGATAGCTTGGCAGTATTTTACATGGCGAACCTGCCAGGATTGGTGATATTTTAATTGTGCAATTAAATTAAAGGACTAATTAAGTGTTTTTTGTGAGCTCGAGCCCCAGCTAACCGTTGATGGTGAAGATAGGACGTTACATCCCACACATCACCATGGCAACAAAACTTGTGGACTTGAAGGAGAAGGCCTTCAAAAAGGAAGTCGACAAGCTGGAGGAGGAGCTTAAGAAGAAGGAGGAGGATCGAGATGGAGACAAGATCGAGCTCCAAATAAGGATCGTGCAAAGCAAGCACGCAGCCCTGGAGGAGGCGCAACAGAAGTTACTGGAGGAATTGCTGGAGAAGGATGATGAGGCCGAGTATCTCAAGGCCGAAGAGAAGCTGTCGGATTTTCAGCGGGATTATGACGCTGTTGAAAAGAAGGCCAACGCAGCACTCACAGTTTTCCAGTCAGCAGTAGCAGACTCCAGAGTCCACCTCCCTCAGCTGAAATTACCGGAGTTTTCAGGTGACATCCGTCACTGGTTACGTTTTTGGGCAGCATTTGAAGAGATCGACAGCAACAGCACCTTGTCGGACGCGGACAAGTTCCAATACCTGTTGCAGAGTATCCCACTCAACTCAGCCGCTCGGAGGTGTATAGCAGGATTTCCCGAGTCGGGGAAAAATTACAAAAATGCCGTAGCGGAACTCAAGAAGACGTACGGAAACAAGACGACCCTCGTCAAGGTCTACATGCGGGATTTGCTGCAACTTGCAATCCGCAATGCAAACGACAAAACGAGGATGGACCTGATGGAGCTTGTGCCGTTACTTGTTTCCCAGATTAGGAACTTGGAGGAACTCGGCGTGACCAGTGACAAGTGCGAGATGGTGCTCTACCCGGTCGTCGAGTCATGCCTCCCGGATGACGTGCTGCTAGCATGGCAGCGAAACGCAGCTTACTCCGAGAAGTTGGAGGCTATCGTCCAGTTTTTGAACATGGAGGTTCAAAATCAGCGAGAACGTGCGCTGGCACGTATGGATTTTTCCACAGCGTCATCATCAACAACAGCGGGAGGAGAAAGCAAGAGGAGTGGCAAGAAAGCAGCCACATCCGACATCCCCACCGCCAGCGCTCTGATGACGACCAAAAATGAAGACTCCACCTCCAACAGCAAGAAGTGCGCATTTTGTGGAGGATGGAGGCATGCATCCCGAAAATGCCGAAAAGCTTGGGAGATGCCAATCAAGGAAAGGATGGAGGTCATCCGGAGGAAAAACTTGTGCTTTTGCTGCTTGAAGGGAGGTCACCGGTCAGCCGATTGCAGCGCCAATGTGGAGTGCCCCACTTGTAAAGGCAGGCACTACGAGGTCATGTGTCAGCGCAGTAACGCCAACACACAACCAGAGACGAGGAGGATGATGATGGTGCCCTCCTTCCCATACACTCAACAGCAATCAAGTGGATTCAGTGGAGGTTATCCCCAACCTCGTCATCAATTTAATGTGCCACAGGGACCGGGTCCTTTCCGTGCAGCATTGCAGCAGCAGATTTCTACCCCCGCCCCCACAGCACAGCAACAGCAACCACCTACAATGTCAATCTGGAGCCAAGATGACAGCAGCAGCGGCAGTACTGCACAACCACGGTCCACCCCGGGATACAGCAACGTCACTAGCAGCAAGCGAGTAGCAATGTGGACGTTGATGGTCGTCATGGAGACACCAAGGGGGCCGGTTCAAGTTCGAGTCTTCATCGACCCTGGCTCGGAAGAGAGCTACATCGAAGAAAAAGTAGCAGAGTTCGCGGGATGTCATGCAGTTGGGGAAAAGATGATGCGTCATCAACTATTTGGAGGAGGAGTCACGGAGCCAAGGAGGCACGCACAGTTCGAGGTCAGACTGCACAGCGTCAATGGCAGATCTTCCCGCTCTTTCGTCCTTAACGCAGTTCCCAAGATCGCGCAAAGTATTGCAAAGCCGCCAATCGGAGATTGGATAAAGGAATTGGAGGCAAGAGGCATCCAGACTACCGACCAGTCTGGTGCCAGCGAAGAGGTGCAGCTCATGTTTGGGATGGACATTTTTGCCCAAATAAAAACTGGAGCCTTCCTCCGCCTCGACCGCTTTATGTTCGCGGAAGAAACAGTTTTTGGATGGGTTGTTGGGGGAGAGAGGAGGAGCAATGCCGAGGCACAAGTTCCAGTTCCCACCACAACCACACAAATGGTAACGACCATGATGCTGGGTAGCTTAAGCCCTGAGGACCTGTGGAGCCTGGAAGCAATCGGGATTCGGGATGAAGCCACAACCCAGACGAGGGAAGACTTGGAGGCAGCGGCGGTGGCTCACTTTGAGAAAACAGTGAGAAGATTAGAAGATGGACGATACCAGTGCCGACTCCCTTGGATTGTAGGACATCGGGCACTCCTCTCCAACCGTCGCCAAGCTATTGCAAGGCTGAACTTGCTCACCAAGGCCCTCCAACAAGACAAGTTCCTGAATGCTTATCACAGCATCATCACTTCTTGGCTAGAAGAAGGAATAGTGGAACAAGTTCCAGAAGGGAATGAAAGTAGCCTGGAGTACTTTCTTCCACACCGCCACGTGCTGAAGGAGAACAGCACCACTCCAGTGCGTCCAGTTTTTGACGCATCATCAAAGGTGAAAGGCAGCCCCTCCCTCAACGAGTGTTTGGAAAAGGGACCAAACCTGATCGAGCTCATCCCTGCAGTTATGTTGAGATTCTGCTGGAAGAGGATTGGGAGTGTGGCAGATGTGAAGAAAGCCTTTCTTCAGATTTCCGTGAATGAGGTGGACAGAGAAGCTCTTCAGTTCCTGTGGTGGAAGGATTCCAGTTGCAGGGAAATGCAACTTTATCGCCACACACGCGTTGTCTTCGGCGTCACCTCCAGCCCGTTCCTGTTGGCAGCAACACTTCGTCATCACCTGTTGACGGACGGTCAACAGAAGTACCCGGAAGTAGCAGAGCTGCTACTCAACTCGTTTTACGTGGACAACAGCGTGTCCAGTCATGACTCCGTAGAAGCAGCCCAGAGTTTCCAGAGGAAGTCAGTCGAGCTGCTTGCCACCGCTCAAATGGATCTTAGAGGGTGGGAGCACGGGCCTTCAACGGAGAAGAAACTAGTTCCAGTCCTTGGTATGCAGTGGGATACGCAGGCAGACAAGTTGGCGTTGTCGATGGAAGGAGTCCTCAAGAAGCTGGAGGGTCCTATGACAAAGCGTGGATTGCTGTCAGCCGTCAATGCCATTTTCGATCCGATGGGATTCGTGTTTCCCTTCACCATCATCCCCAAGTTCCTGTTCCAGAAATGCTGTCTTTTGGAAATGAAATGGGATGACAAGCTGCCAGAAGAGATTGCAGTACCGTTCCAGAAGTGGAAGGAGCAAGTTCCAGCACTGGCTGAAATCTGGATTCCAAGATGGATGTGTCAAGCAGAAGAGGAAAGCGAGGTCACATTCCACATTTTTTCGGATGCTTCATGTGCCGCTTTTTCCAGCTGTGTATTCGCGAGGACGACAACGGGGACCGGAAATGTCCACGTGCAGCTGATCATGTGCCGAACGAGGGTGGCCCCCTCAAAGAAGAAAGTGACCATTCCAAGGCTGGAGCTACTTGGATGCCTCATCGGAGTGAGGCTCATGAAGGACGTCGCCAAGTACCTCAACTTGCAGCACCCAAAATGCAGCTACTACACGGATTCTAGCACCGCCCTTGCTTGGATATTAAACGAGAAGCCGTGGGCCCGCTTTGTGCAGAATCGTGTGGACGAGATCCGGGCACATACTGCTCCCCAAGAGTGGAGACATGTTCCAGGGGAACACAATCCAGCAGATCTACCTTCCCGTGGATGTGACGCAGAGCGCTTGTTGCAGTTGCAATGGTGGGAGGGGCCGGTATGGCTGAAAAATCCGGAGACATGCTGGCCAAAGTCGAGTGTCCAGCCGAAGGAAGAGGATGTGATGGCGGAGTTAAGGAAAACTGTGGTGTCAGCCCTGGCGAGGAATGCGGAGCACGTGTTGGATCCCGCCATAAAGTTTTCCAGTTACCACACATCTCTTCGTGTGATCTCAATCGTGCTACGGTACGTGGAGTGCCTGAAGAGGAGGGCACAGCAACGTAAAGTGGGAGCAGTGACAGAATTGCAACTGCAGCCCGCAGCATGTATTCCAGTGTCAACAGTCAAGGACATTGCAGCAGCCGAACGCTGCATCATCCGGACAATCCAAAGGACAAGTTTCAGCGGAGCGAGCGACGAGAAACTGAAGAAACTGGCTACTTTTCTGGACAAGGATGGAATTCTCCGTGTCAAGAGCCAGCTGTTTTTTGGAGATGACAAGTTTGGAATCCGCTGCCCAGCAGTGCTGCCTTCAAGTCATCCTGTCGTGAAAGCAGCAATTTTCACGGAGCACAGGATCTACGGTCATGCAGGAGTGCAGACAACACTGGCACTACTACGTAAACGTTTTTGGATCCTCAAGGGAAGGAAGACCGTCAGCGGCGTCGTGAGTTCCTGTCCCCAATGCCGTCGGTTTTTGGCTAAACGCTGTGACATTCCCGGAGCACCACTACCGAGGGATAGGATTGGCAACACTGCAGCGTTCGAGGTCACAGGCGTGGATCTGATGGGGCCGCTATTTCTTTTTGGAGGTGAAAAGGTGTGGGTGGTGCTATTCACCTGCGCTGTCTACCGTTGTGTCCACCTGGAGGTGACACCAACGCTTTCCACGGATGGATTTCTCCGTGCCTTGCGCCGTTTCGTGGCTAGACGAGGGAGGCCTGCAAAGCTGTATTCAGACAACGGTCTGAATTTTGTTGGCTGTCACAACCTTTTCGCCAAACTGAACTGGGATCAAGTTCGAGGATACGCAGCAGTTAGGAAGATGGAGTGGATCTTCATTCCACCAACAGCAGCATGGTGGGGCGGATGGTGGGAGCGCCTCGTTGGACTCACCAAGACGCTGCTAAGGAGAATTCTGGGGAAGAGGGTGGTGGCGTTGGAGGAGCTTGTCACAATCATGTGTGACGTAGAAGCAACGCTGAACGAGCGCCCGTTGACCTACCTGTCAGACGTGGATCCTCTCATCCCCTTGTGCCCAGCATTTTTTATGAGGGATAATGGAGCGGGTGGTTTGCCAGAAGCGGACGCCGCCGACGCCAATGCTCTTCGTGGGAGCGCAAGAAGGTGCCAGAGTCTGAGGGATGGATTCCGCTCACGATTCCGTAAGGAATACCTAGCACTTCTCCAGCACCACGCCGGAAGTCGCAATGTTCCAGTAAATCCCGGAGATCCCTCATCGAGCACGAGGACAAGAAGCGCGTAGATTGGCCGTGGGGAGTCGTCAAGGAGATATTTCCCGGAAGAGACGAAAAATCCCGCAAGGCCATTATCAAAACGAAGGATGGAGAGTATCTTCGTCCCCTCCAGCGATTGTTCCTGCTAGAAACGGCTTTGTCCCGAGGAGAGGGTCAAAGTGAGACATCGGCACCGGAAGTTCCTGAGAAAGCGGAAGCTGTGCAAGGACCAGTAGCAGTCATCACACGAGCCGGACGGAAAGTGCAGCAGCCTCAACGTTTAGGACTTTAAGATTAAATTATGATTTTTAATGTAGTCATTTCCTTTTTGTAAAATTTTATTCTCTAATTGTTATTAGAATAGTTAAAATTTTAGTGGGAGTGTGAGAAATGGGCTTTGTTGTATGTATTTTTTATGTTTGTGTTCATGGGGCATGGTAAGACCCCACCAAAATGTAAGATTTCGCGTGGTCGTCGGAAAGGCAATGTGAATTGCCTTCGACAACCAGCAACGGACAAGAAGACGAGACTCGGTGGCATTCTTCTGCTTCATCATCGTCGTCGTCGTCCACTTGGCTCGCAGTCTTCATCATTCTTCCAAAAGTCGGAGAGAAGAACAGAGCTGCAGCGCACAGCAATAATTTAGTAAAGTAGTTAGTGGAGTATCTCTCCAAAATATTGTAAATTGGGTTTAATTGTGGTTTTTAATTAAAAAGAAGATTAATTAAAACAATAACTTAATAGTTGCGCATTTATTATTAAAAATAGGCCATTTTAATAAAGTAAATTAGCGAACTTAGTTAGCACCACCACCACCCACAAACATAATTAGTTTTTATCATCACCAGT